>JAGIQG010000011.1:90626077-90997660 GCA_024679065.1 Sphyrna mokarran
TTATTCTGGGTTAGGATCACTCACTGTGTAACTGGACAGAGTAACTGTTTATTCTGGGTTAGGATCACTCACTGTGTAACTGGACAGAGTCACTGTTTATTCAGGGTTAGGATCACTCACTGTGTAACTGGACAGAGTCACTGTTTATTCTGGGTTAGGATCACTCACTGTGTAACTGGACAGAGTCACTGTTTATTCTGGGTTAGGATCACTCACTGTGTAACTGGACAGAGTCACTGTTTATTCTCGGTTAGGATCACTCACTGTGTAACTGGACAGAGTCACTGTTTATTCTGGGTTAGGATCACTCACTGTGTAACTGGACAGAGTCACTGTTTATTCTCGGTTAGGATCACTCACTGTGTAACTGGACAGAGTCACTGTTTATTCAGGGTTAGGATCACTCACTGTGTAACTGGACAGAGTCACTGTTTATTCACGGTTAGGATCACTCACTGTGTAACTGGACAGAGTCACTGTTTATTCAGGGTTAGGATCACTCACTGTGTAACTGGACAGAGTCACTGTTTATTCAGGGTTAGGATCACTCACTGTGTAACTGGACAGAGTCACTGTTTATTCAGGGTTAGGATCACTCACTGTGTAACTGGACAGAGTCACTGTTTATTCTGGGTTAGGATCACTCACTGTGTAACTGGACAGAGTCACTGTTTATTCTGGGTTAGGATCACTCACTGTGTAACTGGACAGAGTCACTGTTTATTCTGGGTTAGGATCACTCACTGTGTAACTGGACAGAGTCACTGTTTATTCTGGGTTAGGATCACTCACTGTGTAACTGGACAGAGTCACTGTTTATTCACGGTTAGGATCACTCACTGTGTAACTGGACAGAGTCACTGTTTATTCACGGTTAGGATCACTCACTGTGTAACTGGACAGAGTCACTGTTTATTCACGGTTAGGATCACTCACTGTGTAACTGGACAGAGTCACTGTTTATTCTCGGTTAGGATCACTCACTGTGTAACTGGACAGAGTCACTGTTTATTCTGGGTTAGGATCACTCACTGTGTAACTGGACAGAGTCACTGTTTATTCTGGGTTAGGATCACTCACTATGTAACTGGACAGAGTCACTGTTTATTCTGGGTTAGGATCACTCACTGTGTAACTGGACAGAGTCACTGTTTATTCTGGGTTAGGATCACTCACTGTGTAACTGGACAGAGTCACTGTTTATTCTCGGTTAGGATCACTCACTGTGTAACTGGACAGAGTCACTGTTTATTCACGGTTAGGATCACTCACTGTGTAACTGGACAGAGTCACTGTTTATTCACGGTTAGGATCACTCACTGTGTAACTGGACAGAGTCACTGTTTATTCTGGGTTAGGATCACGCTGTAACAGGAGGACCTGTTGGTTGTTGCTAACTTTGGGATCTCTCTAATGGCGGATTTTCTGATGATTTTGTCGCCTCTAATCTGTTGCATGAATATTTAAAGCGAACCTAATGCCAGCAGCTCGGCGGCCACGGCCGCGCCGATCCCGGTACCTCCGCCCGTCACCAGCGCCACTCGGTCCCGGAACAAAGCTGCTCGGAACACACTGCGCGCAGCCATGTTGGACAGGTCAT
Source organism: Sphyrna mokarran (assembly GCA_024679065.1). NCBI lineage: Eukaryota > Metazoa > Chordata > Chondrichthyes > Carcharhiniformes > Carcharhinidae > Sphyrna > Sphyrna mokarran. The sequence goes on from JAGIQG010000011.1 coordinate 90,627,678, forward strand.
ATGACCAGGCGGGATTGCTACAGCGGGGTCAAAGGTCACTGCTGTGGAATTCCCTCTGATTCCCAAATCTGACACTGAGCATTCCTCCCGTTCCTAATATTTACATCCTTTTACAATATGTCTGTTTAAGCAGAGTTTTATAGGCACAGGATCTCGTGTTAAATATTTAAATATTTACCCTTTCCACTTTGTCCTGCTGGGAATGTTCTTAATTATTCTGTTCAGGTTTATTTGAAGCAATTGAGTTTGAATTCAGTGTTCCTGTCCCATACCTGATCCCAGTTATTTTTTTGCCAGGTATAAGGATGCAGGTGCTCATTGTTCACAATATCGTCAAACTTCATTTCATCCACACGTTTTGAAGTGATCAATCATTAATATCCAGCAGGAAGAAAAGCTGGGATCATAGCACTAATCCCTGGAGAATCCCACTATAAATATTACTCCAGTCTTCAAAAAAAACACCCTCTAACTGCTTGTTCTCTGTAGTTCTGTTATTTTTAAATTTGTCAGTGTGATTTTTGTTGTTTCGATGAATTGCTGCAGTTTGTTCCTCATGGGGCCTGCTGTAATTTCTTTAATCCTATCTGTCTATCCCTTTTTGCTGGTTCATTCTTCCAGTTATGATATACAGATGCCAGCGTTGGATTGGGGTGGTAAGAACTCAGTAAGAATTTAGCAACACCAATTTATAATCCAACCGATTTATTTGATAGTAAAAAAGCGAGCTTTCGACTCTTGTGTCTCCTTCAGGCAAATGCAGTGTTCTGGTCTGCAATAGCACACATCAGCACAGTCAGAGATTGCTGATTAGAATGCGAATCCTTACATCTAACCTGCTATTGAAGTGTTAAAGTGGCGAACAATGTGTGTGAAGGGAATCCTGAGCATTGTTGGAGAATTGTGTATTGTCTCCAGACAGCACAGTAAGTGAGGTTTTTTGCTAACCCAGGCAAGTTACGGGGGTTACAGATCGTGTGTCATGAAGCCAAGATCCCTGTTAAGACCGTCCTCATGTGTGCGGAGCTTGGCTATCAGTCTCTGCTCAGCGACTCTGCGCTGTCGTGTATCACGAAAGCCCTCTTGAAGAACATTTACCCGCAGGTCGGAGGCCGAATGCCCATGACTGCTGAAGTGTTCGCCCACAGGAAGGGAACTGTTTTGCCTGGTGATTGCTGCGCGATGCTCATTCATCCGCTGTCGTAGTGTCTGCATGGTCTCCCCAATGTACCATGCTTCGGGACATCCTTTCTTGCAACGTATTAGGTAGACAACGTTGGCCGAGTTGCAAGAGTACGTACCATGTACCTGGTGAATGGTATCCTCACGTTTGATGATGTCGTCCATGTCTATGATCTGGCATGTCTTGCAGAGGTTGCTGTGGCAGGTTTGTGTGGTATTGTGGTCACTGTTCTCCTGAAGGTTGGGTAGTTTGCTGCGAACAATGATCTGTTTGAGGTTGTGCGGTTGTCTGAAAGCAAGAAGTGGGGGGGTTGGGATGGCCCTAGCGAGATGTTCATCGTCATCAATGATATGTTGAAGATTCTGGAGAAGATGTCGTAGCTTCTCCGCTCCGGGGAAGTACTGGACAACAAAGGGTACTCTGTCCACCGTGTCCCGTGTTCGTCTTCTGAGGAGGTCAGTGCGGTTTATCGTTGTGGCACGTCGGAACTGTCGATCGATGAGTTGAGCGCCATATCCTGTCCTCACGAGGGCATCCTTCAGCATCTGGAGGTGTCTGTCACGATCCTCCTCACCTGAGCAAATTCTGTATATACGGACGGCTTGTCCATAGGGAATGGCTTCTTTAACGTGTCTAGGGTGGAAGCTGGAGAAGTGGAGCATTGTGAGGTTGTCTGTCGGTTTGCGGTACAGTGAGGTGCTGAGGTGACCGTCCTTGCTGGAGATGCGTGTGTCCAAGAATGCAACTGATTCTGGAGAATAGTCCATGGTGAGTCTGATGGTGGGATGGAACTTGTTGATATCATCATACCGTTGTTTCAATGATTGCTCACCATGAGTCCAAAGGAAAAAGATGTCATCAATGTATCTAGTATATAACCTTGGTTGGAGATCTCGTGTGGTGAAGAAGTCTTGTTTGAATCTGTGCATGAAGATGTTGGCATACTGAGGTGCGAATTTGGTCCCCATGGCTGTTCCATGTGTCTGGATGAAAAGCTGATTGTTGAAGGTGAAGACATTGTGGTCCAAGATGAAGCGGATGAGTTGTAAAATTGCATCCGGAAACTGGCAGCTGTTGGCATTGAGTACTGAGGTGGTTCTGTAGTGTTTCTCATTGTTTAGTTGTCGGTACACTGATTTATCAACCGCACTTACAAGACAGTCCCGAACATCACCCAAGTACAACGCAAGGCCATCTGTGCTCTCAAGACCAACTGCAACATTGTCATCAAACCAGCAGACAAAGGAGGCGCCACCATCATACTGAACAGAACGGACTACTGTGAAGAAGTGTACCGACAACTAAACAATGAGAAACACTACAGACAGTTACCAGCAGATCCGACCAAAGAACACACTCGTCAAATCAACACTCTGATCGAAACCCTTGATCCGGACCTTCAGAACACCCTCTGGGCTCTCATTCCACGTACTCCCCGCATTGGAGATCTCTACTGCCTCCCAAAGATACACAAGGCATACATACCCGGCCATCCCATCGTATCTGGCAATGAGACCCTGTGTGAGAACCTCTCCGGCTATATCGAGGAATCCTGAAACCCATCGTACAAAGAACCCCCAGCTTTTGTCTTGACACTACGGACTTCCTACAGAAACTCAGCGCACATGGAGCAGTAGAACCAGGGACACTCCTTGTCACAATGGATGTCTCGGCGCTCTACACCAACATCCCCCACGACGATGGTATTGCTGCAACTGCCTCTGTACTCAATGCCAACAACTGTCAGTATCCGGATGCAATTTTACAACTCATCCACTTCATCTTGGACCACAATGTCTTCACCTTCAACAATCAGCTTTTCATCCAGACACATAGAACAGCCATGGGGACCAAATTCGCACCTCAGTATGCCAACATCTTCATGCACAGGTTCGAACAAGACTTCTTCACTACACGAGATCTTCAACCAAGGTTATATACTAGAGACATTGATGACATCTTTTTCCTTTGGACTCATGGTGAACAATCATTGAAACAACTGTATGATGATATCAACAAGTTCCATCCCACCATCATACTCACCATGGACTATTCTCCAGAATCAGTTGCATTCTTGGACACACGCATCTCCATCAAGGACGGTCACCTCAGCACCTCACTGTACCACAAACCGACAGACAACCTCACAATGCTCCACTTCTCCAGCTTCCACCCTAGACACGTTAAAGAAGCCATTCCCTATGGACAAGCCTCCGTATACACAGAATTTGCTCAGATGAGGAGGATCGTGACAGACACCTCCAGACGCTGAAGGATGCCCTCGTGAGAACAGGATACGGCGCTCGACTCATCGATCGATAGTTCCGACGTGCCACAACGATAAACCGCACTGACCTCCTCAGAAGACGAACACGGGACACGGTGGACAGAGTACCCTTTGTTGTCCAGTACTTCCCCGGAGCGGAGAAGCTACGACATCTTCTCCGGAATCTTCAACATATCTTTGATGACGATGAACATCTTGCTAGGGCCATTCCCACCCCCCCCACTTCTTGCTTTCAGACAACCGCACAACCTCAAACAGATCATTGTTCGCAGCAAACTACCCAACCTTCAGGAGAACAGTGACCACAATACCACACAACCTGCCACAGCAACCTCTGCAAGACATGCCAGATCATAGACATGGACGACATCATCAAACGTGAGGATACCATTCACCAGGTACATGGTACATACACTTGCAACTCGGCCAACGTTGTCTACCTAATACGTTGCAAGAAAGGATGTCCCGAAGCATGGTATATTGGGGAGACCATGCAGACACTACGACAGCGGAGGAATGAGCATCGCTCAGCAATCACCAGGCAAAACAGTTCCCTTCCTGTGGGCGAACACTTCAGCAGTCATGGGCATTCGGCCTCCGACCTGCGGGTAAATGTTCTTCAAGGGGGCTTTCGTGATACACGACAGCGCATAGTCGCTGAGCAGAGACTGATAGCCAAGCTCCGCACACATGAGGACGGTCTTAACAGGGATCTTGGCTTCATGACACACTATCTGTACCCCCCGTAACTTGCCTGGGTTAGCAAAAAACCTCACTTACTGTGCTGTCTGGAGAAAATACACAATTCTCTAACAATGCTCAGGATCCCCTTCACACACATTGTTAGCCACTTTAACACTTCAATAGCAGGTTAGATGTAAGGATTCGCATTCTAATCAGCAATCTCTGACTGTCTGTGCTGATGTGTGCTATTGCAGACCAGAACACTGCATTTGCCTGAGGAAGACACAAGAGTGTTGAAAGCTCGCGTTTTTACTATCAAATAAATCGGTTGGATTATAAATTGGTGTTGCTAAATTCTTACTCATTCTTCCAGTGACAGTTATTCTTTCACCTCTTAATCTTTCTTTTTGATTCATTTTCACATTGCTATCGTCTTGTTCTGTCTTGTGTTGCAGGCGAGTTCCTTTGGCCTGTCGATTCTTTCTTGTTTGGACCTCTGGTATTTATAACTCCATGACAATTATAATATGAGATTAATTATATTTACATGAAATGACTATGGTCGATAAGAAACAACACTGGAAGAAATCTGTATTATATTATTTTTAAAATATATGAGTTAAGGCTATTGCATCAAAAGGCATCACTAATCTCTACGTCATATGATTTAAGTATATTTGGATTCAAAAAGACATTGTTTCAATAAAATATTCTCTGACTTCAAGGATATCGCAATGTGCTCCAAGGCCAGTGATGTAGGGTGAACTGTAGTCACTTTTGTAACGCAACATTACACAACCTTAACTTACATTATATAAAAACAAATTACTGCAGATGCTGGAATCTGAAACAAAAGAGAAAATGCTGGAAAATCTCAGCATGTCTGGCAGCATCTCTAAGGAGAGAAAAGAGCTGATGTTTCGAGTCCAGATGATCCTTTATTAAAGTTGATCATCTGGACTCAAAATGCCAGATTTTTCTCTCCTTACAGATGCTACCAGATCTGCTGAGATTTTCCAGTGTTATCTCTTTTGGTATCAATTTACAAAGAACGAAGAACAAAACAGCATGGGAAACAGGCCCTTTGGCCCAACGAGCCCACGCCGCCACCTCGATGTTCCCACCTCTACCCGCGATCCCTGTCCATGTTCATAGATCTATGGATTAAAAACCAAATTTGAGACTATTTAGGGAGAATTTGTTTTGCCAATTAGCCTAAGAGCACATCTTTCGGATGTGGGAGGAAACCGGAGCACCCGGAGAAAACCCACGCAAGCACAGGGAGAATGCGCAAACTCCCACAGACACAGGACCAAATCCATGTATCTGCACAGCACAGCGATAGTCACTGAGCTGTCGTGTTGCCCATCAAATGGTCCAGGTCAAGCGTACACTAACGACGTGAAGCACTAGGATACTCTCGAAAAAGGTCCAAGAGCAGCCCTCTCACGACCCATCGCGTGTTTGCCCCTCGTTAGACAACAAGGTGGACCAAAGCACCAGTCGGATAAAAACAAGTACATGATCCCTATTTTTTATCAGTTTTCTATACCCCTCCATTCCCATTCTGTTCATGTGCCCATCTAAGTATTTCTTAAATAACTTCAGAGTACCTGCCTCCACCACTTTACTTGGTAGCGCATTCCATACACCCCCCACCCTCTGTGTGAAAAAACTCCCTCTAGCATCCAAATTATACCTTACCCCCCTCACCCTAAGCCCGTGACCCCTCGTGCTATTTGAGTCCATCCTCGGAAAAAGCTTAGCCCTGTTTACTCTATCTATCCCCTTCAAAATCTTGTACACCTCTATCAGATCTCCTCTAAGTCTACGTCTTTCTAAGGAAAACAGTCCCAATTTGCCTAATCTCTCTTCGTAACTCAGACCTTCCATACCAGGCAGCATCCTGGTAAACCTCCTCTGCACTCTTTCCAGAGTCTCCACGTCCTTCTGGTAGTAAGGCGACTAGAACTGGACACAGTACTCCAAATGAGGTCTAACCAGCGTTTTGTACAACTGCAACATTAAAGGCCAGCTCTTGTACTCTATACCCCTTCTTAAAAAGGCTAACATTCTATATGCTTTCTTCACAATCTTCTCCACTTGCTCTGCCACCTTCAGAGACTAGTTCACCTGCACCCCCAGGTCCCTCTGCATTTCTATACTCTTAATAGGTCTACCCTTTGTCATATACCTCCCCCCTACATTTTTTCTCCCGAAATGCATCACCTCACATTTATCAGGATTGAATTCCATCTGCCATCTATCTGCCCAAGCTACCAGCCTCTCTACGTTCTGCTGCATAGCCTGACAATGCTCCTCACTATCCACAAGTCCAGCCATCTTTGTATCATCTGCAAACTTGCTGATCACTCCACTTACTCCCTCTTCTAAGTCATTTATATATATTATAGGATTCCACACTATTCAGTTTTATTTAGTTTCTGTTTTATTCAGACAACTCCCACCTATCTAAACTTCCCCAGCTTTGATTTTATTGAATAATGGAGTGGGATCTAAGGGTTGAATACCCATTGCTGCGTTAATTTGTATGTTCGTATTCTCAATAGCATGGCTAGTTTTGATGACCATAGACCTCAATTTCCCATGCTCTGCTCCCTCTACTTGGAGATCATCCTTATTTACCTCCCTTTCACCTGCTCCTCCCCCGATCTACTCTGACCCACTAACTCCCCATAATTTTACTTGTTGGGAATACTGTTCCTGGTTGGCTACCTATTCTCAAAAGTATTTCACATCAACTAGTAATATATCAAAAATCTTACCTGTGTGTATGCAGTGTTAACTTTTTCAATAATAATAATCCATTAAGAAAATCTCCAATCACATCTACTCCCAGTAATGAGACTATAAAGTTAGTTTTGAATCTCCCAGCGATTTAGCTAAGGAATTACACTGCTAACACCAATTCTCTTCTTGCTTCAGAAGTTACTATACATTTTCCTATATAACTATAAACATAAAATGAAAATGTATCAAAATGATAACAGCATATGTGACTTTAAAATGAAGACATGGGAAGAACGTGCTAACTCCACATAGACAATGACCAAGCCAGGAATTAAACCCAGCATGGTGGGACAGTGGTTAGCACTGCTGCCTCAGTTCTGGGGCCTGGGTTTAATTCCCGGCTTGATCATTGTCTACGTGGAGTTAGCATGTTCTTTCCATGTCTGCGTGGGTTTCCTTTGAGTGCTCTGATTTCGTCCCACAGTCCAAAGAAGTGCAGGTTAGGTTGATTGGCCATGCTAAATTGCCCCTTAGTGTCCCAGGATGCATAGGTTGGAGTGTTTAGTGGAGTAAATATGAGTTTATGGGGATAGGGCCTGGATGGGATTGTTGTTGATGCAGACTGGATGGGCCAAATGGCCTCTTTCTGCACTGAAGAGATTCTATGATTGCTCACTTCCTTTTCCGAAGATGCGGGTGAACTAGGTTAGGCTTTCATCCCTGGGTTCACTAGGCATACAGTGCTGCACATTTTTCTTAAATCACTGTGGTTCTAAATTGATGTCTAGTAGGGAATTACATGAGCAATAATGAAGGAATGGTGATACATATTCAACTCAGGATAGCCATGACTTGGGGGGAGATTAAAGTGACCAAGTTACCATGATATTGTTATTCTTTTCCTTCTTGGTGGTAGTGTGTGTAGGTGAGAGAGACCTTATTGAAATAACTCTTGTGTATTAATACATGCTGTTGATGATACAGATTCACAACCACAGTCAACGATGGAGGTGATTACACGTGATTCCTGATCAAGTGGATTCCTCTGCATGGTACGGCATCAAGCTTCTTGAATTGTTGCAGTTGCAAACATTCATACAAGTGGTGAACAGACTACTACATACCTGATGAATCTTTGAAATAGTGCAGAGCTTTAAGGGCAGGTGTAGGGAGTGACCTGTGAATCACCAGCTCTGCTCTTGTAGCCCAAATGTAAATATGGTTAATCTGTTGCAGCTTCTGGTCAATGCTGACAGTGAAGGTGTTGATTTTGCAAACTCAGCAATGGTGGTAAAGTTTGCAGATGTGAAGTTGAGATGGCTGGAACTTCTCATTTTGAAGACAGTTCTGGTCGCCTCACTATAGGAAGGATGTGGAAGCTATTGAGAGGGTGCAGAGGAGATTTACAAGGATGTTGCCTGGATTGGGAAGCAGGCCTTATGAAGATAGATTGAGAGAGCTAGGTCTCTTCTCCCTGGAGAGATGAAGGTTGAGAGGCGACGTGACACAGGTTTATAAAATGTTGAGAGGAATAGATAGGGTGATTATCGGAGGCTATTTCCCAGAGCTGAAATGGTCGCTGTGAGAGGACACATATTTAAGGTGCTGGGCAGCCAGTACAGAGGAGATGTTAGAGGTAAGTTTTTCACTCAGAGGGTGATGAGTGAATGGAATCAGCTGCCGTCGGTGTGGTGGAGGCGAACTCGCTGGAGTCTTTTAAAAGACTTCTGGATAAGTACATGGGAGTTAATGGGACTGGGAGTTACAGATAGTTCTCTGGCCTAGTAGGTATGGGTACGATCAGCCTAACTTCTGGGCTGAAGGGCTTGTTTGTGCTGTAGTGTTCTATGTTCTATGACCGAGCTTGCGTATCGTCATCTGCTTGTCACTGGTGGCACCCTGATGTAGGCTGCTATGAGCTGCTTCATTGTCAGGAATAAGGGATGGGGCTTTAGTTATCCTATCTTTCTGATTTTGTTTTGCAATTATCTCTCTGCTGATATATTTCACCCCTATACCATCACTCCTTGAACTTTGTGGACTTTTGCCAAAATATTTCTGAACCATAACGGCTGGAATTCTCTGTCCATCCACAGCCCACTGCTGCTGCCAGCAAAAATGGCAAATTTGGCACTCAGCTAAATGTCCTATCAGTGCAATGGGATCGCTGAATTCCCAGCCGCAAGCAAGGTCAGAGAATCCCAGCCGCAGGGCAAGGTTCGAGAATCCCAGCCATAGGTCAAGGTCAGAGAATGCCAGCCACAGGGCGAGGTCGAAGAATCCCAGCCGCAGGGCGAGGTTGGAGAATCCCAGCCGCAGGGCAATGTTCGAGAATCCCAGCCATTGGTCAAGGTCAGAGAATCCCAGCCGCGGGGCGAGGTCAGAGAATCCCAGCCCCGAGGGCAAGGTCGGAGAATCCCAGCCACAGCGAGGTCACGGAATCCCAGTCGCGGGGCGAGGTTGGAGAATCCCAGCCACAGCGAGGTCAGAGAATCCCAGCTGCGGGGCGAGGTTGGAGAATCCCAGCCCGGGGGCGAGGTCAGAGAATCCCAGCTGTGGGGCAAGGTCGGAGAATCCCAGCCCCGAGGCGAGGTCGGAGACCCCCGGGGCGAGGTCGGAGAATCCCAGCCTGGGTCAAGTTCGGAGAATCCCAGCCCCAGGGGCGAGGTCGGAGAATCCCAGCCCGGGGCGAGGTCGGAGAATCCCAGCCACGGGGGCGAGGTCGGAGAATCCCAGCCGCGGGGGCGAGGTCGGAGAATCCCAGCCACTGCGAGGTCGGAGAATCCCAGCCGCGGGGCGAGGTCGGAGAATCCCAGCCACTGCGAGGTCGGAGAATCCCAGCCGCGGGGTGAGGTCGGAGAATCCCAGCCCCGGGGGTGAGGTCGGAGAATCCCAGCCGCGGGGCGAGGTCAGAGAATCTCAGCCGCGGGGCGAGGTCAGAGAATCCCAGCCACAGGGCGAGGTTGGAGAATCCCAGCCGCGGGGCGAGGTCGTAAAATCCCAGCTGCAGGGCAAGGTCAGAGAATCCCAGCCCTGGGGTGAGGTCGGAGAATCCCAGCCACAGCGAGGTTGGAGAATCCCAGCCGCGGGGTGAGGTCGGAGAATCCCAGCCCTGGGAGCGAGGTCAGAGAATTCCAGCCGCGGGGCGAAGTCGGAGAATCCCAGCCACGGGGCGAGGTTGGAAAATCCCAGCCACGGGGCGAGGTCGGAGAATACCAGCCGCGGGGCGAGGTCGGAGAATCCCAACCCTGGGCTGAGGTCGGAGAATCCCAGCCACAGTGAGGTCGGAGAATCCCAGCCGCGGGGCAAGGTCAGAGAATCCCAGCCACAGCGAGGTCGGAGAATCCCAGCCACGGGGCGAGGTTGGAAAATACCAGCTGCGGGGCGAGGTCGGAGAATCCCAGTCCTGGGGTGAGGTCGGAGAATCCCAGCCACAGCGAGGTCGGAGAATCCCAGCCGCGGGGCGAGGTCAGAGAATCCCAGCCGCTGGGCGAGGTTAGAGAATCCCAGCCGTGGGGTGATGTCGGAGAATCCCAGTCACAGCAAGGTCAAAGAATCCCAGCCGTGGGACGAGGTCGGAGAATCCCAGCCTGGGGCGAGGTCGGAGAATCCCAGCCCCGAGGGCGAGGTTTGGAGAATCCCAGCCACAGCGAGGTCAGAGAATCCCAGCCACAGCGAGTTCAGAGATTCCCAGTCGCGGGGTGAGGTCGGAGAATCCCAGCTGTAGGGCGAGGTTGGAGAATCCCAGCCGTGGGGCGAGGTCAGAGAATCCCAGCCACAGCGAGGTCAGAGAATCCCAGCCGTGGTCGGAGAATCCCAGCCGCGGAGAGAGGTCGGAGAATCCCAGCCACAGCGAGGTCAGAGAATCCCAGTCGCGGGGTGAGGTCGGAGAATCCAGCCGGGGCGAGGTCGGAGAATCCCAGCCCCGAGGGCGAGGTTTGGAGAATCCCAGCCACAGCGAGGTCAGAGAATCCCAGCCACAGCGAGTTCAGAGATTCCCAGTCGCGGGGTGAGGTCGGAGAATCCCAGCTGTAGGGCGAGGTTGGAGAATCCCAGCCGTGGGGCGAGGTCAGAGAATCCCAGCCACAGCGAGGTCAGAGAATCCCAGCCGTGGTCGGAGAATCCCAGCCGCGGAGAGAGGTCGGAGAATCCCAGCCACAGCGAGGTCAGAGAATCCCAGTCGCGGGGTGAGGTCGGAGAATCCCAGCCGTGGGGCGAAGTCGGAGAATCCCAGCCACAGCGAGGTCAGGGAATCCCAGCCGTGGTTGGAGAATCCCAGCCGTGGGGCGAGGTCAGAGAATCCCAGCCACAGCGAGGTCAGAGAATCCCAGCCGTGGTCGGAGAATCCCAGCCGCGGAGAGAGGTCGGAGAATCCCAGCCACAGCGAGGTCAGAGAATCCCAGTCGCGGGGTGAGGTCGGAGAATCCCAGCCGTGGGGCGAAGTCGGAGAATCCCAGCCACAGCGAGGTCAGGGAATCCCAGCCGCGGGGCGAGGTCGGAGAATTTGGCCCATTATATTTCTCTTGTTAGTAATAAGCTTCACAATACATCCATAGTTTGATAAGGTGTATTTCCATTTCATGAATCCATGCTGACTCTACTTTGACAAGTGTTCACTCAACAGATTCACTGACATTGTTAAAATGTTTGTACAACTGATAAACCTACTGGTCAAACTTTATTTCTTAGCTACGTTCCTATCCTGTAAAGGGTTGCCCAAATTTAATAAACATAAAGAGAGTTGAAGATTAAAAAACATATAAAATGTTTGCAGGTCATCAGACTGATGGTTCCCTGCTGCTTGTGATCCTTAGTAATTGGATGTGAGGGATACAGTTTGATGTCCAGTGTTGCTAGGGCACAAATGATGGAATATATGGCCATATTGGGAGCTGTGATCTCTGGCTTCTGACTGCTGAGATTACGCTAACTTCGTCTCACTAGGGGCAGAAACTTTGGCATTTTAATTTTTAATTCTGGAGTTGTCTTTTACAGTAAGTGTATAATGCAAGAAACTGTCTTAAAAATGGAGTGCATTTCTCACAAACAGAAAAAAAATTAAAGCTTAAAGTCATTACCATTAAATAAAAATGAACTTCTCAGACAATTAGCACTCAGCGTGCCTGATATCATATTCGACGGTTATTAATTCACATTTATTCAAGTAATCCAATCACGAAACATGTGAATTTCTGGTGATGTAATTAGAGCACTTTTTTTACAATGTAATTGTGAACCAATGGAAGGTGCTTGAATCTGTTTGCCATTTCCATTTTTGACCATTAATCTTGATCAAGGGCACACAAGTCTTCATTCTCCTGCAAGAAACAGAGTTGGAATAAATTAATTATAAATAATTGTGACCAATTTTACGGAAGTAAATTTCCTCCGAGGAGCCAGCCTACCCCGGGAACTGAAGGTAAGCTTCACATGATTTCTTTTGCCCAAATAAATCTTAGTCATTCACAGATTACACTGCCATTTACAATTCTGTAATTTACCAAAAACTCATTTATAAAAAGGTACAATTCTCAACTATAGTTAGTTTTGTCAGTTTTCTCTGAGTAAATATATGTAAAACATGTGTCCTCAGCTCAAATCCAAGGCCAGGATTTTCTGACCAATCACCAAACTCCAAGTGATATAGAACACTGTTCCTTTTGTCTATTTTAGATCTTGAATCTTAATGTCTCATGCTCAATGGCTTCCATTCAATCAGTAAATCAGTTTAAAAACCTCAATAAATTTCTCCTCCAACAACAACTTGTAGTTATCATCACAATTATAGAAAACCCCAAGGTATTTCAGTGTGGTGTTCTAATGCAAAATTTGATACTGAGACACAAGCTCGGACAGATGACCAAAAACTTGGTCAAAAAAATAAGCTTTAAGGATTATCCTATTGAGGAGGTTATAGTGAAATCTGGGGAACAACCTATAGAGATTCAGGCAGTCAGCTAAATGTACAGCTACAGGTGGAGTGATTGGAATTGCCAATTCTCAGGAAGCCAGAATTAGTTAGCTTGGTGCAGGAACCTCAGAGAGCTATGAGGCTGGAGCAGATTGCAGAAATAAAGAAGGGTGAAGTTATGGAAGGATTTGAAAAGAAGGATGGGAATTTTAAAATGAGAGGTTGCTTAACTGGGAGTTGGTGCAGGTCTGGGACACATTTTGGGTAAGTCATGTTTAAATATAATAGAAACTGGGAGGCTGGCTGGAGTGCATGGGAAGAAATGAGTCTAAAGGTTCTGTTGGATCACATTATGAATTCTGAATATCCTTCTATAAGCTCCTTAATAATGGATTTTAGCACTTTCCCTATGGCAGATGTTCAAGTTAACTGGCCTCCAGTTTAGATTCTAATCTAATCTAGTTTAGATTAGTTTAGATGAATAGATTCTAACAATTTCCCACAACTGACAGGCCTGTAGTTCCTGTTTTCTGTCTCCCTCCTTTCTTGAAAGGTAGAGTAACATTTACCAACTTCTAAGCTGGTAGGACTGTTCCCGAGTTCAGTGGATTCCAGAAATTCACAGCCAGCGCATTCACTATCCTTGCAGCTATCTCCAAGGGTATAGGCTCATCAAACCAGGGCATTTGATGCATTTTAGTCCCTTCAGTTTTTCATTTCCTAAATTGCCTCACTCTTTTAATCCTTAATTTACAGTCTATTTCTGTAATAGAAGCTTGTCTTCTACTGTGAAGAAAGACACAGAGTGGGATTTGCCATATAGAACATAGAACATTACAGTGCAGAACAGGCCCTTCGGCCTTCGATGTTGCACCGACCAATTAGGAACAAGCAGTGACCTTCTAACCTAAACCATTCCCCTTTCATCCATAAACTTATCTACTAACCTCTTAAACGCCACCAAACTTGGCGCATCTACAACTGACGCAGGCAGGGCATTCCATACCCTTACCACCCTCTGGGTAAAGAACCTACCTCTGACATCCGTCCTATAACTACCACCCCTTAATTTAAAGCTATGTCCCCTCGTGCTAGCTTTCTCCATCCTAGGAAAAAGGCTATCACTGTCCACCCTATCTAAACCTCTAATCATCTTATATGTTTCAATAAGGTCTCCTCTTAGCCGCCTTCTTTCTAACGAAAACAACCTCAAATCCCTCAGCCTCTCTTCATAAGACCTGCCCTCCATACCAGGCAACATCCTGGTAAACCTCCTCTGTACCCTCTCCAATGCCTCCACATCTTTCTTATAATGTGGGGACCAGAACTGCACACAATACTCCAAGTGCGGCCGCACTAGAGTTTTGTACAGTTGCAACATGACGTTGCGGCTCCGAAATTCAATCCCCCTACCAATAAAAGCTAAGACTCCGTATGCCTTCTTAACAACCTTATCGATTTGATTGCCAACTTTCAGGGATCTATGCACACATACACCAAGATCCCTCTGTTCATCAACACTATTAAGAGTCCTACCATTAGCCCTATACTCTACACATTTGTTATTCCTGCCAAAGTGAATTACCTCACACTTTTCCACATTAAACTCCATTTGCCACCTCTCGGCCCAGCTCTGCAACTTGTCCAAGTCTCTCTGCAAACTAGAACACCCCTCTTCACTATCTACCACTCCTCCGACTTTGGTGTCATCCGCAAATTTACTAATCCATCCTTCAATACCCTCATCCAGATCATTTATAAAAATTACAAACAGCAGGGGCCCCAAAACAGATCCCTGAGGTACACCACTAGTAACCGAACTCCACGATGAATATCTCCCATCAACCACCACCCTCTGTCTTCTATCTGCTAGCCAATTCCTAATCCAATTAGCTAAATCACCCTCTATCCCATACATCTGCATTTTCTGCAGAAGCCTTCCATGTGCCACCTTATCGAACGCCTTACTAAAGTCCATATATACCACATCAACTGCCTTACCCCCATCCACCTCTTTGGTCACTTTTTCAAAAAACTCAATAAGGTTAGTAAGGCACGACCTACCCTTCACAAAACCATGCTGACTATCCCCAATCAATTCATTTCTCTCTAAATAACTATAAATCCTATCCCTAATAATTCTCTCCAATACTTTGCCCACAACAGAAGTAAGACTCACCGGCCTATAATTCCCCGGAAAGTCTCTCTTCCCCTTCTTGAACAATATAGAGCTCTGCATCTTTCACTGTAATGGAGGAGGCTTGCCACTGGGTGGCAGAGACGGCCTGCCATTGGCTGGCGACGGAATCTTCTGGTCTTGCTGTTGTCAATGGGGTTGGATGCACCACTCACCATTGGGAAACTCATGGTGGGGATGTGCTGTCAGCAGGACTTGAAGATCCCACTGGTATGAATGACTGGAAAGTTACAACAACAAAATATTTGCTCAACGCTTCTGCCATTTCCTCATTCCCCATGATAACTTATTGTATTTTTGATGTTAATGGACCATTGTTAACTTTAGCTACTCTCATCATTTTTCTATGTTTAGAAAAGCTCTTACAATTTATTCTTTACTCATCATTTTTTTTTCTCATCACATTTTTGACAATCCTTTGCTGGTTTCTAAAACATTCCAAGTCCTCAAACTTGCTGCTGTTTTTGCAATATTGTAAGCATCTTATTTAATCAAATACTATTCTTAACTTCCTGAATGAGGCACAGATGAGTTGTTACATAGAACATTACAGCACAGAACAGGCCCTTCGGCCTTCGATGTTGTGCCGACCAAAATAAAAAGCAATGCCCCTCCAAACTAAACCATTCCCTTCTCTTCCATATACTTATCAATTAACCTTGCTG
The DNA here is from genome assembly GCA_024679065.1 of Sphyrna mokarran. Lineage (NCBI taxonomy): Eukaryota > Metazoa > Chordata > Chondrichthyes > Carcharhiniformes > Carcharhinidae > Sphyrna > Sphyrna mokarran. The sequence goes on from JAGIQG010000011.1 coordinate 90,643,356, forward strand.
TTCTTGCTGAGTTTTTGTTCTTGAATAGAAGGTATTGCTGAATATTTTGAATTGTTTCTTTAAATGTTTCCCACTGTTCACTTACTTCCAAGCCTTTCAGTCTATTTACCCAATCAATCTTAGCCATTTCTCCCCTGCCACCTTCATACCAGAACACAATCTTTGGGATTTCTTATCATGGCTACAATCTATCCTGTGCCCAATCACTACCACAATCATGTTGCCTCTCAGCATCTGAATGGCAAGCTGCACCATGATGCAACAGTTAGTTTATCTACCCTGCAGTCCTTGTTCTCATCCACCCAGGTAACAATTATCTTGCATCTGTTGGTCAAAGTCAAGGGCTGAGGTTCCTCCATTACCACATGCTGGGCCCCTATGTCTGACCGACCTGCAGTCACAGCTAGTTCTACTTTGTTTAGGATGTGAATGTGCCCTGGTATGAAGATAACTCTCCACTTTATTGTTGTCCCATAATGTCTACAATTCAGACTGCAATTCAGCAACTCTCTGGGCTCGATATTACCATTTTCATTCCAAATGCTGAATCTGGGTGCAATTCAGATCTGACTTGGAAATCTGTTTTCAGGTGCCATACTCACTCAACCTGAAAAAAATCGCGGTTCCGAATCACGCTGTGGGCAGGGCTTAGCACACCCCAAACGAAGCTCTGAACTGTGCATGCACAGTTAGAAAAAAAGGATTTGAAAAAGTGCATCTATGTCATTGAATATAGAACATTACAGGCCCTTCGGTCCTCGATGTTGCGCCGACTTGTGAAAACAATCTAAAGCCCATCTAACCTACACTATTCCAATATCATCCATATGTTTATCCAATGACCATTTAAATGCCCTTTTTGTTGGTGAGTGCACTAGTGTTGCAGGCAGGGCATTCCACGCTCTTAATACACTCCGAGGTATCTCTGACACCTGTCCAATATCTATCATCCCTCAATTATTGTCCCCCTTATTCACCCACCCACTCCCGCTATCCAGACCGATCGCGACACCGAGCCTCCTTCTTCTCCCACTGATCACCCGCAGAGTGGCAGCGGACCATCCTACCTTCACCGTCCCCATTCTCCCCAACCAGAGATACATCTTATTTGTCTCCCTCCTTCTCTCCAGAAAATGATCTGGCTCACTCCACCCGCCCTCACTGAGAATGATTTGGCCTCACTCCTTCTTTCCCCCCAAGGTACATCTGACCCGCCTCCTTCTTCCTCCCCATCCACTCACCTGAGAAGGCCTGCCTCCCTCCCACACCCTCCACCACCCCCCTCTCCCCCCACCCTGCTGCAACCAGTCAGCGATTGCACCCCTCTCTCCCCCCCAAGGATCATAATCAGAGTGCCTTTAAAAGCACTGAATTTGCCTCTTCAGCAGCTGGAGCGCTCAATTCAGACTTTTATTCAGCAGATTCATTTCGGTGTGGTTCCAGATTGGTGAACACGCTGGTAAAGGGGGAAATGCTGATGGGCAGGCAGTGAATTAATTCGCCACTGCATCCGTTTCCAGTGCAAATCAAATCGTGTCCATTCCCAGGTCTCGATCAAATGGCCATCTTCGCGGACGTGGGCACAGATCATGTTAATGGCCTCACATCCGATTTTACCATCCCTGAGAATGGGCGCAACATAACAGTAAACAGTAACCCTTTGAGTCAAAGTCACTGTGTAATTTTGATTTCTTACCTCGGATTCTTTGTCTTCATCAGATGAAGATATTATGCATGTCTCAGCTGTCTCTCTAGGCTCAACTTCTAAAAGGCAATAATTATTCATTATGTTATTCATTTAATAAAATGCTTATCTGATATCTGGATTTGGAATTCAGACAGTAATCTTTAACATGAATTGTTCTATCTGTTTTACACATTAGTACCTAGCTGCTAATACAGCTTTGATATTATGTTTGTGATCATTGTGTCTTTACCAGCACAACAAAGTCTAGTGTAGAATATTTGACACTCTACTGTCCACTGCATGCATTGATTATTGGTATCTGTTAAGGCTCCAGGTCAACAGGTTTGATAAAATGAGGAATACTGTGAACAAATTACAAAGGACTAGAGGACAGGGTAGTATTTGCATAATGGGGTCCTTTAATTGCACTACCACTGAGATGGGAAAGCTACCCAGTCTCAAAACAAAAATATTAATTGATGCCAATAATGATAATATCTGTACTCAATACGCTCGATTAATGCTAATTGATGTGATTTAATCTTTAGCAGTGATTTTGGGACAATATCTAACCTGGAACAAGGACAAAAAACAGTATAGTACAGGAACAGGGTCTTTGGCCCCCCAAGTCTGAGCTGATCACATTTATCTACCTAAACCAAACGTTTATATCTCTCTGTTTCCCATTTGTTCATATGCCTATTAAGATAGTTTTTAAATGTGGCTAATGTAACTGTCTCAACCACCTCACTTGGCAGTGCAATGCAGGCCCCCACCACCCTCTGCGTAATAAAACTTCCCCCACACATCTCCACTGAACCTTTCGCTCCTTATCTTGAACTTCTGCCCCTTCTAATTGTTATTTCTGCCGTGGGAAAAAGCTTCCCACTGTTCACTTATCTATACCTCTCAGGTCGCTCCTCAGCAACCGTCTTTCCAGGGAGAATAATCCCATGTAAACAACAGTAGGTACAGTACACCTGATTTTAGCTGTTCAGATTTCAGAAAGCTTCAATTTACAAACCACCCACCCCCCAGACATTTCCACAACTTAAGATGCATTCTGGCTAATTCCAGACATGTGTGGTCAGTCATTACAGAAGCTGATGTTGTGAATTATGCTTTCTATTTAATACGTACCTTTGTCAGTGATAGAGGGCTGAGAGGTATAGTCCCTAGAAAGCAATAACATTCAATCAATTTTAAAGTTGATCACATTTACTACAATGTCAGGTTAATGACTTTTGAGTTAGCTTTTCTCATTCTTCGCATTATTACCTTTCATGATGGATAACTCTAACAACCTCCCACGGAATCACAAAAATAAATTTATCTTTTTAAACAGACTTTTCCAAACTGAAAACAAGTCAGCCTTTTCTGGCCACCTTTGTGTGTTGACCACAGTAGGGAGTTTAACAAATGGGTTGTTAAAAACACTGGACCAGAATTTACTTTGTCTTTTTCAAAGACTTAGAACAATAACCTTTACAAAAGTTGTTCAATACATAACAGCAACGTTAAAAAAAAGAACAATTTAAAGAAATAAAAACATACACAACGACAGAGGAATATTTTTGTGACTGGTTAATTTTGGCTGTAAGTACCAAATACAGTAGTATTTCTGTGTGGGCTATTTTAGCCAAGCATTATATTCAATGGAAAAATTATCCCAATAATATTATAACGGAAATTTCTTATTATCATTGTCAAATTCCTCATCTTCATCTGAGCTTCCAAAGTTAGATGAGCAGTTCCACAGTTCAGATAAGTAAGTTATGTTGATATGAATTTAACAATGAAAACTCGCCTCCTTAACCTCCAAGAACTTCCACCACCTAAAGCACAAGCCACATCATTCTAACACCTCAGCACCATCAAGACAAAGTAGCCAACTTGATTGACATCCCAACCATTACTTTAAACATTTATTCTCCAAACTATTGATATAGTGTGTATCATCTATAATATGCACTTCAGTAATTCACTGAGACTTCTTTGACATTATCTTCCAACCTGTGATCACTACCATCTAAATGGCCAAGGACAGCAGACATGTGAATATCACCACATTCAAGTTTCCCTTTAAGTCTCGCACTATTCTGACTATATCGCTCTTCCTTCACTATTGTTGGGTTAAAATTTAGAGCTCCTTCTATAACAGCACTGTAGCCAAACCCACAGTGCCTGCAGCTCTTCAAAAAGGCAACTCACCAAAACTTTCTCAGGGATGGACAATAAATGTAGGTCTTGCAAATGATGCTCATATCCCAAGGACAAATAAAAATATAATTATAAAACAAAAGAACCGTAATCTCTGTAATCCAGAAATCTACTGTTTGAAATTGCCAATTGTCCATAAATTGTTTGATCAAACCCCCAACAGCTCCTGGCATCATTTTCGGACAGTGCTTTGGGAATAGAAACATGAATGGAGCAGGCCAAGTTTTCCATTTCTTCCTGCCAGTGGGATCTTCTGGTCTGATGGCAAGGCTGGCAACACAAATGACCATTGACAAATTGCCACTGAGCATCGTGCCTCAGTTGCTGGAAACTCACCATAGGGGAGGTAGGAAGGCAAAACACCCCAGCCATAGTAATTAGATACACAAAATAGTTTCTATTACTGTTTTATCATAAGAGCAGAAGAAATAGGAACAGACCAAACTCATTGCAAATCTTGTGGCCCGCTGCACTTGGTCAGATCAAGATCTAGTCCAGAGCAGGCAACAGCCTGATCAGAACTAATTTAAATATATCTGGATACAATTAGTGAGCTGGAAGCCTGATTCAATGGGTGACTGCATTCCCCCTCAAGCATTAACAGTCACAGGTGCTGATGATTGGGAACCTGGCACTGTGGATTCTGAGTGGGAACAAGGCAGTAAGTATTGCCTCCAACTGTGTCCATGGGCTACTGTGCCACTGCTAGAGCTCCAGATGCTTTGAAACATTTTTGAAATGCTTTGATGAACAGGAGCATTCAAGTTCATTAGGGAGAGACCTCTTTCTAAAATGAATCAGCCCCAGCAGCTCTGAAAAGCCAACGGCCATTTTTAGAAAGCACATCTGATTTTTAGGAAGGGTCAGAGACTTGGAAAAAATGCAATGTTAAAAAAATGGAGCCAGACAGAAAGAGGTGTGAAGTGAGGAAGCACTTCAAGCTTAATGGAATGTAAACTGACTGTATCAATAATTAATCATCTGATCTGTCCTTTTTGATCAATTTATTATTATCACATGTATTAGTATACAGTGAAAAGTATTGTTTTTTGCACACTATACAGACAAAGCATACTGTTCATAGAGAAGGAAACAAGAGAGCGCAGAATGTAGTGTTACAGTCATAGCTAGGGTGAAGAGACTGTTATGGTTCAGGTTAGAAACTCCAAAGTGGTTTATGAAGCCTGCCTGAATCATAAGTGGCTAGATCTTTAGGGTGTGATTCAAAGGGAGCTTTCCTCAAACAAAGTTTATTTAAGAATATAGTTAATAGGATGGCACAGTAGCACAGTGGTTAGCACTGCTGCTTCACAGCTCCAGGGATCTGGGTTTGATTCCTGGCTTGCATCACTATCTGTGTGGAGGCTGCACATTCTACTCATGTCTGTGTGGGTTTCCTCCACATGCTCCGGTTTCCTCCCACAGTCTAAAGATGTGCAGATTAGATTGATTAGCCATGCTAAATTGCCCCTTACTGTCCTGGGATGCATAGGTTAGAGAGATTAGTGGGTAAAATATATGAGATAGGGCCAGGGCGGGATTGTGGTCGATGCAGATTCGATGGGTTGAATGCCTCTTCCTGCACTGTAGGATTCTATGATTCCATGTATAGTAAAAAAATTGGCAAGAACGTTAACCAATTACAAACAAGAAACAAAATAACCACTATAATGTATAACTCTTAATGAATGTCTCTAATGAGTTCCAGTTAAAACAAAGATCCAATAAACGATTAAGACAGATTTATCACTGCACAGGCGAAAGCTTGCTTAATACTGGAACCTAGTTCTGCTGATTTCAAATGATCTTGAAAACTCAGAATAGGCTGCAGTCTTATCAGCTCCCCAAAACACAGATGCTTTACTGTAGCATGGCAACAAGCCTTTCTTTCAGCTAATGGTAAAATTTTCAAAGCAAAGTAGAGAGAGAAAAAGACTCCTTTTCCAGATTGCTTCTCAGACTGCCTCTAACACTGCAGTCAGAATGAAACTGAAAACAATCCCTGTCACCTGATCTGCCTACAGTTTTCTCCTCCCAATAATTATATCACATAAAGTTGTGAGCATAAGCCCACTGAAGTTGTGATCTGCAGAAAAAAAGACATTTCCTAAAGGTTCACTGACATCACAAGAAAGATCGACTTAATGCGAGTAGGTGCATTCAAAAGTCTGACAGCAACAGGGAAGAAGCTGTTCTTGAGCCAGTTGTTGTCTGACTTCAGAATTTTCTATCTTTTTCTTGACAGAAGATGGAACAGAGACACATCTGGGGGGTGTGGGATCCTTGATTATGCTGGCTGCTTCTCTGAGGCAGCGATAAGTATAGACAGTGTCAATGGATGGGAGGCAGGTTTGAGTGATGGACTGGGCTTCATTCATCATTCTTTGTAGTTGCTTGCGGTCTTGGAGCAGCCCTGGAGTTGTCAGTCAGAAAAGCAGATAATGGATCATCAATTCCTTGTGTAAACAACCCTAGTTAATCCCCTCTTTGATCTGCTGAAGAGGGGGAAGTAGAAGTAGAAAGCATCTAAAGCATATCCATTAATAGTACTATGATCTAAAAGGCTACTGCCAAGGCTGAAAAATGTTTCTCTTTCAGCCAGCAGACATCTGGTGGGCTGAATGGCTGCCTGCTCTATTGTTTATGATAAACCTATAGCCAATGCATTGAAACACTCAGAAGGATCATTCATAATAATTCAATAAGACATCCAAATAATTTTATCATTGATATATGGGATGAGGATGCAGAATCTTGTCCATTTGAAAACTGGTTCATTTAGTGTTTCACAAGCCTGACTTTTGTTATAGCTCCCTTGGATTGAAATTGACTGTAGAATTATGACAATACTACACTCAACAAACATACCAGATCCTACATGTGAAAACTGTTAACTAGAAACTTTCCACATGATTTTGCTGTCTCCTCATCAAAATTCTTAAGAACTGTTCATAATATTTCAATGTAATTCATCAGCATTCTGAGGCATGATAAGGGGCTATATAATTCCAAGTCAGGATGATGTGTGGCTTGGAGTACTTGCAGGTAGTGATGCTTTCTTGGTAAAAGTTGTGGGTTTGGAAGATGCTGTCAAAAGGAGCCTTGCTGCAGTATATCCCTGCAGATTGCTATCACAGTGCATCAGTGCTGAAGGTGGTGTATGGTATCGACCAAGTGCACTGCTTCTGTCCTGGATAGTATTTTTTTTAATTCGTTCATAAGATTGGACATCACTAGCTGCCCATCCCACGGGCAATTAGAAGTCACCCACATTGCTGTGGATCTGGAGTCACACATAGGACAGGTAAGGACAACAGACATCTTTCTCTAATGGGCATTAGTGAATTATGACAATTGACAATATTTCATATTGTCATATTTTTATAATCATTAATCAATTTTAATTACAGTTTCTTTTGACTGAATTCAAATTTCACCACTGCCTCCTCAGTATCCAGCTACATGAGCATTGTTTGAGCTGCACTATCCAGCCAAGTGAAATGAATCCCATCAAACACTCGTGACTTGTGCTTGTAGATAGTGGGCAAACTTTGGAGTCAGCAGCTGAGTTACTCACTCCACAATTTCCAACCTCTGACTTGCTCCTGTCCCTACAGTATTTATATGGCTGACCCAGTTCAATTTCTGGTCAAAGATAATCCCCCAATTGTTGATAGTGGGGATTCAGTGATGGTAAAGCAATTGAATGTTATGGAGGGATGGTTGAGTTCTCTCTTGTTGGAGATGGTCATTGGCACTTGTTGGAGTAAGTCATTGTGTGGTCCTACTGGACTCTTCTATGCAAAAACACAAAAAAACTAAACATTATCCATCTGAGCATTGAGTTTATGTGAAATGAATGCCCCCCTCCCCCTACTCCCTCAATTCCAAAGGCAGCCAGCACAGCTCATGTATATTGATCATTGAAAGAAACTCAGGAAAAACACAAAGACTAGGTTTAAAGCATATTCTTCAAACATTGGCAGAAAGTGGTAGCATTGTTGCACGAAACATTATCTCAACAGGTAACATATAATGGTTACACTGAAGTTCTTCGATGGTGTTACAGACAAGGGGGGATAATTTAAATAGCCCTGATTTCTCCTCTCATTACCCATCTATAAACAGATGTTTTCAATTTCTGATTTTCTCTTTATAAGTATTTTCTCCAAGTCTCTATAATAATCCCAGTAAACTTGAGATAAAAGTGTTTGTTTATTTAATACACAAAATGGGAATTTCACAATGTCCCTGCCTTTTTGCTCACATATAGTAAAAGAGGAATGAGGGAAAGAAAGAGATTCAGAATCAATAGTTCAATGGCATATTCCTTCAAATGATGGCAGACTAATTGCTGTAGGGTGATTTGTCGATCCAGAGCAAGCAATTCCAGAATGAGCGAAGGAACGTAGAATTAGTGTTGAAGGCATTGAAGGCACAAATATACAAGTTCCAATGTTCTCGCACTTCACAATACATAAAGGACCAGGCAATTTATCTGGAGGGAGCTTTTTCCTCTGCTACCTTCTTCTCAATGGTAAAATAGTAGGTAGAGATGGGTTGATGCCTAGAGTCCTGATTCTTTTCTTATGTCAAAGTGACTAAAGATATAATTCAAAAAATACATAATTCAAGGAATTCAGACAGCTTCAGTCTTAATCATGTGACAGGGTGGTTTTTGGTTGAACTACTTGGCAATGAGTTCCTAGTTAATACACATTGGGTTTTGCAGCAGGTAACAGCAGGGACATTAGCTGCATAATGGAAATTTGGAGTCAGCAACAACTTCCTTTATTAATAGCTGGCTGGGGCACATATCTTGTGTGTTGACTTGACCGGAAGGAATGTTACAATCCATGGGCTTTGAGAGATTAGCCTTTGTTCATTTTCATAGTGTTCGGAAACTTCTAGAAGGCAACATATCAGTTGGAGATGTTTTATCTATCCAACAATTGTCCATTTTGAAAAACAAAACTTTTTTTAAGGTATATATTTTTCTTCGCATCTCCTGGCTGGGGCAAGAGTGTGAAAGATGCTTTCATGTGTCACAGATAAGAGGCTGAGATGTTGCGACTTTTGTGGAAAGAAAGGGAAAATTGTACACAATGAACAAATACTTTTGATACATCGTCCTCTTTCCTCTCTCTTACCACGAATGCTCTCCCATTCCTCCCACAGTGTTCAGCTTTACCTTACCTTCCAAATCCCAGCTTCCACATTTAAGGATCATATTCCATCATTTGAGGGGTTCTATCCCAAAACCATCACCACAACTTCCCCACTAGTCAGGATTCTGAAAAGATTGTCATTGATGCTTCGGAAAGGACTGTTTGCTCTGCAACATACAGGCCTATTCCTTGATTACTCATCTCAGCCCCTTCCCAATAACTTTCAATGCAAGTGCAAGAGGTGCAACACCTGTCCTTTTACCTCCCTCCTTTTTTAACAACCAAAATCTCAAGTTTTCCTTTCAGTTGGAAAAGTGAGTTTCATGTGTTTCTTTCAGTTATATATATATATGTCCTGATGCAACCTGCCCCATTTTGGGAGATTAAAACAAAAACGATGGACGAGGGGTAAGCCGTTGATGTCGTCTATATGGATTTTGGTAAGGCGTTTGACAAAGTCCCTCATGGGAGGTTAGTTGAGAAGGTCAAGGCTCATGGGATACAAGGACAGGTAGCTAAGGATGATAAGACATGGATAAGTAACTGGCTTAGTAATAAGAGACAGAGAGTAATAGTGGAAGGGTGTTTTTCTAGCTGGAGGTCAGTCACTAGTGGTGTGCCGCAGGGCTCAGTACTGGGACCTCTTCTATTTGTAATATATATAAATGACTTGGAAGACGGAGTAAGTGGAGTGATCAGCAAGTTTGCAGATGATACAAAGGTGGCTGGACTTGCAGATAGTGAGGAGCATTGTCAGGTGATGCAGCAGGATATATATAGGCTGGTAGCTTGGGCAGATAGATGGCAGATGGAATTCAATCCTGATAAATGTGAGGTGATGCATTTCGGGAGAAAGAATGTAGGGGGGAGGTATATGATAAAGGGTAGACCTATTAAGAGTACAGAAACACAGAGGGACTGGGGGTGCAAGTGAACAAATCTCTGAAGGTGGCAGAGCAAGTGGAGAAGGTTGTGAAGAAAGCATATAGTATGCTAGCCTTTATAGGAAGGGGTACAGAGTACAAGAGCTGGCCTTTAATGTTGCAGTTGTACAAAACGTTGGTTAGACCTCATTTGGAATACTGCGTCCAGTTCTAGTCGCCTTACTACCGGAAGGACGTGGAGACTCTGGAGAGAATGCAGAGGAGGTTTACCAGGATACTGCCTGGTATGGAAGGTCTGAGTTATGACGAGAGGTTAGGCAAATTGGGACTGTTTTCCTTAGAAAGACGTAGACTTAGAGGAGATCTAATAGAGGTGTACAAGATTATGAGGGGTATAGATAGAGTAAACAAGGTTAAGCTTTTTCCTCGGATGGACTTGAATAGCACGAGGGGTCACGGGCTTAGGGTGAGGGGGATAAGGTATAATTTGGATGCTAGAGGAAGTTTTTTCACACAGAGGGTGGTGGGGGTATGGAATGTGCCGCCAAATAAAGTGGTGGAGGCAGGTACTCTGACGTTATTTAAGAAATACTTAGATGGGCACATGAACAGAATGGGAATGGAGGGGTTGAGAAAACTGATTTAAAATAGGGATCATGAGCCTTGGGAGTCTCTGGGAAGTGTGTAAATAGATGATGATATTGATGTACTTGTTTTCATCCTACAGGTGCTTTGGTCCACCTTGTTGTCTAATAAGGGGCATACACGAGATGGGTTGTGAGAGGGCTGCTCTTGGACTTTTTTTCGAGAGTATCCTAGTGCTTTACGTCGTTAGTGTACACTTGACCTGGACCATTTGATGGGCAACACAACAGCTCAGTGACTATCGCTGTGCTGTGCAGATATATGGATTTGGACCTGTGTCTGTGGGAGTTTGCGCATTCTCCCCGTGCTTGCATGGGTTTTCTCCGGGTGCTCCGGTTTCCTCCCACATCCCAAAGATGTGCTCTTCGGCTAATTGGCAAAACAAATTCTCCCTAAATTGTCTCAAATTTAGTTTTTAATCCATTGATCTATAAACATAGCCAGGGATCATGGGTAGAGGTGGGAACATCAGGGTGGCGGCGCGGGCTCGTTGGGCTGAAGGGTATGTTTCCTGTGCTGTTTTGTCCTTTGTTCTAAATGCTAATTGGGTGACTGTTTTTGTTATGTTAAGGATTGAGACCACAGAGGTTCAGCAAACTAGGGAGTTTTATTAAGGAGATGTGTTCAGTCCTGGCTGCAAACTTACTCTGCACAATTACCTGCATGAACAGTTGGTAATGTCACTCCAGGGATATCATGCATGCATTATCTGAAAGTGTTCAGTCAGCTTCAGTGCTGCTGCTAAGAAAACACTTTAATTACACAACATTTCCTCCCCTTTAAATTAAACATTTCCAACACATTTAAAGAAGTATAACATGAATAATCAATTAGGCAGATGATTTGCAAGTTAGCATTCTTTGAATGGTTGCTGGCAAACCTCAAGCATCTGCTTCTTGGCATTACTTGTAACCTCTGATTTTCTCAGCTTTGTATGAAAATCATCAGTGGTTGCTTTGACTGGTGTTGACAGTGTGACTGGAGTTGACTCTGTGCTTGATCTGCAATTGAAGTGTTGCTTTCGCCAGTGGGTTCTGTTGGTGTCAGGTTTTCGGGAAGGTTCATGTTGCACCTGCAGAGCTGGGCCGAGAGGTGGCAAATGGAGTTTAATGCAGAAAAGTGTGAGGTAATTCACTTTGGCAGGAATAACAAATGTGTAGAGTATAGGGCTAATGGTAGGACTCTTAATAGTGTTGATGAACAGAGGGATCTTGGTGTATGTGTGCATAGATCCCTGAAAGTTGGCAAATCAAGTCGATAAGGTTGTTAAGAAGGCATACGGAGTCTTAGCTTTTATTGGTAGGGGATTGAATTTCGGAGCCGCAACGTCATGTTGCAACTGTACAAAACTCTAGTGCGGCCGCACTTGGAGTATTGTGTGCAGTTCTGGTCCCACATTATAAGAAAGATGTGGAGGCATTGGAGAGGGTACAGAGGAGGTTTACCAGGATGTTGCCTGGTATTGAGGGCAGGTCTTATGAAGAGAGGCTGAGGGATTTGAGGTTGTTTTCGTTAGAAAGAAGGCGGCTAAGAGGAGACCTTATTGAAACATATAAGATATTAGAGGTTTAGATAGGGTGGACAGTGATAGCCTTTTTCCTAGGATGGAGAAAGCTAGCACGAGGGGACATAGCTTTAAATTAAGGGGTGGTAGTTATAGGACGGATGTCAGAGGTAGGTTCGTTACCCAGAGGGTGGTAAGGGTATGGAATGCCCTGCCTGCTGCAGTTGTAGATGCGCCAAGTTTGGTGGCGTTTAAGAGGTTAGTCGATAAGTTTATGGACGAAAAGGGAATGGTTTAGGTTAGAGGGTCATTCTTTTTCCTAATTGGTCAGCGCAACATCGAAGGCCGAAGGGCCTGTTCTGCGCTGTAATGTTCTATGTTCTATGAAACTTGGCACAGACGGATTTGAATTCACTGCCTTGGTGGAATTTGGATTCCTGGTTCAGTAACATAATTACTACACTATCAGACCCTAATAATTGCTTGCTCAGAAGTCAAGTTGGCCCACAGGAATTATTTCATAGAACATAGAATGTTACAGTGCAGAACAGGCCCTTCAGCCCTCGATGTTGCGCCGACCAATTAAGAAAAAGCAATGACCCTCTAAGCTAAACCATTCCCTTTTCATCCATAAACCTATCCACTGACCACTTAAACGCCCCCAAACATGGCGCATCTACAACTGCAGCAGGCAGGGCATTCTATACCCTCACCACCCTCTGGGTAAAGAACCTACCTCTGACATACAAAGAACAAAGAAAAGCAGCAAGTTGTATTAAAAATAGCTGAAATTGACATTGTTCAGTAGTAACTACTTCAAATGCCTTGCAACAACACTAAGCTGCCAAAATAAATTGCCAGTTGTTTGAATTTCTATATCTTGATCTTTATCTGGAGTCTGGATTGAGGGGTGGGGGAAGAGAGATTTTGCCATTGTAAATGATGTTGGTGCACAACGTTATGAGAGGCATGGACAAGGTGAATAGGAAGCAATTGTACCCGTGGTTGAGAGGTCAGTCACAAGGGAGCATAGTTTTAGGGTGAAGGGCAGGGGATTTAAGAAAAAACATTTCACTCAGGAGGTGGAATGCACTGTCGAAGAAAGTTATGGAGGTTGGAAACTTTGCAACCTTAAAGTATTTGGATAGGCACTTGAAATATAACATTCAAGAATATAACAAAGAACAAAGAACAAAACAGCATGGGAAACAGGCCCTTCGGCCCAACGAGCCTGCGCCGCCAGCCCGATGTTCCCACCTCTGCCCATGATCCCTGTCCAGATTTATAGATCTATGGATTAAAAACTAAATTTGAGACAATTTAGGGAGAATTTGTTTTGCCAATTAGCCGAAGAGCACATCTTTGGGATGTGGGAGGAAACCGGAGCGGCTGGAGAAAACCCACGCAAGCACGGGGAGAATGCGCAAACTCCCACAAACACAGGCCCAAATCCATGTATCTACACAGCACAGCGATAGTCACTGAGCTGTCGTGTTACCCATCAAATGGTCCAGGTCAAGCATACACTAATGACATGAAGCACTAGGATACTCTCGAAAAAGATCCAAGAGCATAGAACACAGAACACTACAGCGCAGAACAGGCCCTTCGGCCTTCGATGTTACGCCGACCAATTAGGAAAAAGCAATGACCCTCTAACCTAAACCATTCCCTTTTCGTCCATAAACTTATCGACTAACCTCTTAAACGCCACCAAACTTGGCGCATCTACAACTGCAGCAGGCAGGGCATTCCATACCCTTACCACCCTCTGGTACCTCTGACATCCATCCTATAGCCACCACCCCTTAATTTAAAGCTATGTCCCCTCGTGCTAGCTTTCTCCATCCTAGGAAAAAGGCTATCACTGTCCACCCTATCTAAACCTCTAATCATCTTATATGTTTCAATAAGGTCTCCTCTTAGCCGCCGTCTTTCTAACGAAAACAACCTCAAATCCCTCAGCCTCTCTTCATAAGACCTGCCCTCCATACCATGCAACATCCTGGTAAACCTCCTCTGTACCCTCTCCAATGCCTCCACATCTTTCTTATAATGCGGGGACCAGAACTGTACACAATACTCCAAGTGCGGCCACACTAGATTTTTGTACAGTTGCAACATGACGTTGCGGCTCCGAAATTCAATCCCCCTACCAATAAAAGCTAAGACTCTGTATGCCTTCTTAACAACCTTATTGACTTGATTGCCAACTTTTAGGGATCTATTAACATATACACCAAGATCCCTCTGTTCATCAACACTATTGAGAGTCCTACCACTAGCCCTATACTCTACACATTTGTTATTCCTGCCAAAGTGAATTACCTCACACTTTTCCGCATTAAACTCCATTTGCCACCTCTCGTCCCAGCTCTGCAACTTGTCCAAGTCTCTCTGCAAACTATAACACCCCTCTTCACTATCTACCACTCCACCGACTTTAGTGTCATCTGCAAATTTACTAATCCATCCTTCAATCCCCTCATCCAGATCATTTATAAAAATTACAAACAGCAGGGGCCCCAAAACAGATCCTGAGGTACACCACTTGTAACCGAACTCCACGATGAATATCTTCCATCAACCACTACCCTCTGTCTTCTATCTGCTAGCCAATTCCTAATCCAATTAGCTAAATCACCCTCAATCCCATACATCTGCATTTTCTGCAGAAGCCTTCCATGGGCCACCTTATCGAACGCCTTACTACAGTCCATATATACCACATCAACCGCCTTACCCCCATCCACCTCTTTGGTCACTTTTTCAAAAAACTCAATAAGGTTAGTAAGGCACGACCTACCCTTCACAAACCATGCTGACTATCCCCAATCAATTCATTTCTCTCTAAATAACTATAAATCCTATCCCTAATAATTCTCTCCAATACTTTGCCACAACAGAAGTAAGACTCACTGGCCTATAATTCCCTGGAAGGTCTCTCTTCCCCTTCTTGAACAACGGGACCACATTCGCTATCCTCCAGTCCTCCGGAACCACACCCGTAACCAACGACGACCTGAAGATCAGAGCCAGAGGCTCTGCAATCTCCTCTCTTGCCTCCCAGAGAATCCTAGGGTACATCCCGTCCGGCCCAGGGGACTTATCTAACTTCAAACCCTCAAGAATATCTAGCACATCCTTCCTATCTACTTCAATACTTTCCAGTTTGCAACCCTGTACCTCAGTGTTCTCCACAACTACATTTACATCTCCCTGTGTGAATACCGAAGAGAAATATTTGTTCAGTGCCTCTCCAATCTCTTCAGGCTCCACACACAACTTCCCACTGCTGTCCATGACTGGCCCTAATCTTGACCTAACCAATCTTCTATTCTTAACATATCTAAAGAAAGCTTTAGGATTCTCCTTGATCCTATCAGCCAAAGTCTTCTCATGTCCCCTTTTAGCTCTCCTCAACTTTTAGCAGTCCTCTCACGACCCATCGTGTGCATGCCTCTCGTTAGACAACAAGGCGGACCAAAGCACCTGTAGGATGAAAACAAGTACATCAATACCATCATCTATTTACACACTTCCTAGGGACTTCCAAGGCTCATGATCCCTATTTTAAATCAGTTTTCTATACCCCTCCATTCGCATTCTGTTCATGTGCCCATCTAAGTATTTCTTAAATAACTCCAGAGTACCTGCATCCACCACTTTACTTGGCAGCGCATTCCATATCCCCACCACCCTCTGTGTGAAAAAACTCCCTCTAGCATCCCTCTGACATCCATCCTATAACTACCACCCCTTAATTTAAAGCTATGTCCCCTCGTGCTAGCTTTCTCCATCCAAGGAAAAAAGCTATTTCATACTGAAGTCAGTTATGTAGCATCGAAAACAATGTAGTACAATCAACAAATTCCTGGATTTGAGAAATCCTGTGAATGTAAAATCATAGTGCTGTCTAGACATGTTATTATTTCTCCCAATAAAGCATCCTAAATGGTTTCATACGGCCAACAGTGAAACTTGTTGGCCGTATGAACCAAGTTCATACGGTTCATACCGTATGAACCGGTATGAACCTGTATTGCAGCCTGCAATAAAATTAGCATCTCAGTTAACAGTTGTTCCCTAAGTGACTACCAGAAGTATATTGCCTGCAGAGGCAGAAAATCTCAGGTTCAATTGTAGCATGCATCATAAATCAGTGATAGTCTCTTTTACAATAGAGAGTTATCACAGACACTACCCCTGACAAATGAAGGATATCAGTAAAAGGTACCATGGGTCTTTGGTAATACCAGACAAGTCTGTCAATCCTACTTTGCTTTTTAGAAGAAGAGGAGCAAAGATACATAAGAAATCCTCAAGTGATATCTATTGTGCCCTGTGAGAAATGTTTAATGGACAAAAAGCTCATAGTAGGAATCAGCGAGAGATTTTAGGATGGGTCAGCTGTAACCAATGGAATAAGCAGTGAGCAGAATGCAAAGAGACTGTAAATGGATATAGGGTAGGCGAGTATGAAGAACGTAGCAGATGAAATACAATATGATGAAACGATTTAATTTGGTAGGTAGGAAAGTGTTTTTGAATGGTGACGAGACTTGGAAATGTTTGCATTCAGAAACGTATGTCTCCTTGTGCACAGAATCATAGAAATGATGTGATTCTCATAAAATGAGGAAGTCATTCTATACCACCCACTGTGTCGGTGCTGGCATCTGGCAAGAGCAACTAGTCCCATTCCCCAGCCTTTCCCCATAACCTGCTTTTCACATATTTATCAAATTTCCAGAATTTGGAAGTCATTCTGATTCTGCCTCCACTATACTCTCAGCAGAATAAGGGAAGCTTCATTAGAAAAGTCCACACAAGGAATCCTGGTCAAAGTCCCAAAGCCAAAAGCAACAATGAAAAATTGTCCCAAGATAACGCTGCACTAACACCTGCTCTTAGAAAGCCTGTTGGCAGCTAATCAAAGGCTTAGCACAGAACTTGCTGCTCAACACTCTACCTGCACCAGTGTTTTTCTCTAAGGGCTGAATTTAATATTTCCCACCAATGGGCTTAAAGATGTGGTAGGATGTTGGATGCTGGTGACATAGCAGTAAAATTCAATGGGTGCTGTACCAGTCCACTCCTGTCTCCAGTGCAACATTGCCAGCAGTGGGGGGAGATATGGGCAGGCAGCTCACTCAGGCTGAGTGAGGCCCTTTAATTACCAGTGCTTTTTGGCCTTATCCTGATGCAGCTTAGATTTAAAGGGCAGCTGGAGAAGCACTTGCCAAGTTTCAACTCTGGCAATTTTTCTTCTGTGTATTGGGGGAAGATCTCTCTTAGCATTTGATGAGCACTTAAATCGGCAGTGCTACTGGGCCGGTAAATGGGATCGGTTGGTAATCGATGGTCAGCTTGACATGATGGACCGAAGCTTCTGTTTCTGTGCCACATGACTATTCTATCAGACTTTAGATTCAGATATTTCATTCTGATGTTTCATTGATTCTTCTGCTCCTCTTCCCATTATCTATGCAGTTTATTCTGTTCCTTGTATCCTTCAATCGCTCATTCTGCCCTGCAGCTAACTGACCTTTCCGTTGTTGTTTTGTTCCCACCCTATGCACATGTATCCTTGCTGATTCTACTAGTCTGTTAATTAAACTAGAGAAAGGAATTGAAGCATGTAGCATCTAAAATTGAACATAAATTTCTATAAATATTACCAGGTTTAATTTGAGATTTGGATATCATTGGCAAAGCCAATGTTTATTTCCTATCGTTAATTATTGTCAGAAGACATGGGGCATTATTCTAAACCTGCTGTAGTCTATGTTCAAGATAATTATATCCAGGATTTTGATCATGAAAAAAGCAGCAATATGTGCTACTGTTAGGATGGAACTCGAAGGTTATGGTTTTCCTGTGCAATGTTGTCTTTAACTTTCCAGACACTGGTAGTTGCAGGTTTGGAAATTGCTGTCAAATAATCTCGGCAAGTTGGAACTGTTTCCTGCAGCTACTACAAATTGCTGCCAAAGTGTTTTGTTCTTGGACGGTGCAGGTAGCTAAACTAGTGGATAAGATGCTGAACAAGTAGTCTGTTTTATTCTGGATACTATTGAGCTTATGTGATTGTTGGAGTTGCATGCATCCAGGCAACTACACGACCAATTTATACCTTCTAGAACTGAATCATCTGCTGCAGAATATCCAGTCTTTGACCCACTCCAGTTGCGTCAGTATTATATGTCTGCTCCAGTTAAGTTTCTTTCTAGGCAATGATGGCCTCCAGTATGTTTTTTTTTAAATTCATTCATGGGACATAGGCATCGCTGGCTGGCCAGTATTTATTGCCAAGCCTAGTTGCCCAAGAGCAGTTGAGAGTCAACTACATTGCTGTGGCTCTGGAGTCACATGTAGGCCAGACCAGGTAAGGATGGTAGGTTTCCTTTCCTAAAGAGACATTGTGAACCAGATGTGGTTTTCCGACAATCAATAATGATTTCAAGGACATCAGTAGATATTTTTATTGAATACAAGTTCTACCATCTGCTGTGGCGATTGGATTGTTTCATTCACTGAGGAATTTGAATGAAGCTGAACGTTGTACAATCATCAATGTACCATTTCTGTCCTTACAACGGAGAGGAGGCCATTGATGAAACAGCTGAAAGTAGTCAGAGCTAGGTTGCTGCCCTGAGGAGCTCTTGCAGTGATGTCCTGAAATAAAGGTAACTGGCAAACAACAACTACCCACACCTTCCTTTGTGCCAGCTGTTTTGAGGGTTTCCACCCAAACCCCATTGGATTCAGGACTTCTTGATGCCACATGCTGTCTTGTGCTGTCTTCATCTTAAAAATTGTCACTCTCACCTTATCAGTCATTGATTGAGGGATAACTAGATTATTTAAAAAAAATGTGGCTGAGGCAATACACTGGAGAGTCCTTGAACATCTATGCCTATATATATATTTTTTTATGTATATATATAATATATACATATATACATATATATAAAGCTTTAAGATGTTCCAAGTACATCTGTTTAACACCACAGAAATAATTTGCTCTCACTTTTTCGTAAGAAAATAATTATTTAAATAACTTATAATTATAATTGTAATATATAATAATTATTATAATTATTATATAATTCACAAATGAAGTCCAGCTGATGTCTTTGGCAGACCTAGGAAATGTCAATACTAACCTTGCTTTCTTTTCCACTTGACCCAGTAAATTTTTGTAAGCAGCAATCTCTTGTTCAAGTTGTGTCTTTACATTTAATAGCTCCTGGTATTCACTTGCATGGCGTACAATCCTTTTCTCCAGTACTTTACTGCATTCCTTCTGCCTGCATATGTCCTTATCCTTTTCCAGCAATGAGTTCTTCATTAATTCATCCTTTTGAGAAATAGTAATTTCAAATACACCAATTATGGATATGTTAAAAACATTAGGATAACATTCTTTTATTACCATCTAATCAAATATAGTGACAAAAATTGTGACATTAGTTTCACTAAACAGGTTTGTTAACTAATTATCGACAATGAGAACCCAGTAGTTACCTGTCAGCTGATTATAGCATCTGAGCAAAAAGTTATGGGAAAAATTCAAATTCAATTAATCAGGCAGTACTGAGAACTGCCAGTGGTTTGGCTTGCATGATTTACTTCAATGAGATAAACAAATGAATTTTTCCTGTTGGATCAATTTGTGCTGGAACTTCAGACTGACGCTGCTGAAATGGTGGATCATCAGAACTGTTGCTTTGGAGATGTTAAAACACCTTCCTATTTGCATCTATCCCTTCCTATCTATCCAGTGATCCCTCAGTGCCCTGAACAACAGCCATCACACAACGTTACAGGAAAGCAAAAAGGTTGAACAGAGTGCAACTGAGACAGTTGCACTGGGGAAAATCAGATCATTAAAATAGAGCATAGCAGAGGCTGAAAACCGTGGAACTAGCTCATTTAAACAGAAGATGCCAGAGGGAGGAATTACAGAGTCTAACCTAAATGTAGGGAAAAATCTGTGGAAGTGAAGACATGCCGAGCCTGAGGAATTTGACTAAGCATAAACCATTTTAATTAAGTAAATAAATAATTATCCCTACCAACGTTTTTGTTAGCTCTAAACTTCCAACACATTCCTAGCTGATAGAAACATAGAAAATAGGAGCAGGAGGAGGCCATTCGGCCTTTTGAACCTGCTCTACTGTTCATTATGATCATGGTTGATCATCCAACTCAACAGCTTGACCCACCTTCCTCCCAGATCCTTTGATCCCCTTCACCCTAAGTGCGATACCTAACTGCTTCTTGAAATGTTTTGGCCTCAACTACATTCTGTGGTAGTGAATTTCACAGGCTGACCACACTCTAAGTGAAGAAATGTCTGCTCGTCTCTGTTCTAAAAGGTTTATACTCTATATCCTTAAACCCTGGTTCTGGACACCCCCACCATTAAAAACATCCTTCTTGCATCTACTCTTCATTAATCCCTAAAGTCTTGTGCCCATGTTCTAACTTGCACCAAGTCCTGTTCACCATCACTCATGCGCTCACTGACCATCTTTATTTTAAGATTCTCATTCTTGTTTTCAAATCGCTTAGTGTCTTACTGTGCCCTATCTCTGTAATCTAATCCATCCCTACAATTCCAAGACATCTGTTCTCCTCTAATTCTGACCTTTAATGCACCTCCGATTCTAACTGCTCTACTACTGGTGGCCCTAAACTCTGGATTAACTTTCCCACATCTCTCTGCTGCTCAACCTTGTTTTTCTACTTTAAGACTCTTGGTTATTTGGCCCATATCTCCTTGTTTGGCTTGGTGACATTTTGTTTATAGCCTTCCCTTTGAAGTGCCTTGTTACTTTTTATTATAATAAAGGTACTGTAATAATATAAATTGTTGTTGCAACTATGATTATTTGAAATTAAATTAAAATTCATCTAAAATACTGGGCTGGGTATGCTGACTTCACCTGCAGCTGGGATTCTCCAGTCCCGCTGCAATGATTGGAAATTTGACTGAGCACCAAATTCTCCATTCTTGCTGGCAGCAACAGCAGGGCCTGAACAATCAAAGAATTCCGGCTATTATATAGAGATTAAGTTATTCTGCTGCTAACTTATGCAGGAAAATAATGGTTACTGCAGTTTGTGAGTGTTTGTAGTCAGTGAGATTTGTTCTGGATTTCCTCATCAGCTGGACATGTCTGTCTCTAGTCACTGCAGGTCAGTCACAGAGTTGCAATATGAGTTTGAGACACTCAGTAAATACTGTTAGGGAGGAGGAGGAATTTCCAGATAGTTTTCTTTAAAATAGCTATACCTCAGTAAATAGCATAGGTACAGGAAGAGGAGAGCAAGATAAACCTATCAAAAATACCTACAAAGCTTTACATATAATTTAAATAAAGTAAAGCTCCAAAATTAAGCAAACAATTTGAATCTCTACAAGATATTAAGATCAACATTTATCAACATTTAGACAGTCCCGAACATCACCCAAGTACAACGCAAGGCCATCTGTGCTCTCAAGACCAACCGCAACATTGTCATCAAACCAGCAGACAAAGGAGGCGCCACCGTCATACTGAACAGAACGGACTACTGTGAAGAAGTGTACCGACAACTAAACAATGAGAAACACTACAGACAGTTACCAGCAGATCCGACCAAAAAACACACTCGTCAACTCAACACTCTGATCGAAACCCTTGATCCGGACTTTCAGAACACCCTCCGGGCTCTCATTCCACGTACTCCCCGCATTGGAGATCTCTACTGCCTCCCAAAGATACACAAGGCAAACATACCGGGCCGTCCCATCGTATCGGGCAATGGGACCCTGTGTGAGAACCTCTCCGGCTATATCGAGGGCATCCTGAAACCCATCGTACAAAGAACCCCCAGCTTTTGTCTTGACACTACGGACTTCCTACAGAAACTCAGCACACATGCAGCAGTTGAACCAGGGACACTCATTGTCACAATGGATGTCTCGGCGCTCTACACCAACATCCCCCACGACGATGGTATTGCTGCAACTGCCTCAGTACTCAATGCCAACAACTGTCAGTTTCCGGATGCAATTTTACAACTCATCCGCTTCATCTTGGACCACAATGTCTTCACCGTCAACAATCAGCTTTTCATCCAGACACACGGAACAGCCATGGGGACCAAATTCGCACCTCAGTATGCCAACATCTTCATGCACAGGTTCAAACAAGACTTCTTCACCACACGAGATCTCCAACCAAGGTTATATACTAGATAAATTGATGACATCTTTTTCCTTTGGACTCATGGTGAACAATCATTGAAACAACTGTATGATGATATCAACAAGTTCCATCCCACCATCAGACTCCCCATGGACTATTCTCCAGAATCAGTTGCATTCTTGGACACACGCATCTCCATCAAGGACGGTCACTTCAGCACCTCACTGTACCGAAAACCGACAGACAACCTCACAATGCTCCACTTCTCCAGCTTCCACCCGAGACACGTTAAAGAAGCCATTCCCTATGGACAAGCCCTCCGTATACACAGAATTTGCTCAGGTGAGGAGGATCGTGACAGACACCTCCAGACGCTGAAGGATGCCCTCGTGAGAACAGGATATGGCGCTCGACTCATCGATCGACAGTTCCAACGTGCCACAACGATAAACCGCACTGATCTCCTCAGAAGACGAACACGGGACACAGTGGACAGAGTACCCTTTGTTGTCCAGTACTTCCCCGGAGCGGAGAAGTTACGACATCATCTCCGGAGTCTTCAACATATCATTGATGACGATGAACATCTCGCTAGGGCCATCCCCACCCCCCCACTTCTTGCTTTCAGACAACCGCACAACCTCAAACAGATCATTGTTCGCAGCAAACTTACCCAACCTTCAGGAGAACAGCGACCACAATACCACACAACCCTGCCACAGCAACCTCTGCAAGACATGCCGGATCATAGACATGGACGACATCATCAAACGTGAGATACCATTCACCAGGTACATGGTACATACTCTTGCAACTCAGCCAACGTTGTCTACCTAATACGTTGCAAGAAAGGATGTCCCGAAGCATGGTATATTGGGGAGACCATGCAAACACTACGACAGCGTATGAATGAGCATCGCTCAACAATCACCAGGCAAAACAGTTCCCTTCCTGTGGGCGAACACTTCAGCAGTCATGGGCATTCGGCCTCCGACCTGTGGGTAAATGTTCTTCAAGGGGACCTTCGTGATACACGACAGCGCAGAGTCGCTGAGCAGAGACTGATAGCCAAGTTCCGCACACATGAGGACGGTCTTAATAGGGATCTTGGCTTCATGTCACACTATCTGTAACCCCGTAACTTGCCTGGGTTAGCAAAAAACCTCACTTACTGTGCTGTCTGGAGAAAATACACAATTCTCTAACAATGCTCAGGATCCCCTTCACACACATTGTTAGCCACTTTAACACTTGAATAGCAGGTTAGATGTAAGGCTTCGCATTCTAATCAGCAATCTCTGACTGTCTGTGCTGATGTGTGCTATTGCAGACCAGAACACTGCACTTGCCTGAGGAAGACACAAGAGTGTTGAAAGCTCGCTTTTTTACTACCAAATAAATCGGTTGGATTAATAATTGGTGTTGCTAAATTCTTACTGAGTTCTTACCACCCCAATCCAACGCCGGCATCTGTACATCATGAGGTCCTAAAAGCAGACTAAAAGCAAGTTGTAAAGAAGGACTTTAAAGGTAGTTATCTCTGGATTACTACCAGTGCAATATGCCACTTAGAGTAAAAACAGCAGGATATTAGGATAAATATGTAGCTGAAAAGATGGTGTGAGGAGGAGGGTTTCAGATTTCTGAGATATTGGGACTAGTTCTGAGAAAGGTGGGACCTGTACAAACTGGACGGGTTACACCTGGGCAAGTCTGGGACTGATGAGCACCTGGCAAGCAGAATCCCCAGAGAGGTTCAGCTCAATACTTGCTTCAAGTTGTTCCTTCTAATGTTCCCTTTCTGTTTCTACTATATTCTATTGTGCCCTTATCTGACTCTGCCCTTTGGTTTCTCTATCACTTTTCTTATTCTCCTTGCTGTCTTTTGCCCTTGCTCTTGATTCCTCCCCACTCTGAATCCTTACATGGGTTCCAATCCTCCTGCCATATTAGTTTAAATCCTCCCCAACCACTCTAGCAAGTACCCACTCTCCAAGGACATCAGTAGCTTTTATACCAGCCTGAGGGAGGTACTACACCAGCCTGGAGTCTCTTTCGCGGTCACAGAAACGTCTGCCTAGTTCCTTCACAATTGAATCCTCTATGATTATTGCATTTCTGCACTTTTTTCTCCTCCGCTGCGAAACAAAACCATCCATAGTTCTATGAATTAGGCTGCTGTTGTTATTCTGAAAGATCATTTCCTTCAATGGTATCCAAAATGGTATATCTATTTTGCAAGGGAATAACCATAGAAGATTCCTACACTGCCTACCTAGTCCTCTTGCTCTGCATGTGGTCACCCATTCCCTTTCTGCTTGTGGAGTGTAAGCCTGCGTGTGACCAACTCTCTATATGTGCTATTCCTAATACTCTCCACTTCGCAGATGCTGCTCCAGTTCCGAAACCTGGTTTCCAGGAGTGCACCTGGAGACTCTTCCTATACATTCACTGATCCTGGGAACTGAAAATGTTCCTGGTCTCCCACATGGAGCAAGAAGAGCAGATCATCGCTTGGAGCTCTTTTGCTATGTCTTGCCCATTTAAGTTAAATTAATCCTTTTAATATCAAACAATATCAACTAGGACCCTTCTTCTCTGCTCTATGTTGTTTAAAAATACATTTCTTACGAACAATGAATCACAGAATGACACCTTAATAGTGATAACCAGCTGTCATAATGAGTATTCACCCAACTGTGCTTTATTCAACCAAACAGCTGCTTAGATTTCTTGGGAGATGGAAACTTGCACTCTCTTACAGTCCTTTAACCATCTGGTTCTGCTGTTAAGATTCACTTTTCCTTTATTCCTTTATTCTTCTAGCTTTGTTCCCTGGCTATAATGCTGTCCAGAGATTGTTGATGGGGGATTTGAGGGAAAACTTTTTTACCCAGAGGGCAGTGACCTTTACAAGATTATGAGGGGCATGGACAGAGTGAATTGTCCCATTGGGAAGAGCATGGGTTCATGAAGAGCAAGTCATGTTTAATGGAATTCTTTGAGAACATTACATGTGCAATGGACAATGGGGAACCTGTGGATGTGATGTATCTGGATTTCCAGAACACATTTGACAAGGTGCCGCATCAAAGGCTGCTGCATAAGATAAAGGTACACGGTGTTACGGGTAATATATTAGCATGGATACAGAATTGGTTAACTAAAAGAAAACAAAGTGCAGGTAAGTGAGTGTTTTTCTGGTTGGCAATCAGTGACTAGTGGTGTGCCTCAAGGATTAGTGATGGGACTGCAATGGTTTACGATTTATATAGATGATCTGGATTAAGGGAGCAAGAATAATGTTTCAAAATTCACAGTGACACTAAGATGAATGGCACAGCAAAGGATGCAGAGGACACTGAAAGTCTGCAGAAGGATATAGATAATCTAAGTGAGTGGGCAAAGGTCTGGCAGATGAAGTACAATGTAGGTAAATGTGAAGTCATTGATTTTGGTAGGAATAACAGCAAAATAGACATTATTTAAATGGTAAAATATTGCAGCATCTTGCTATGTAGAGGGACCTGGGTTTCTTTGTGCAAGAATCACAAGGAATTGGTTTGCAGGTGCAGCAGGTATTAAGAAGGCAAATGGAATTTTGTCCTTCATTGCTAGAGAAATGGAATTTAAAAACAGCGAGGTTATATTGCAGCTGTACAAGATACTAGTGGGGCCACACCTGGAGAACCGTGTACAATTTTGTTCTCCTTAGTTGAGAAAGGATGTACTGGCACTGGACAGGATGCAGAGGAGATTCGTAGATTGATTCTGGAGTTGAGAGGGTTGGCTTATGAGGAGAGACTGATGCTATACTCATTGGAATTTAGAAAAATGAGATGAGACTTATAGAAACATATAAGATCAGGAAAGGAATAGACAAGATAGAAGCAGAGAAGTTGTTTCCACTGGCAGGTGAAACTAGAACTAGGGAGTATGGTCTCAAAATAAGGGGGAGCAGATTTAGGACCGAGTTAAAGAGGAACTTCACATAAGCGGTTGTGAATCTGTGGAATTCCCTATCTAGTGAAGCAGTTGAGGCTACCTCATTGAATGTTTTTAAGGCAAGGATTGATAAATTTTTGAACAGTAAAGGAATTAAGGGTTATGGTGATCGGGCAGGTAAGTGGAGCTGAGTCCACTAAAATCTTATTGAATGGCAAAGCGAGCTCAAAGGGCCAGATGGCCTACTCCTGCTCCTAGTTCTTATGTTCTTATGGATAGTCAGAAATTTTCTCCCAGGGTGGAAGAGTCAATTACTAGGGGGCACAAGTTTAAAGTGCGAGGGACAAGGTTTAAAGGAGATGTACGAGGCAAGTTTTTTTACTCAGAGGGTGGTGGGTGCCTGGAATTCTCAACCAGGGGAGTTGGTGGAAATGAATATGGTAGTGAATTTTAAGGGGTGTCTTGACAAGTACATAAATAGGATGGGAATAGAGAGATACCGTTCTGGAAGGGTAGGGGATTTTATTTCAGTCGGGCCTGTTTCTGTGCTGTAATTTTCTTTGTTCTTTGTGACTGTCTGGAATGCGCTGGGAGGGTAGTGGAGGTGGATGCCTCACATTCTTTAAGATGTACCTGGATGAGCACTTGGCACACTATAACATTCAAGACTATGGGCCAAGTGCTGACAAGTGGGATTAGGCAGGTCAGGGCCTTTTGTGCATTGGTGTAGACTTGATGGGCTGAAGGGCCTCTTCTGCAATACAGTATTCTATGATTCCGTGATTAGTGTTAAATGGGGAGAGATGCAATCTGTGATTAGAGAAACAGCAAACACCAATTGTGCTAAGTTTGCTAGAGAGGGGGTTTTTCTGGGGGGGGGAACCAGGGAGCTGATTCCTGGTGTGAGAGAGAACCAGAATGCCATGTCCTGGGGAAGGACCAGAGTGCCGATGCCCCATGGCAGTTAAGATGTGGGGCCCAGGATCAGTTAAAGTGATAGGACCCAGGGACATATAAGAATGCTGAAATTCTGTGGCAAATGCTGGGGCCTAGCAGGGATGAAAATAGTGCCAGGGCCCTGGGGACGGGGTGAATCAGAGTGTCAGAGCCCAAGAAAACCAGTGTGCCAAAGGAGAGACAAGATCTGAAATGTTGCAGGGATTTTGGGGAAGAGACTGGCTCACACATAGGAGAGATTGAGTGAACGAATGTGGTTTAAGTGTGTGTGTGAGCTAGATAGTGAGTGTGTATACACACACAGGTGACAGAGTAAGCGGGTGTGCATGTGGGAGTGAAAGGGTGAGTGTGTGTCTGCCTTCCAGCCTCAGGTTTCTTATCACCATACACAAACACTTACATACATATTGGTAAACAGTGTACAAAAGATGAGGAAGAGAGAGAATCCATTAGGTTACTAGACTGACAATAAATTATGGGTAAAAATTTTTGTGAACCCAGACATTTCAAGATAGCAGGAGGGTTGGCATGCAGCAGTAACCTCAAACAAAATCAATACATCGCAGAAATTCCACCTGATAAGACACTTACTTTCAATTTGAGTTCATTCGCCTCTTTACGATAGCAGTCTAGTTCCTTTTTTGCATTTTGCAATGCTATATTGTTTGCTTCCTCAAACTGTGAATGCAACAAGAATAAATTATGCACTGTGTATGAAAACCTATTATTCATTCTTTGTAATAAAAGAGTATCCAGATTTTCACAAGCACTGCAACAAAAATATAGGTTTACTTACCATACAGTCACTAGGTTATCTAACTAAATGAGAAAAATCAGAGCCATTCAATAGTTCTATAGCAAGTTTTACTCATGATCAAAAAAATCTTTTGTTGACTACTAGACTTTCAGCCTTTCAGCCTGTTTGTTTCTCCAAGCTAGCTTTTAGTGTTAGCTTTAGTGTTAGCTCCAAGCAAGTGTTAGCTTTCAGACAGTATCATTAGGTTTGATTCTAGGTAGGAAGCTGGAATTACAATTTCAGGGGTCTTAAGTTGTTAAGTCATACAGGTGAGCAAGTTCCCATATAAAGGTCAGAGATTTCAGAAAAGGTGGTAACTTTGACAGCTTCAAAGGCAGCTTAGATTATTTGTTGTTGAATAAGGAGGTAAATATAACAATATTTATTCTCTCCTTCTCTAACCTGAGACGCAGAAAGACTCCAGGAAGAGAAATGTAACCAATAACAGGATAAGCCACAATTTTAATTCAGCTAAATTGAAAATTTGCAATTATCTAGCACAGGATATTGTGATCTCAATTCCACTTTTCTGTCTGCCCCTGTAACTTTTGACAGATATCACTGTCTATCAAAGGCCTGTCTAACAAGGCCTTGAATAAATTCAATGACCCAGTCTTCACTACTCTCCAGAGAGAAAATTTCACATCCTAATGACCCTATGAAAGAAAACAATTCTCATCATCTCACTCTTAAGAAGGAAAGAGATCTTCTTTCTTAAACGATTTCCTTAATTCTCACTTCTCCCACAGTGGAAACTTGTGGTATCTACCTTAAGTCCCTTCAAAATCTTATGGGTGGGTTTTTCCGGCCATCCCTGCCAGCGGCATCTTCCAGTCCTGCCAAAGACCATCCCCATGGCAGATTCCCTGATGTTGGGTGGGCGAGCCATGCAAAACACACAGGCATTGGTGGAACCAACCAGTGGCCAATGGTTCACACCAGAAAACATGCTTAGGGGTGTGTGTGTGTGTGTGTGTGTGTGTGTGGTGTGTGTGTGGGGGGGGGGGGGGGGGGGTGTAGGAATTTCATCACCTCGCATTCTTCTAAACTCCAGTAGGTATAAACATGGAGTAAATCCTTTATTCCAGGAATGCAGCAAGTGAACCTTCTCTGAACTGTTTCAAAAGCAAGGGGTGGCATGGTTGCACAGTGGTTAGCACTGCTGCTTCATAGTGCCAGGGACCCAGGTTCGTTTCCCGGTTTAGGTCAACGTCCGTGTGAAGTTTGCACGTTCTCCCCGAGCCTGCGTGGGTTTCCTCTGGGTGCTCTGGTTTCCTCCCACATTCTGAAAGACATGCTAGGTTAGGTGCATTGATCCGAACAGGCCCTGGACTGAGATGACTAGGGGAATTTAACAGTAACTTCATTGCATGTTAATGCAAGCCTTACTTGTGACTAATAAATAAATTTTAATTTTATTTCTTTTCAAATAAGGGGACCAAAACTGTATACAATATTCCAGGTGTGGTTTCTACAATACCCTTTACAACTACTGTAAAAAGGTCCCAATTTTATATTCCATTCCTCTTGTAATAAACTCCAACTTTTCAATTGCCTTTTAATTGCTTGCTGTACTTGGAGATTTAGAAGGGATTTGAGGAAAAACCTTTTCCTCAGAGTGTGCTGGGAATCTGAAACATATTGCCTGAAAGGATGATAAATGCAAACCCTCACAACATTTCAGAAGCATTTAGATGAATACTTGAAATGCTGTACCACACAAGAATATGACCAATTGCTGGAAAATGGGATTAGAATAGTTAGGGGCTTGATGGCCAGCAGAGACACGATAGACCAAAAGGCCTCTTTCTGTGCTGTAAAATTCTATCAGATCCCTTGGTACCATTGAGTTCCGAAATCTCTGTCCATTTAAATAATATACTGCTTTTCTCTTCTTCTGTTAAAGTGGATAAGTTCACATTTTCACACATACATCAAATTTTCAATCCATGTGTCAAACTTTTGCCCACTCATTTAATCTGTGCCTATCCCTTTGCTGATTTTCTGCCAACTTGACAACTTACTCTCTTACTTACTTGGTGTCAATGGTATATTTAGCTATCATGTATTTGCTCCCTCCTACTGTGAAAACAGACACAAAACATTTGTTCAACACCATTCCTTCATTCCCTATGATAAGTTCTCCCATCTCTGTTTACTTTAGCTACACTCTTCTTTGTAATATATGCTTATAAAACCTGTTACAAGTTAAGGCCATCCAGTGGCCTTCCTATCATAGATTTCATGGAGGATGGAGGCAGGAAGACAGCAGGTCTCCACCTGCCAGACTTATGCTCTCATTCAAACTCACTGTGGCACACACATGTGTCCTCTGACACAATGTGTGTTGAATATATGGGGTCCTATTATTTAGGGAATTCCAGGATTCTGACACAAAGAACATTAATCATGCGATTCCCACTGACTTCAGCCCTAGCCTGGATGTCGTCAAAATGTTGCAAGATGTGGGCAAAGACTGCTGTGCGTGTGACTACTGACTTTGCCCACATCTTGCAACATTTTGATAATATTCAGGCTGAAGTCAGTGGGAATCACATAATTAGTGTTTTTTCATTGTTATTGTATCAAAATCCTGGTGATTTGCAAATTGAACATTGCAAAATCATTTAAGTTATCCACTTAAATCTTATGATGGATGGATGGTTATTAATAAAAGAAATTGTGCTTTGGATCTACAGGTTAAAGAAAAACTAAAAGCTTTAAAGTAATTAAACCAAGAGAGAGAGCAAGAAGTAATGTGTGAAAAGACATTACAGTGGAAACACAGGGTAGGTTGTGTGGCCTGAATAATCTCTCTGTTCTTTATCCCATCATACAGGGTTAAAATTATAAATTGAATGAATTGGAGGTATGACATGATAATCATTACTGTAATTACTCTCAGTTATCATTACTGAGACATAGGCTGGAACTTTACCATCACAACTGCTATGGGAATCGAGTGAGCACAAGGGGAACTGTGAAAAGATCTTGGGTAGAATTTTACGTTTTTGGGATGAGCAAGGCTGTAAAATTTGACCTAAGAGTTGAATTTTCACTTCAGAAACAGGAAACAAGAAGTGGGTGTATTTCTGAGTCAGAAACGTGTCTCTTGTGGGAAACTTAAAGTTCAGATTTTCTCAAGGGGTGAATTAATTTATAGGGAGGCGGGTCTCCTGTACACTCATAGGGAATGTGGGCAGGAAGAGAGGCAAGTCAGATCAAAGCCTATCTTGGGGAAGACATTTATGGTTTGTGTGAAAGCTTTCCACTGCAACAGAAGGAAATGTGTAGGTAAGTTGGACACCTGGAATCTAAGACAAATTCTTATATCACCAATGCCAACCTGGATCTAATGCTTGAGTCTGTAAGGGAGAGAAAGAAGTCCCTTTAAACCAGAGGATGGCAGTAAGAGAATGGTATCTTGTGTTGTGCAGCAATGACATTTCACTCTCCCATGCCATCTTGCTCTGTCTTTTCATCTTTTACTATTCATCTTCCACCAATGAGCTGTCTCATTCCAGAGACTCCTTTTTCTCAAGGTCCACACTTCTCTAGAGGGAGCAGGCTACCGCAGTGACCAAGATCCTTACAAGAAGGTACTGGAAACCACCACCTAACCAGTCCAAGCACAAGCACAGCAATCACATTTTCAGAAACTTGATGATCTGGTCACTGGTTGCCTGCCGATCAGGTGGCACTGATCGTGTAAATTCTTTCTGGGCATCTGTAGAGATATTAATAACTACCTCTGCCAGGGATTTCCCTGTTCTCCAGGATCCATTCCAGCACCTGGAGGATTGGAGTGAAGATGTGAGACAGCATAGACTAGCAGAGGGTAAAGGAGCCATGACAGTTGCTAAAACATAGTGAGTGCACACAGAGAAAAGGTTTGTAATCATTGACCAACTGGATGTTGAGGGAGTGATGCCAGTTCTGCAAGTGGATTTCACTGGCCAGTCACTGGATGTTTCAATGACACATAGGTACAGTTGATGATACTCTGAACCTGGAGAAATGCAACAATGGAGACCAATTGTCTTTGTAAAGTTGTACGTTGTTAAATGATTGTGTTGTCCAGCTTTGGCAAAGGAAGCATAGTGATCAGGGAGATGTAATTGTGTAAAACCAATTTTAAGATGTCACTTAGGATCCCACAGTTGATCCTCGGAAACAAAGTAGTTCAAATGCACAGTGACTTTGATGGCCATTTGCAGAGCAGAGAGACCAGTACAGTAAAGGTAGGATTTAAAGGGCATATGCCCAGTAAAGGGCATATGTCTATGAGAAGAGATTGTAGCACTTGTTCTTCAGTCATCTCCAGGTAGTTCTATTTTTGGCACTTGATCCTTTGTTGATGGATTGGCCCACGTTGTCTTCCTGTTCTTCTTTCCTCTCCTGTGGCTTCGTGCAAAGCCAGTTGCCCCTCATTACTACTGAGCCCAAAATTTGACAGCAATGCCCTGAATGCCCTCTGTGTAGCTGGTCACCTAATTACACCTCATGGTTTTGATCCTATGATGTCAGGGTGAGGCGGGGGAGGAATAAGGGGTGCAAAACCACATTCAAAGCCCAGGACCTTCCAGCATTTCTGTTTTCATTGCAGATGCTATTTGCCTTTATTCAAAGCCCAGAGATGCTTGCCTACTATACTTGACACCAATCCAGCAGCAAGGGCATTGCTTAACAGGTGTCCGGTCCTCCTTTGCCTTGCTGGCTTATGGGATCCTACCTGCCAACCTTTAGCTGGTCAGCTTTTTAAGATGCAAATAACCTGTCTGATTATTCAAAAATTACATCTTCTGGCATTTGCAGACTTGATAAGTTTAACTACAATATTTTAATTGGTCTGAGCTGAAGGGAGACTCCTGAACCAAACTGTTCATTATTGCCAGCTCTGAGAACAGCATCTTGAAATTAACACATCACTCACCTTCGCTATTTTTTAATGCCCACCAATCCTGTTGCCATCTTCAAAAGACTCTTCAAATTCAATCAATGACTACAGTCAGGACTGAGATCTAAATATAGCAGGTTATATAGTCAATGAAAAAATGGCAGAGTGGAAGGACAGTTTTAGAAATAAAGGATGAAGTCACTTCAATGATTAGAGAAGGTATAATGAGAGGTAAACAGGTAATATAAACTATGGATACAATTAAGAAATTCTAAAATATTTAAGATAGTGCTGGGTGTTGTACAGAGGCCGCTTGGTAACAGTATGAAGTGTCTGATTGTATAAATGTAAAGAGTTAAAATTGCCACAAACATGTAGCAAAGTCATGGGTGTTTGAATGGAAAATTTAAATTTCATATGGATTGTGATCAGCCAACTTGCTGCACACACCAGAAAGATGGTGAAATATGGTGAACTGGTATGACGACAGCAATCTCTTCTTCAATGTCAACAAAACAAAAGAGATTGTCATTAACTTCAGGAAGTATAGAGGAGAACATGCCCCCATCTACATCAACAAAGTAGAATTGGTCTAAAGCTTCAAGTTTTTAGGTGTCCAGATCACCAACAACCTGCCTTGGACCCTCAGGCCGATACAATAGTTAAGAAAGCCCACCAATGTCTTTACTTTCTCAGAAGACTAAGGAAATTTGGCATGTCGGCTATGACTCTCACCAACTTCTACAGATGCACCATAGAAAGCATTCTTTCTGGTTGTACCACAGCTTGCTCAAAACCGCAAGGAACTACCAAAGGTTGTGAATGTAGCCCAATCCATCACACACAAACCAGCCTCCCATCCATTGACTCTTGTACCCTTCCCGTTCCATTGGCAAAGCAACCAGCATAATTAAGGACTCCATGCACCCCAGACATACTCTCTTTGACCTTCTTCCATCGGGAAAAAGATATAAAAGTCTGATGACGTGTACCGCAACTAGACTACTGTGTGCCCACAACTAGAGTACTGTGTGTCCACAACTACAGTATTGTGTGT
The DNA here is from genome assembly GCA_024679065.1 of Sphyrna mokarran. NCBI lineage: Eukaryota > Metazoa > Chordata > Chondrichthyes > Carcharhiniformes > Carcharhinidae > Sphyrna > Sphyrna mokarran. Next base: position 90,677,318 of record JAGIQG010000011.1, read on the forward strand.
CCACAACTAGACTACTGTGTGTCCACAACTAGAATACTGTGTGTCCACAACTAGAGTACTGTGTGTCCACAACTACAGTACTGTGTGTCCACAACTAGAATAGTGTGTGTCCACAACTAGAATACTGTGTGCCTACAACTAGAATACTGTGTGTCCACAACTAGAATACTATGTGCAATTTTGGTCCCCTTATTTGCGAAATGATATACTGGCCTTGGAGGGAGTATAGAGAAGATTAACCAGGTTGATACTGGAGATGAGGAAGTTAGCTTATGAGGAGGGATTGATTAGATTCTGTCTGTATTTTTTGGAGTTTAGAAGGCTGAGGGGTGATCTTATAGAGACATATAAGATAATGAAGGGGCGAGATAGGGTAGAGGCAGAGAAATTCTTTCCACTTAGAAAGAAACAGGAATTAGAGGACACAATCTCAAAATAAGGGGGAGTCAATTTGGAACAGAGTTGAGGAGGAACTTCTTTCAGAGGGTAGTGAATCTCTGGAATTCTCTGCCCATTTAGTATGTTTAAGTCACAGGTAGATAGATTTCTGATCAATAAGGGAATTAAGGGTTACGGGGAGCAAGCAGGTAAGTGGAACTGAACCACTTTTAGATCACCTATAATCTTACTGAATGGCAGGGCAGGTTCGAGGGGCTAGATGGCCTACTCCTGCACCTATTTCTTATGTTATTATGTACCAACTGACTCAAGAACAGCTTCTTCTCTGCTTCTGTCAGACTTTTGACTGGATCTACTTTGCATTAAGTTTATCTTTCTCTACACCCTAGATATGACTGTAATACTTCACTCTGCACTCCCCCTTGTTTCCTCTTTATGACTAATATGCTTTGTCTGTATAACGCACAAGAAACAATACTTTTCACTGTATGCTAATATATGTGACAATAATAAGTCAAATCAGATCAAAGAATTTCTTGAGTGTTTTGGGATATTTTTCTGCAGCAATATTCCTAAAACCAAACAGGGGTATAGCATATTAGACTTAGTAATCATTATTAAACCAAATTTAGGTTATTTTTCATATGTATTTGGGATATTAACTAACAGATCATAACATGATTGCATTTAAAGGGAGAAATGTGAAATGCTATGGATTCTAAATTTCTATGAGGATGATTGTCCATAGTAAATGGAGCATATCTTATATTTGTTCATGGATAAAATAACAGATTAGTCTTCGCATTATCAGTTTCTCAAAGCAAGATGACTTGTGTGTCCTCAGGTGACTCCCCAGACCAATCCTGAGCCACAGGATTTTGAGCAGATAGAATAGGGTTTGACCTGAGGAAGGAGGTTTCTTGAGTCAGGATTCTGTTGTCTCTCCTTCAATTTGATCACCTCTCTGCAGCAGTGTTTATGTGGTCAACTTGTTGCATGAGGTGTCACCATGACCATGGTTTGCAGCAAGTTCCTTCCATGCACCAATTTATCCACTTTCAATAAGGATTTCAGAGCATTCTTAAAACATTTTCTCTGTCTTGCTTGAGATCAGGCACCATTCTGAAGTTGTGATTAAGAGTTTCTACTTCAGAAGTTCATGAATTGGCATGTGAGTGCAATATCCAGACGAGGAGAAGGGATTTTGCATAACGGTGATTGAAGAATTGGCTTTGGTGTGGATGCTGGATTCGTTTGCTTGTCCTCCCACTTGATACATGAACACATGAATAGAATGTAATAGAGGGATAAAGACATGAAAAGAATAGGAATAGAGGAATACAGTACCTGGGAAGGTAGGAGTTTTAGTTCAGTCGAGCAGCATGGTCGGTGCAGGCTTGGAAGGCTAAAGGGCTTGTTCTTGCACTGTAATTTTCCTTGGTCTTTGGCTTTAAGTGTCCTACGGAGACACTGCTGCTGGAAATTCTCCAGATGTTCTGTGGTGCCCTTCGTCAGTGAGGTAAGTCTCATGGCCATATAGATCATAGGAACATGAATAAGTCATTCAGCCCATCGAGCCTGCCCTACATTCAATATGATCATGGCTGATCGGACACTTCAATTCCTTTGACACCCACTGTCCATATAAATCGTTACGTTATTGTTCATCAGAAATGTATCTCTGTTTTAAATACCCTTAATGGCTGAGCTTCCACAATCCTCTGCTGTAGAGAATTCCAAAGATTCACAATTCTCTGTGTAAATAAACATCGCTTTTTCTGGATCTTAAGTGATGTTCCTTCTTATTTTGAAATTGTGCTCTCTGGTTCTAGACTCCTCAACCAGGGAAAACTCTTACCTGTATCTACCCTGACTCTTCCTTAAGTATTTTGACTCCAAAGATGTTCAGGTTAGTTAGGTGGATTGGCCATGCTAAATTGCTCCTTATTCAGGCCATCAGGGGTTTAGCAGGGTAAATACGTCTGTTATGGGGATAGGACCTGGGTGAAATTATTGTTGGTGGAGGCTTAATGGGCCAAATGGTCTTCTTCTACACTGTAAGGATTTTATGATTTTGTAGGTTTTGATGCAACCACTTCTCACTCTTCAAAGATCGAGAGAATACATGCCCTGTTTGCCCAAACGGACCCGTCTTATCCGTAGCAAATCTGGTGAATCTTTGTTGCAGTTATCTCACTATGACCTTAATATTCTTTCTGAGGTAATGAGACTAAAACTGCACAGAGTACTTCAGGTGCAGTCTATCCAAGTTCCTGTACAATTGAGCAAGACCTCACTACTTCTGTACTCAAATCCTCTCACAATAAAGGCTAACATTCCATCAGCGTTCTTAATAGCTTGCTGCACCTGGAGGTTGGCCTTCGGTGCTTATGGACAAGAACACCCTTTGTATATTGTTATAGTTCAGGTTAGAAGCTCCAAAGTGTTTTATGAAGCTCGCATGGACCATAAGGTTTTGTACTTTGAATTTGGATCGGATAAGTATGATATGTTCCACTTCAAGTATGATTCAAAAGACCCACTATGGAGCTTTTATCAAACAAAATTTATATACCAGTATAGTTAACATGTATAGTAAGAAAATTAGCAAGAACTTTTATCAATTACAAATAAAAACTAAACAACCACACCAATGTATAATCCTTAATGAATATATCTAATGATGTTCCAATCAAAACCAAAATCCAACAAACAAAACACTTCAAACAGATTTATCACTACACAGGCTAAAGCTCACATGATACTGGAATCCAGTTTACTAGGTTGAATGTTGATTTCAAATATCTTAAAAATTCTGAGCATTTTGTAGATGTATCAGCTCGTAAAACACCAAAGCACAGATGCTTTATTGCAGCATGGCAACAACCATTCCTTTCACCTAACTGGTAAAATTTTCAAAGCAAAGGAGAGAAAGAAAGAGACTTCTTTTCCAGCTTGCTTCCAAGATGGCCTCTAACACTGCAGTTAAAACAAAACTGAAAGCTGAAAAACTTCGGTCACCTGACCTGCTCAGTATTTTTCTCCTCCTTCCAGCAATGACATCACCAAAGCTGTAATCATGATTTTAAAAAAACCTCTTAAAGGTACACTAACGTCACAATATTTACCCTTACAATTTTTTTACCATTTAGGAAATACTCTGAACATTTGTTCCTTCTGCAAAAAGATTACCTCACATTTTTCTACATTGTATTCCATCTGCCATGTTCTGGCCCACTTACTTTGGATCAAGGGCCAATTGGGTACAAAATTGCTTGATAACAGAAGACAGAGGGTGGTTACAGAGGGTTGTTTTTCAAACTGGAGACCTGTGACCAGCGGTATACTTCAGGGATCGATGCTGGGTCCACTGTTATTTGTCATTTATATTAATGATTTGGATGAGAACTTAAGAGACATAGTTAGTAAGTTTGCAGATGATACCAAGATTTGTGGCATAATGGACAGCTAAGAAAGTTATCTAGGACTGCGACAGGATTTTGATCAATTGGACTAGTGAAACGCGTCTTCCTGAGCATTACTGCTCGCTTGGTTTAACCAGTCTATGTGTAGATTGAAGTCTTGATGTAGAGATGCCAGCGTTGGACTGGGGTAAACACAGTAGGAAGTCTGACAACACCAGGTTTAAGTCCAACCGATTTATTTGAAAATAAACTTATTTGATAGTTTACTATCAAATAAATCGGTTGGACTTAAACCTGGTGTTGTCAGACTTCCTACTAGATTGAAGTCTCCCATAATCACTGTACAAGCTACATATTTCTCCATCTCCTGGTTAATACAATGCCCCACCTTACCACTGTTATTCGGTGGCTTATAAACAACTCTAATCAATGTCGGCTGTCTTTTATTGTTTCTTAGCTGCATCCAAACAGCTTTTGCACATCTGAGAGCCTCTGCTACTACTGCACTAATCTCTCCCCTTTCCTCCTCTTCTCCCTCATCTGTGCTTCCTAAATTGTTGAATATCCTTGAATATTCAGTTCCCAGTCTTAGTCACCATGCAGTCATGCTTCAGTAATGGCAATTATATCATACCCATTTACCTTTATTTGTGCTTTGAGATCCACTATCTTCTTGTGAATGCTGTGTACATTCAGATAGAGCATTCTTAACTGTCTTTTTGACATGAATCTGCATTCAACATATATTCGGTGCTTTGATTTGTTTCTCTTGCCTTCTAGTCTCATGACAACTTCCTGTTACCAACATTAACCAACATAAGGATTATGGTGAGAGGCAGGTAAATGGAGCTGAGTCTACAATAAATTCAGCCATGATCTTATTGAATGGCGGAGCAGGCCCAAGGGGCCAGATGGCTTCTTCCTGCTCCTAATTCTTATATTCTTATTACTGCCTTTCAATGTGGGTCAGCCTTCTGGTTCCCACCCATCCCTGACAAGCTGGTTCAAACCATCCCAATAATACAGCAAATCTTCCTGTGGTGTATCAGTGCCAGACCTGTTATGATATAAACTGTCCATCTTGTACAGGTGCCACCTGCCCCAGAACCAGTCCCAGTGCCTCAGAAATCTGTTGCCCTCCCTCCTACACTATTTCTCCAGCCATGCATTTAATTGGCTGATCCTCTTAGTTTTATGCTCAGTAATATGTGGAACTGGGAGTAATTCTGAAATTATTGCTCTTGAGGTCCTGTTTTTTTAATTTTCTTCCTAATTCCCTGAAATCTGTTTTCAGGATCTCACCCTCTTCCTATGTCATTGGGAATAACGTGGACCATGACTTCCAGCTGATTGCCCTTCCCCAAAAAATGTCCTGCAACTGCTCCATGACATACTTGACCCTGGCACCAGGGAGGCAACACACCATCATGGAGCCACATTTACTGCCACAGAAATGCCTGTTTGATTCTCTTGATATGGAATCCTCTACCACTATTCACCTTCCTTTCTTCTTCCTCCCCTGTACAACTACCATCCTGCTACAGACTAGGCTCTGAATGCACTCCTCTCAGGAGCCATTGTGCTTATCAGCTTCCAAAATGGAAAATCAATTAGCAGGCAGAATGGACTCAAGAGCCTCCTCCACTACTTGTCTGGTTGTTTTAGATTCCTGATGGTTACCCACGCCCACTCCAGCTGCACATTTCTAACCTGAGGTGTGATCACCTCCCTAAATGTTCTATCCATGTCTCATGGATGCACAAGTGACTCCAACTACTACTCAAGTTCCAAAACCTGGAGCTCTAGCTTGTGTGACTGGTGACACTCCTGACAGATGTGTTTGTCAAGGACATAAAATGCATCCATGGCTTCACACATACAAGATGTACATTCCACTTGGCTGAGGAGACTGCCATTCTGTGACTCTAAAAATTATTTATTACACTTGGCAAAAGTAAAATAAGTAGGACAAATTACTAGTAGCTTAACTTCACTATTCTTATGTTAACTTTATCTTATTCTGTTTACTTTATTACCTTATTTCACTTTGACTTGATTTAAATTTACTAGAGTTCCTTCCTGAAATCCAAGGAATTATTTCTTTCTAAATGATATATTTTCTAGTTTAAATTACTTGCACACAATTCTTAATATTAGCTTCTCACCTATCAATGAACTTATTGTTTTTCTGTGATTTCACTCCTGGATCTATTTTCAAACTAAGCCCGCTTCTCGAGTAGAGGTTTGTTCTTCATAAACTCAGCTGTCTCTGCTCATGAAAGATAAATGAAGGTCACAAGTCTTGTGTTGTCTTTATTCTCTGCCCCAATAGAGGTTTCCCTTGCAAATTCAGTTATCTCTGCTCCTGGAAGGTGAGTGAAGACCACGAGTCTTGCTCTCTATTTGTGCACTGTCTTACTAAAGACGTCCCTCGCAGGTTTGGTTGTCTCTGCTCCTGGAAGGTGAGTGAAGGCCCCAAGTCTCGCTCTCCACTTGTCCATTGGCACAGTAGAGGTATCCTTTGCAGGTCCAGCTGTTTCAGCTCCCAGGAAGGCAAGGGGAAGAACCTCTTAACTCAACAAATAAAGCAATATTTCTCTGTGATGTCAAGCACTAGGTGCTGCTGACTGCCTGTATCTGTGCCCTCTTCTCGTCTCTATTCTAGGTGCTCAGGACTGCCTGCCCTCCTCCTTTAGGTGCTGCTAACTGCCTGTTCTTGCCTCCTCCTCTTGTACAGTATTATAGACTGAAGCTTTTGTCCTCTTACAGAGATAGGAATCAAATAACCAGGGAGATATTCAAAAAGATTATTTAATGCGCTATGGAATGAGATTATGTTCCCAAAGGGCAAGAGATCCACATGCTAGTCAAGACAGGCCTGGACAACTGGACAAGAGACAACATAGAACTAAAAGAAAGTACAGATTCTGGTACATGGGAAAAATACAACAGTATAAAATTGTTATAAAAACAAATATAAAATGGGAGTAAAAAGAAACTGTCAAAGGAATTGAAAATCAACATAAAAATTATCGTGAAATTAGGGAAAAGAGATCAGTGAAAAGCAATACGGCGCTTTAAAAACTATTAATGGTAGCATTGTCAATGAAAACAAGGAAATGGCAGATATGCAGAATAATTGCTTAGCTTCAGAATTTGTAGTGAAGGAAGAGATTAACATACCAGACATCCCAAAGAAATGGATATTGAACCAGGGTCAGGGACTCACCTTGATTAACATAAGCAAAATAACATTAGTAAAGAAAATAGTGGCAATAAAGAGACAAATCTCCAGGACCTGATGGTTTTAATTTCAAGATTTAAAAGGAAGTGGCTGAGAACTTTGCAGATGTCTGGACCATAATCTTTCAAAATTTTCTTGATTTCAGAATTGTTCTTTCAAGATTGGAAAATTGCTCATGACATTCAACTATTTAACAAATATACCAAAAGGAAGCCACACAGTACAGACCAATTGCTTAACACTTGTTGTTAACAAATTACTACAGTAAGTCCTCACTTTAAGGTTTTATATAATTGACACTCAAGTCTCACCCTGCTATGCTGGACCTTGGGTTAGCTGTGGCTAAGTTCTAATGTTGGAGCTGTAACTGCCCAAGGTTGTGTGGGGAGAGTGAGGCCTGAGATCCAGAAGCAGGAATGCAGTACAAGAATGGGAAGCAGCCAGTACAGGGAACACAGAATGGGAAGCACATAATTCCAATCTAAAAGCTTCAGGCTTTGAATTCAGAGGAAAGCTATGCTGTTCAGACAAAATGCTTTTCAAATGTAAAGATAACTTGTGGCTGGTAACTATTTGATGGTTTGATTAAAGAGATATACTGCGTGGGATGTTGTCTGGGTGGCAAGAATTCAGGGACATAGATAGATTAACTTCATAGATATTGTGTGCCTGATTGTAGTTAAATGTTCTATTCTCCTGAATTGTAGCCATTCTTGTTGTGTGTGTCTTTTAAGTTAATAAATACTCTTTTATGATTGATTAAGAGAAGATTGGCTCTTTGGATTCATGTCCCACTCTTGATGGCCAAATAAGTTGAATAAAAACTTGCAAATCCTCCCGACATAAGTAAATGGTGGAAAGTGAGAACAGGAGAGATTCCTGGAAAGCTATATGATGGAATAAAAGTTGGAGCTACCACTAGACTACAACATGTTGTAAAATTGCATGTTTCTGCAAAAACTTGGACTTTTTGATGGGGAGATGTGAGGAGAATTTGTGTTAGGACCCCAACTGTTTATATTAAAAGGATGCTAAATGTATTATCTCCAAATTTTCAGATGATACAAAGTTGAGTGAAATGGTGAGCTGTGAGGAGGATGCAGAGATGCTTCAGCATGATTTTGACAGGAGTGTGGGCATATGCATGGCAGATGTAGTATAATGTGGATAAATGTGAGGTTATTCACTTTGGTCACAAAAATAGGAAAATCGATTATTAGTAGAACGGATGTAAATTGAGCAAGTGGATACTCAACGAGACTTTGGTGTCCTTGTGCATCAGTCGCCGAAAGTAAGCACATAGGTATAGCAGGCAGTAAAGAAGGCAACTAGTATGTTGGCCTTCATAACGAGAGGATTTGAATATAGGGATAGAGATGTTTTGCTGCAATTATACTGGGCATTGGTGAAGCCACACAGTATTGTGTGCAGTTTTGGTGTCCTTATCTGAAGAAGGATGTCCTTGCTGCAAAGCAAGTGCAATGAAGGTTTATCAGGCTTATTCCTGGAATGGCAGGTCTGTCATATGGGGAGAGATTAAGTCTGTTAGGATTATATTCACCGGAGTTCAGAAGAGTGATACGGGTTTCATAGAAAACTTATAAAATTCTATCAGGGTTAGACAGGGTAGATTCAGAAAGAATATTCCCAGTGGTGGGGGAGTCCAGAGCTACTGATCACAGCTTGAGGATAAGGGGTAAAGCTTTTAGAACTGAGGTGAGGAGAAATTTCTTCACCCAGAGATTGGAGAATGTGTGGAATTCACTACGCAGAAAAAGTAGCTGAGGCCAAAACATTGTGTGATTTCAGGAAAAGGTCATTGGGTGCTAAAGGGATCAAGGGATTATGGTGGGGGCGCACGGGGGAACAGGATCAGGATATTGAATTTGACAATCAGATCTGATCATAACGAGTGGTCTACTCCTGCTTCTAGTTTCTATGTTTCTATTACTTGAATACAAGAGGATAGAAATCAGGCTTTAGTTATAAAAACCTTGGTTGAACCACACCTGTTGTACTATGAGAAATATTGGGCAACAGACCTTAGGAAGGGTGTGTCTTGGAGGTTAGGCAATTTGGATTTACCAGAATAATGCTTGGATTCCAAGGTTAAATTATAAGTTTACACAACGGGGTTGCATTCCCTGCAATTTAGAAGGCCAGGGGATGATCAGTGTTTTCAAGATACTGATGGAGTAGATAGACAAACCATTTTCAATGGTTGGGAGTCTAGAAGTTGGGAATTCTTTTCTGCAATTTTATAACTAAGATTTGATAATTGTGAACCAAAGAAAGGTATGTGGACTTAGATTGCAAATTAAGTATGATCTCACTAAATAGCAGAACAGGCTTGAAAGTTAAATGGTCTACTCCAAGGGCAGAATTGTGACAGGCAGTGGGAATTATCATTCTGTCATCCAAAGATTTGGGAGGGCTGCCCTTTTCCACCGCTGTAAAATTATGAACAGTAAGATGATCCTCCAGAAAATTTTATGGAACTCTCCACCGCAAACTAATAGCAAGGGGACTGTAAAATTCTGTCAATATTTTCAAATGGCAGAAAGCTAATTGTATTTAATTATATTTTCCAAACCTACCTTTTGCTTATATTTGTCCATATCTTCTTTATTCCTTTTAGCGAGCTGTTCATATTCAGCATGAATATCTTTCAGAACCTGTTCTAGGTCTGCTTTACATGTATCTCCTTGTTCAACATTCTGTATGTGTTCTACCTTCTTCTGCCAGTAAATGCGTTCCTGTAAGTCAAAACGTCTGTAAAATCAAGGACCATAAAAAGCCACTTGGTTCACTATATCTCAAAGAACAAAGAACAAAACAGCACGGGAAACAGGCCCTTCGGCCCAACAAGCCCGCGCCACCACCCCAATGCTCCCACCTCTACCAGTGATCCCTGTCTATGTTTATAGATCTATGGATTAAAAACCAAATTTGAGACAATTTAGGGAGAATTTGTTCTGCCAATTAGCCTAAGAGCTAATGTGGGAGGAAACCGGAGCACCCGGAGAAAACCCACGCAAACACAGGGAGAATGTGCAAACTCCCACAGACACAGGCCCAAATCCATGTATCTGCACAGCACAGCGATAGTCACTGAGCTGTTGTGTTGCCCATCAAATGGTCCAGGTCAAGTGTACACTAACGACGTGAACCACTAGGATACTCTCAAAAAAAATCCAAGAGCAGTCTTCTCACAACCCATCGCATGTATGCCCCTCGTTAGACAACAAGGTGGACCAAAGCACCTGTAGGATAAAACAAGTACATCAATATCATCATCTATTTACACGCTTCCCAGGGATTCCCAAGGCTCATGATCCCTGTTTTAAATCAGTTTTCTATACCCCTCCATTCCCATTCTGTTCATGTGCCCATCTAAGTATTTCTTAAATAACTCCAGAGTACCTGCCTCCACCACTTTACTTGGCAGCGCATTCCATACCCCCACCACCCTCTGTGTGAAAAAACTCCCTCTAGCATCCAAATTATACCTTATCCCCCTCACCCTAAGCCCGTGACCCCTCGTGCTATTTGAGTCCATCCTAGGAAAAAGCTTAACCCTGTTTACTCTATCTATACCCCTCATAATCTTGTACACCTCTATTAGATCTCCTCTAAGTCTACGTCTTTCTAAGGAAAACAGTCCCAATTTGCCTAACCTCTCCTCGTAACTCAGACCTTCCATACCAGGCAACATCTTGGTAAACCTCCTCTGCACTCTCTCCAGACTCTCCACGTCCTTCCGGTAGTAGGGCGACCAGAACTGAACGCAGTATTCCAAATGAGGTCCAACCAACGTTTTATACAACTGGAACATTAAAGGCCAGCTCTTGTACTCTACACCCCTTCCTATAAAAGCTAACATACTATATGCTTTCTTCACAACCTTCTCCATTTGCTCTGCAACCTTCAGAGGCTTGTTCACCTGCATCCCCAGGTCCCTCTGCATTTCCATATTCTTAATAGATCTACCCTTTTATCATATACCTCCCCCCGACATTCTTTCTCCCAAAATGCATCATCTCACATTTATCTGGATTGAATTCCATCTGCCATCTGTCTGCCCAAGCTACCAACCTATCTATGTCCTGCTGCATCGCCTGACAATGCTCCTCACTATCTCATCTCATTGAGTTATTGCATATGAAGCAGTTTGAGAGTTTTGAGATATAAACATTTTTTTTAAAAAGCTTAATTTAACCAGTCTAATATCTAGGTATATAGTGAACCTTTTTCTCATAAATCATTCTAACTTTACAGCATCTTTCAGTTATAAAAATTCTTAATAATTTGTCTAAAATTAATCTTTTATTAATTTAATTGCTGCCATCTGGTCCTTATGGCTTGATTTACCTTAACATCATATTCTCAGTTCTTTGTATCTATATCGTTTTGACGTTTTATAGATTAAATTCAGTGACATGCAATTTGCAGCTATTGGAAGCTTATAGATGTATTGCTATGATGGCAAACAGTCTCACAATTTACACTTAGGTATTCTTATTTCATCCTTCTTTCACCTTGTTTGTGTAGACTTAATAATCTCTAAATTTTTCTCATAGTTTATTTCATTAGGGAAAGCAAGGGATGTGGAGTAAAGACAGGTGAATGGAACTGAGGCAAAGAATCACAGAATTGTTACAGCACAGAAGGAGGCCAAAGAACAAAGAAAATTACAGCACAGGGACAAGCCCATTGGCCCTCCAAGTGTGCAAAGACCATGCTGCCCAATTTAACTAAACCTCCCAACCCTTCTGGGGACTATATCTCTCTATTCCCATCCTATTCATGTACTCGTCAAGATGCCCCCTATAAGTCACTATTGTATCCACTTCCACTACCTCCTCCAGCAACCAGTTCCAGGCACCTACAACTCTCTGTGTAAAAAATCTACCTCTTACATCTCCTTTAAACCTTGCCCCTCGCACCTTAAACCTATGCCCCCTAGTAACTGACTCTTCCACCCTGGGGAAAAAGTTTCTGACCAACCACTCTGTCCATGCCTCACATAATCTTGTAGACTTCTATCAGGTCTCCCCTTAGCCTCCGTCGCTCCAGTGAGACAAACCAAGTTCCTCCAACCTCTCCTTATAGCTAATGCCCTCCATACCAGACAACATCCTGGTAAATCTTTTCTGTACCCTCTCCAAGACTTATATCATTCTGGTAGTGTGGTGACCAGAATTGAACATTATATTCCAAGTGCAGCCTAACTAATGTTTGTAAAGCTGCAACATTACTTGCCAATTTTTAAATTCAATGCCTCAGCCGATGAAGGCAAGCATGCCGTATGCCTTAGTGACTACTTTCTCCACCTGCATTGCCACTTTCAGTGATCTAAGTATCTGTAGAACAGATCCCTCTGCTTATCAATACTCTTAAAGGTTCTGTCATTTACTGTATATTTCCTATCTGTATGAGACCTTCCAAAATGCATCACCTCACATTTGTCCAGATTAAACTCCATTTGCCATCTCTCTGCCCAACTCTCCAACTGATCTATATCCTGCTATATCCTCTGATGGTCCTCATCGCTATCTGCAAATCCAGCAACCTTTGTGTCATACACAAACTTACTAATCAATCCAATTGCATTTTCTTCCAAATCAATATTACAAACAGCAAAGATCCCAGCATTGATCACTTTTCACAGCCCTCCATTCAGAAATGCACCTTTCCACTCTACTCTCTGTCTTCTTTAATTGAACCAGTTTTGTCACCTTGCCAGTTCACCTCTGATTCCATGCAACTTCATCTTCTGCACCAGTTTTCCATGAGGCACCTTGTCAGAGGCCTAACTGAAGAGCATGTAGACAATATCCATTGCCTCACCCTCATCAATCATCTTCGTCACTTCCTCAAAAAACTTGATCAAATTTGTGAGACACAGCCTCCTCTTCACAAAACCATGTTGCCTCTCATTAATACGTTCACTTGAGAACAAAGCTTGCCTCAAAAAATCCTCTCCAATTATTTCCCCTACCACTGATGTAAGGCTCACCAACTTGTAATTACCTGAATTATTGTTGCTACTCTTCTTAAACAAAGGAATTTATTGTCTCTCTGCTGACTTGATGAATGAGCAATTCACCTAGTGTCATTCTCCACCTTGCCTCTGTAGTCCTGCACATTCTTCCATTTTGGATAATAATCCAATTCCCACTTGGAAGCCTTTTTTGAACCTCTCAGGCAATGCAGATCCTAAACATTCGTTACATGAAAAAGGTTTTACTCATGTCACCATTGCTTCTCTTAACAATTACCTTAAATCTATGCCCTCTAGTTCTTGGTCCTTCCACAAACGGGGACAGGTTTCCCTCTCTGTCCAGACACAAATCAAATCTCCTCTCAAGTATAATTCAAAAGGAAGATATTGTAGATGCTGGAAATGTGAAATAAAATAAAAAATATTGGAAATACTCGGTCCACATTTGTGGAGAAAAACAGGGTTAACATTTCAGGTCAAGACAGTTAATTAATCAACAGCTGAGAGGACAGGATTGTTAGAAAAACAAAGAAAAAGATGCTAACAGATTCCAGAATAAATAAGCAAATGAAAAATTAATTTCATTATAAGTTAGGCTAAGGTGGAAAATAAAATTCCCAATGGGCTAAAGATGCAAAGGGATTTAGTGGTCTGAAGAAGAGTCATACTCAACTTGAAATATTGAGTGAAATTTTCCCATGGCTCCGCCAATGGGTTCAATTGCAGGTGGTGGGAAGAGAATTTGGTGGGAGTTCAAAAACTGGTTTTGTGCCAGCGTGAACTTCCTGCAGGATCTTCCACTGATGCCTGCTGTGGCAGATTGGGATACACGCTGAAGACAGGTGTGAAACTGATTTGCATGCCACGAATGGGCTGCAGATGAAGGCTAGACCAGAAACTTCCACCTATTCCCAATTCTCCATTATGCCAGAGAGAAAATACACTGGTCCAGAACATGTCTGGAAAAATGTGACAAGCATAAGTTGGAACTCACGTAAATAATGCCTGGGGCTGCCTCTGCAGCTCAGGATGGAAGCCACCAGCAACCCTGGACACTGAAAAATACAGCAATGGTATGGGAAGCATCTACAGTTGGATCTTCCAGACTCAGTGTCATGAGAAGGTCCATTTTCCAGCCTCAGCATGCTCATGAAGGTCTAGTTTCTTTTTATCTTCTTGTCTCAGAGTGTTTTGAGAGGTCGATTTACTTTTTTAAAAGGTCTATCTTCTTTTTTCAACAGCAGCTCATGATGTTGGGTGCCTTTTCAATATGGCACTTGGAAATGATTGCAAGAATCAATCTATCATTGCTGTCTTGCCATAGAATATGGTGCAAAACCCAAAATTTGTATTCACTAAGGTCAAGATGGGAAGATATGATGTGGTTTCCTGCCAGTCTCCACAGCAAGAAATACTCCATGTTTCCAGCCCTAGCAGGTGTTAGCTATTCTTGAGAGTTTGAAAATAGATAAGTCCTCTGGGCCGGATGGGATTTATCCCAGGTTACTCTGGGAGGCTAGAGAGGAGATTGCAGAGTCTTTGGCTTTGATCTTCATGTCGTCGTTGGCTACAGGTATAGTGCCGGAAGACTGGAGGATGGCAAACATTGTCCTCTTGTTTAAGAAGGGGAGTAGAGACCATCCTGCAAATTATAGACCTTACTTCTGTTGTGGGGCAAGTTTTGGAAAGAATTATAAAGGATAGGATTTATAGTCATCTAGAGGGAAATGAATTGATTAGGGATAGTTAACATGGATTTGTGAAGGGAAGGTCGTACCTCATAAACCTTATTGAGTTTTTTGAAAAGGCGACCAAAGAGGTGGATAAGGGTAAGGCAGTTGACATGGTGTATATGGATTTTAGCAAAGCGTTTGATAAGGTTCCCCCATGGAAGACTACTGCAGGAAATGCAGATGCATGGAGTTGAGGGTGATTTAGCAATTTGGATTAGGAATTGGCTAGCTGATAGAAAATAGATGGTGGTGGTTGATGGGATATATTCAACCTGGAGTTTAGTTAGAAGTGGTGTACCTCAGGGATCTGTTCTGGGGCCACTGTTGTTTGTTATTTTTATAAATGACCTGGATGAGGGTATATAAAGTGATGGGTTCGTAAATTTGCTGGCACACCAAAGTTGGAGGAGTTGTAGACAGAGAGGATGGATGTTACAGTTTGCAGAGGGACATACATAAGTTGCAGAGCTGAGCCGGGAGGTGGCAAATGGAGTTTAATGTGGAAAAGTGTGAGGTGATTCACTTTGGTAAGAGTAATATGTGTGCAGAATATAGGGCTAATGGTAGGACTCTTAGTAGTGTAGATGAGCAGAGAGATCTCGGTGTACAGGTGCATAGATCCCTGAAAGTTGGTACTCAAGTTGATAAGGTTGTTAAGAAGGTGTATAGCGTGTTAGCATTTATTGGTAGAGGGACTGAATTTCGGAGCCGAGACGTCATGTTGCAACTGTACAAAACTCTGGTGCCGCCGCACTTGGGAGTATTGTGTACAGTTTTGGTCGCCACATTATAAGAAAGATGTGGAGGCATTGGAAAGGGTGAAGAGGAGGTTTACCAGGATGTTGCCTGGTATGATGGGTAGGTCTTATGAGGAAAGGCTAAGGGACTTGAAGTTATTTTCATTAGAGAGAAGAAGGCTAAGAGGTGACCTAATTAAGACATATAAGATGATCAGAGGATTAGATAGGGTGGATAGTGAAAACCTTTTTCCTCAGATGGAGATGGATAACACGAGGGGACATATTAAGGGATGGTAGTTATAGGACAGATGTTAGAGGTGGGTTCTTTACTCAGAGAGTAGTAAGGGCATGGAATGCCCTGCCTGCAGCAGTTGTGGACTCGCCAAGTTTAAGGGCATTCAAATGGTCAGTGGTTAGGCATATGGACAGCATTGGAATAGTTTAGATTAGAGGATCATAAAATTGGTTCCATTGGTGGGCGTAACATCGAGGGCCGAAGGGCCAGTACTGCGCTGTAATGTTCTGTGTTCTATACTGCTTGGTCCCACTGGGAGAATTCCATCTGTTAACTTAGTTTCTCCCTCCACAGATGCTGCCAGACCTGCTAAGCTTTGCAAAGCTTTCTTATTTTATTTCAGATTTCCAGCACCTGCAGTATTTTGCTTATGTATTTAAGGGATTTAGTGGTACAGCTACACAAATCATTCAAAGTAGCAACATAAGTCATTCAAGCTATAAAAAGTACAAAGAAACTCTGCAGTTACTTCTAGACAAACAGAATTGAAAACCATGCAAATGTTATCTTAAATGGATAAAATATCTTAATTATTCCATAATATTAAAGCACTGTACATAATTCTATTTTTTCATTCAATCTTGGGATTTGGCTGTTTCCGCTGTCCATTTCTATTTGCCCTTGAGAAAGTGGTGGTGAGCTGCAGATTGTATGATACAGTCACTCCCACAGCACCAATGTGAGGTCAAGGTTTTGCCTTGCAATAATGAAAAAAATGGCAACGTATTTCCAAGTTAAGATGGTGGGCAACTCAGATGAGAACGTGCAAGATCGCCTATTGTCCTTGTCTCTCTGGGTGGTAGAATTCATAGATTTGGGAGATTATGTGGAAGTAATTTTGGTTGTAATTGCTGAAGTGCAGTTGTAAATGGTACAAACTGCAACCATAGTGCTCTAGTGGAGGGACTGAATTTTTAAGGTGATGGATTATGATTAAATTAAATGGATTGCTTTGTCCTGCGTGGTTTCTTCAGAAGTACTGAAGTTTCTTCAGTATTTTGCTTTTATTTGAATGTCATTGGGAGCTGGTTACACTCTTTCTTGAGATAATCATTGCCAGGCACTTGTGTAACACAGATCTTTCTTACCTCTCATCAACCCATACCTGAATATTGTCACGGTCTTACTACATAAAGGCACAATCTGCTTCATTATTTGAGAATTATGAATGGTATTGAACCTTACAGCCATCAGCAAACATCCACTTCTGATCTTATGATGCAGAAGCAGTTAAAGATAGTTAGGCCCAGGACACTACCCTGCACCAGCAGAGATCTCCTACAGTTGAGATGATCAGTCCCCAACAATTGCAGACATTTACATTTCTACTAGGTATGACTACACCCATTGAAGAATTTTCCACAACTTATCAATTGACTTGAATGTTTTTTGAGCTCTGTGATAGCACATTAATTAAGTGCTAACTCATATCAAGGGCAGTCATGCTTATCTTAATTTTGGAATTCAGCTCTTGTTCAGGTTTAGCCCAAGAGTATATAAATTTTGGAACCAAGTGGTGCTGGTGGAACAAAAACTAAGCACTGGCAAATAGGTTATTAGTGCATAAGTACGCAGAACAATTTTGTATTTTTATCTTTCATAATTTTACTGATGTTGAGAGGATACTGATGGGGCAGCAATTAGACAGATTTGATTTGTCTTTTTGTGGACAGTCCTTGATAAGGTATGTACTTGTCAGGCAGGGAGGAAGCGGTCAAGCTAGGGAACGGTGATTTACTAAGGAAGTTAAATCGGTTGTGACAGGGAAGAAGACTTATCTCAAGATGAGACATGAAGGCTCAGTTAGGCCACTTGAGAGTTACAAGTTAGCCAGGAAGGACCTAAAAAGAGAGCTAAGAAGAACCAGAGAGGATACGACAAATCTTTAGCAAATAGGATTGAGGAAAACCCTTTCAGTAGGTATATCAGGAATAAAAGAATGACTAGGGGTAAGATTAGGGCCAGTAAAGGAAGTAGAGGGAAGTTGTGAGTGGAGTCTAAAGAGATAAGAAAGACGTTAAATGAATTTTTTTTTAATTAGTATTCACACAAGAAAAAGACAATGTTGTTGAGGAGAGTACTGACATACATGCTACTAGATAAATGGGATTGAGGTTATAAGGAGGAATGTTAGCAATTCTGAAAAGAATGAAAATAGATGTCTCATGTGCTGTATGGGATTTATCCTAGGATTCTCTGGGAGGCTAGGGAGAAGATTGCAGAGCCTTTAGCATTGATCTTTAGTCGTCATTGTCTATAGGAATAGTGCCAGAAGACTGGAGGAGAGCAAATATTGTATCCTTGTTCAAGAAGGAGAGTAGAGACAACTCTTGTTATTATAGATCAGCGAGCCTTATTTCTGTTGAGAAAAGTTTCAGGAAGGATTATAAGAGATAGGATTTATAATCATCTAGAAAGAAATAATTTGATTAGGGATAGTCAGCACGGTTTTGTGAAGGGCACCTTGTGCCTCACAAACCTTAGAGTTCTTTGAGAAGGTGACCAAAGAGATGAATGAGAGTAAACCAGTTCATGTGGTGTATATGGATTTCAGTAAAGCATTTGATAAGGTTCTCCACGGAACTATTGCAGAAGTTACAGAGGCATGAGATTGAGAGTGATTTAGCAGTTTGGATCAGAAATTGGCTAGTTGCAAGAAGACAGAGATGGTGGTTGATGGGAAATCTTCATCCTGGATTTCAGTTACTAATGGTGTACCGCAAGGATCTGTTTTTGGGCCATTGCTGTTTGTCATTTTTATAAATGACCTGGATGAGGGTGTAGAAGGATGGGTTAGTAAACTTGCAGATGACACTAAAGTTGTAGACAGTGCGGAAGGATGTTGCAGGTTACAGAGGAACATAGATAAGCTGCAGAGCTGGGCTGAGAGGTGGCAAATGAAGTTTAATGCAGAAAAGTGTGAAGTGATTCACTTTGGAAGGAGTAACAGGAATACAGAATACTGGACTAACGGTAAATTATTTGGTAGTGCGGTTGAGCAGAGAGATTTCGATGTCCATGTGCATAGATCCCTGAAAGTTGATAGGTTGTTAAGAAGGTGTACAGTGCGTTAGCTTTTATTAGTAGAGAGATTGAGTTTCGGAGCTATGACATCATGTTGCAGCTGTACAAAACTCTGGTGCAGCCACAATTGGAGTATTGCATACAGTTCTGGTTGCTGCATTATAGAAAGGACATGTAAGCATTGAAAAGGGTCAGAGGAGATTTACGGGATGTTGCCTGGTATGGTGGGAAGGTCTTATGAGAAAAGGCTGAGGAACTTGAGGCTGTTTTTGTTAAAGAGAAGAAGGTTAAGAGGTGACTTAATAGAGGCATGTAAGATGATCAGAGGATTAGATAGAGTGGACAGTGTAAACTCAGATGGAGAAGGCTAGCATGAGGGACATAGCTTTAAATTAAGAGGTGATAGATATAGGATAGATGTCAGAGGTAGGTTCTTCACTCATGAGTAAAAGCATGGAATGCCCTGCCTGCAACAGTAGTGGATTCGCTAACATTAAGGGCATTTAAATGATTGTTGGATGAACATATGGATCATCATATGAACATATGAACATATCCTCTCTGGTTCTTCTTAGCTCTCTTTTTAGGTCCTTCCTGGCTAACTTGTAACTCTCAAGTGTTAGGCTTGGAAGTTAGAACATAGAACATTACAGCGCAGAACAGGCCCTTCGGCCTTCGATGTTGCGCCGACCATTATAAAAAGCAATGACCCTCCAAACTAAACCATTCCCTTCTCTTCCATAAACTTATCAACTAACCTCTTAAACGCCACCAAACTTGGCGCATCTACAACTGCCGCAGGCAGGGCATTCCACTCCCTAACCACCCTCTGGGTAAAGAACCTACCTCTGATATCCGTCCTATAACTATCACCCCTTAATTTAAAGCTGTGTCCCCTCGTGCTAGCTTTCTCCATCCTAGGAAAAAGGCTATCACTGTCCACCCTATCTAAACCTCTAATCATCTTATATGCTTCGATAAGGTCCCCTCTTAGCCGCCTCCTTTCTAACGAAAACAACCTCAAATCCCTCAGCCTCTCTTCATAAGACCTGCCCTCCATACCAGGCAACATCCTGGTAAACCTCCTCTGTACCCTCTCCAATGCCTCCACATCTTTCTTATAATGTGGGGACCAGAACTGCACACAATACTCCAAGTGCGGCCGCACTAGAGTTTTGTACAGTTGCAACATGACGTTGCGGCTCCGAAATTCAATCCCCCTACCAATAAAAGCTAAGACTCCGTATGCCTTCTTAACAACCTTATCGACTTGACTGCTTACTTTCAGGGATCTATGCACAAATACACCAAGATCCCTCTGTTCATCAACACTATTAAGAATCCTACCATTAGCCCTATACTCTACATATTTGTTATTCCTGCCAAAGTGAATTACCTCACAATTTTCCGCATTAAACTCCATTTGCCACCTCTCAGCCCAGCTCTGCAACTTGTCCAAGTCTCTCCGCAAACTATAACATCCCTCTTCACTATCTACCACTCCACCGACTTTAGTGTCATCTGCAAATTTACTAATCCATTCTTCAATACCCTCATCCAGATCATTTATAAAAATTACAAACAGCAGGGGCCCCAAAACAGACCCCTGAGGTACACTACTTGTAACCGAACTCCACGACGAATATCTCCCATCAACCACCACCCTCTGTCTTCTATCTGCTATCCAATTCCTAATCTAATTAGCTAAATCACCCTCTATCCCATACATCTGCATTTTCTGCAGAAGCCTTCCATGGGCCACCTTATCGAACGCCTTACTAAAGTCCATATATACCACATCAACCGCCTTACCCCCATCCACCTCTTTGGTCACTTTTTCAAAAAACTCAATGAGGTTAGTAAGGCACGACCTACCCTTCACAAAACCATGCTGACTATCCCCAATCAATTCATTTCTCTCTAAATAACTATAAATCCTATCCCTAATAATTCTCTCCAATACTTTGCCCACAACAGAAGTAAGACTCACTGGCCTATAATTCCCTGGAAGGTCTCTCTTCCCCTTCTTGAACAACGGGACCACATTCGCTATCCTCCAGTCCTCCGGAACCACACCCGTAACCAACGACGACCTGAATATCAGAGCCAGAGGCTCTGCAATCTCCTCTCTTGCCTCCCAGAGAATCCTAGGGTAAATCCCGTCCGGCCCAGGGGACTTATCCAACTTCAAACCCTCAAGAATATCTAGCACATCCTCCCTATCTACTTCAATACTTTCCAGTTTGCAACCCTGTATCCCAGTGTTCTCCACAACTACATTTACATCTCCCTGCGTGAATACCGAAGAGAAATATTTATTCAGTGCCTCTCCAATCTCTTCAGGCTCCACGCACAACTTCCCACTGCTGTCTATGACTGGCCCTAATCTTGCCCTAACCAATCTTCTACTCTTAACATATCTAAAGAAAGCTTTAGGATTCTCCTTAATCCTATCAGCCAAAGTCTTCTCGTGTCCCCTCTTAGCTCTCCTCAACTCACTCTTTAGCTCCCTCCTGGCTAATCTATAGCTATCCATTGCACTAACCGAGCCTTCAAGCCTCATCCTGACATAAGCCTCCTTTTTCCTTTTAACCAGCAAATCAATTTTTTTCGTACACCAAGGTTCCCTTACTCGACCATTTCCTCCTTGCCTGACAGGGACATACTTATCAAGGACTCACAGCAGCTGCTCCTTGAATAAGCTCCACATTTCAGACGTTCCCAGTCCCTGTAGTTTCCTAGTCCAATCTACGCACCCTAATTCTCTCCTTATTGCCTCATAATTACCCTTACCCCAGCTATAACTACTGCCCCCAGCTTCATGCCTATCCCTATCCATCACTAAGGTGAACGTAACCGAATTGTGGTCACTATCACCAAAATGTTCACCAACTTTACTAATATTGATTGGAATAGCTATAGCTCTAGCTCGTTAGAGGGGTCAGTTTTTGTACAAAGTGTGCAGGAAGGTTTTTTGACTCAGTATGTAGATAGGCCAACTAGAGGTGAGGCTACATTGGATTTGGTGCTGGGCAATGAGCCAGACCAGGTGTTAGGCTTGGAAGTTGGTGAACATTTTGGTGATAGTGACCACAATTCGGTTACGTTCACCTTAGTGATGGATAGGGATAGGCATGAAGCTGGGGGCAGTAGTTATAGCTGGGGGAATGGTAATTATGAGGCCATAAGGAGAGAATTAGGGTGCATAGGTTGGACTAGGAAACTACAGGGACTGGGAACATCTGAAATGTGGAGCTTATTCAAGGAGCAGCTGCTGCGAGTCCTTGATAAGTATGTCCCTGTCAGGCAAGGAGGAAATGGTCGAGTAAGGGAGCCATGGTGTACGAAAAAAGTTAATTCGCTGGTTAAAAGGAAAAGAGGCTTATGTCAGGATGAGGCTTGAAGGCTCAGTTAGTGCAATGGATAGCTATAGATTAGCCAGGAGGGAGCTAAAGAGTGAGTTGAGGAGAGCTAAGAGGGGACACGAGAAGACTTTGGCTGATAGGATTAAGGAGAATCCTAAAGCTTTCTTTAGATATGTTAAGAATAGAAGATTGGTTAGGGCAAGATTAGGGCCAGTCATAGACAGCAGTGGGAAGTTGTGCGTGGAGCCTGAAGAGATTGGAGAGGCACTGAATAAATATTTCTCTTCGGTATTCACGCAGGGAGATGTAAATGTAGTTGTGGAGAACACTGAGGTACAGGGTTGCAAACTGGAAAGTATTGAAGTAGATAGGGAGGATGTGCTAGATATTCTTGAGGGTTTGAAGTTAGATAAGTCTCCTGGGCCGGACGGGATTTACCCTAGGATTCTCTGGGAGGCAAGAGAGGCGATTGCAGAGCCTCTGGCTCTGATCTTCAGGTCGTTGTTGGTTACAGGTATAGTTCCGGAAGACTGGAGATAGCGAATGTGGTCCCATTGTTCAAGAAGGGGAAGAGAGACTTTCTGGGGAATTATAGGCCGGTGAGTCTTCTTCTGTTGTGGGCAAAGTATTGGAGAGAATTATTAGGGATAGGATTTATAGTTATTTAGAGAGAAATGAATTGATTGGGGATAGTCAGCATGGTTTTGTGAAGGGTAGGTCGTGCCTTACTAACCTCATTGAGTTTTTTGAAAAAGTGACCAAAGAGGTGGATGGGGGTAAGGCGGTTGATGTGGTATATATGGACTTTAGTAAGGCGTTTGATAAGGTGGCCCATGGAAGACTTCTGCAGAAAATGCAGATGTATGAGATAGAGGGTGATTTAGCTAATTGGATTAGGAATTGGCTAGCAGATAGAAGACAGAGGGTGGTGGTTGATGGGAGATATTCATCGTGGAGTTCGGTGACAAGTGGTGTACCTCAAGGGTCTGTTTTGGGGCCCCTGCTGTTTGTAATTTTTATAAATGATCTGGATGAGGGTATGGAAGGATGGATTAGTAAATTTGCAGATGACACTAAAGTCGGTGGAGTGGTAGATAGTGAAGAGGGGTGTTATAGTTTGCAGAGAGACTTGGACAAGTTGCAGAGCTGGGCCGAGAGGTGGCAAATGGAGTTTAATGTGGAAAAGTGTGAGGTAATTCACTTTGGCAGGAATAACAAATGTGTAGAGTATACGGCTAATGGTAGGATTCTTAATAGTGTTGATGAACAGAGGGATCTTGGTGTATATGTGCATAGATCCCTGAAAGTAGGCAGTCAAGTCGATAAGGTTGTTAAGAAGGCATATGGAGTCTTAGCTTTTATTGGTAGGGGGATTGAATTTCGGAGCCGCAACGTCATGTTGCAACTGTACAAAACTCTAGTGCGGCCGCATTTGGAGTATTGTGTGCAGTTCTGGTCCCCACATTATAAGAAAGATGTGGAGGCATTGGAGAGGGTACAGAGGAGGTTTACCAGGATGTTGCCTGGTATGGAGGGCAGGTCTTATGAGGAGAGGCTGAGGGATTTGAGGTTGTTTTCGTTAGAAAGGAGGCGGCTAAGAGGAGACCTTATTGAAACATATAAGATGATTAGAGGTTTAGATAGGGTGGACAGTGATAGCCTTTTTCCTAGGATGGAGAAAGCTAGCACGAGGGGACACAGCTTTAAATTAAGGGGTGATAGTTATAGGACGGATATCAGAGGTAGGTTCTTTACCCAGAGGGTGGTTCGGGAGTGGAATGCCCTGCCTGCGGCAGTTGTAGATGCGCCAAGTTTGGTGGCGTTTAAGAGGTTAGTTGATAAGTTTATGGAAGAGAAGGGAATGGTTTAGTTTGGAGGGTCATTGCTTTTTTTTCATAATTGGTCGGCGCAACATCGAAGGCCGAAGGGCCTGTTCTGCGCTGTAATGTTCTATGTTCTATGATATTGGAATAGTGTAGGTTAGATGGTTTTACGTGTCAGTGCAACATTGAGGGCTGAACAGCCTATACTGCGCTGTAATGTTTTATGTTCTTGGACATTGCTAGACAATTTTCTACCTGGTACTTGTCAGTAATGTAATTGCACTGGCACAGTTTGGGTACAGAACAGGAAAGTTCTGGAGCACAAGTCATACAGACAGGATGTTGTCAGACCCTTTGCTATTTCTTGTGCCTTCAACCATTTCTTGAAATCATGTGGAATGAATTAACTTGTTTAAAGTCCAGTATCTTGATGCTGAGAACTTTAGGTTTCGGTTATGTGGGATCTTGTTAAACGTTTTCTGAAAGGCAATTATTGACTCAGAACATTATTGACTTTCTTTCTGAATTTAAGCCAGTTGCTTCTGATTAAATTATGAGCTAAAATTTTACAGCCCTTCTAAGTAAATGGCAATTTAAGTGGTCTGCGATATTTGCTGGGGAGAGACACACACCATGATGAGATGATAAAATCCTGGCCGTGCTAGTTGATGGTAGTTTAATAATCCTATAGGCATGATTTCAGTTTCACCTTGCCCTCACCAACTTGTAGGTGTCACATTTTCTTATTTCTAATCCAATGGCACATAATTCAATAGTAGAAAGTAAACAGTATATATAATAAGTGAGCTTAAACAAAGACTCTACCTTTCATGCTTAGCAACTATGGTCAAGAAACAATTTTAAAAGAAAAATGCCTACCAAGGGTACCAAAGCAAGCACCAAAGTTTTTGTCAACATATTAAGAGGTGTGGTGATAGGAAATTTGTTTCATTAGAGATCAGTGCAAGTTACTCTACGGATAATAAAGAGATAACTAATTATTAAATGAAAACTTTGGAGGAAGAGGATAAAATACTAGCGGTTCAAGGGAACCTAAAAATACATCAAAGAGAGAAAATTAATGGAATATCTGGATTTGGAAACTACCTGCCCCACCACCCCACCAACTCCTTTTTCAATTCAACCCATGTTCACCGATAGGGAAAAGGGGGAGGCATGTGACTCTCAGATAAAAGAAATCCAAACACAGCAGGACTATTTGAACTCAGTACTGACTTTAAACTGACCTAATTTCCACTGCAGCAAAGGTCTTAACCTGTAGTGTGGGAGGCCTGAACTTTTAGAGAAGATGTAAATGCACTTGAAGAGTCTTTGGCACAGACATTAAATGAAGTTATTTAAATGCTTAGACATTTAAGAAATCTAAAATCAGTCGCCTATGTTGGTGAGATTTGAAAATAAACTCGTTTTAAGTTACAATAGCTGTTTGTTGACAAATGCCACTCAATTCTTTATGAATGCTTGGCTGCTTTACCCAACCAATAATTACCTCAGCAGGGGGCTTTAAGTTACGTGCAAAGAAGTTATAAGAGTATGTCCTTCAGCCCCCAGCCTATTCTGTTATTTAATAAGATCATGGTTGATCTGATCATAATCTCAAATCTGCATGCTGCCTCCTCCAATAATCTATCACCCTCTTGCTTACTAAGCATCTATCCACCTCTGCCTTAAAAATATTCCAGGACATTGCTTCCACCATCTTTCCAAGCAGCTGGTTCCAAAGACTCACGATATCCTTAGAGGTAGAAATTTTGCTTATCACTGTTATATATAGTTTATCTCTTAAATAATGACCCTTAGCTCTGGTTCACAGATTGATGGGCAACTTAAAGATGTTATTAAAAAGTTCGATGTCATTGATATGGGATTATGAGTAGAAGGTTTTGTGATAAGAAATTAAACACTTGAGGAAATAAATAAGGTTTAAATGGACTTTCATTAGTGGAGTTTTTTCTAATATAGTGAAGGCTGCTTAGATATTTTAGAACTCAGAAACCAAGTTGAGATCTGCCCATGATGGATATTTGGAAGGTTGGAATAGGGATTGTAAGTGTGAAGTATGAATTGGCATTACATTGGCATTCCATTGAATTTATTAGATCTACAGAGTGATCACCTCCAGAAACATGTTCTCAGCTTCTTGTAGACAGTCATGAGATCAGCCACTCCATAATCTTCTAAACTTTCCTGCATAAGTAGTTATCCAAGACAAGCAGAGTGTGCTGGACTATACAACTACAAGTTTGATGTAACTTGACCAAATTTTACCAACATGATTTTGCAACTATAAATTCTGTTGCTAAAAGCTGTCACAGATAAGAGGAAGCCCCTGAAAGGCAGGAGTTCCTTCAACTTCTAAATAGTTAAGAATATGGTATACATTGAGGTAGCCTTTTCCAGGAGACCAATAAGGCATATCAAACTCTGTTCAAGAATACAGTCAAAAGAATCATGAAAGACCTCAACATCAATCATGGCAAGTGGGAAAGTCTTGTTGCTGACCGATGCAAGTGGTGACACCAACAGGAATTTGCTGCGATAATACGCAGTTTAAGAATCTCCAAAGCAGACGCCAGCTTGATGAAAGCATTCCACATGACTGGCAAGTGACAACTTCATATATGACACTTTGCCATTCCAGAATTAGACTGTTCAGCCATAAAAAGGACGCAGATAATATCATCTGACTTCACCAAATTATGAAGTTGCATTGCCACAATTTTTCACAGCAGGAAATCTGCCAACCAAGACTTCAGTGAAATACTTGTTGTGTTCAAATGGTATAAACACTTAATAAAAGGTGGATATGAACAATGGCTTGTAAGTAAGTTTGAGGAATTAACCGGCCATGGGAAAAAGAAAGCAGTCCTAAACATGCTGTGATGTAAAAGACTATAGAATATGAAAGATAATTTAAAGGCAGGCTTTTAGCCCATGGTTTAGATGAAGAATTAAACATATTATTTGATATTTCATATTAAGAGGAACTTCTGTTGGGCAATAAAACCTTATCAATATCACAACCTAGGTCCACTCCTGGAGCATAAACTTCTGGTGTTACATTCTTAACTTATAGATACAAAATGCCGAGGATTACTCAGTGCAGTGTTTGATAATGTGACTTCACTGCTGACAGAACATTTGAATATTTCTGTGAAGTTAAAAAAGTGCTGATATTCCCTCGTCCCAACTGATCTATTGAGGGGGTGCACTTTTTTGTTAGTCAGAAAATGTGGGTGTCGCTAGCTTGATGTGGAGATGCCAGCAATGGATTGGGGTAAGCACAATAAGAAATCTCACAACACCAGGTTAAAGTCCAATAGGTTTGTTTTGTAGCACAAGCCACAAGTTTTTGGAAAACTGTCCCTTCATGAGGTGAGTGGGAATTGTGTTCACAAAGCATATAAAGACACAAACTCAATTTACAAGAAAATGGTTGAAATGTGAGTTTTTACAGGTAATCACGTCTTAAAGGTACATACAATGTGAGTGGAGAGAGAGTTAAGCACAAGTTAAAGAGATGTATATTGTCTCCAACCAGTGAGATTCTGCAAGTCCAGGAAAGTCACGGGGATTACAGAGAGTGTGACATGAACCCAAGATCTCTGTTGAGGTTCCCCAGGGGCAGGCCCTCCATATACACAGGATCTGCTCAACAGACACCTCCAGATGCTGCAAGATAGCCTCATAAGAACAAGATATGGTACTCGACTTGTTGATCGACAGTTCTGAGCGCCACTGTAAAAATCCGCACCGACCTCCTCAGAGAACAAACACGGGACACAGCACATAGCACTTCCCCAGAGTGGAGAAGCCATCTTCTCCCGAGTCTTCAACGTTTCATCAATAAAAACAAACATTTTTGCCAATGCCATCCCCACACCCCCACACTTCTTGCCTTCAAACAACTGCAAGACCTCAAACAGACCATTGTCCACATCAAACTGCCCAGTCTTCAGAACAGCTACCACGACACCACACAACCCTGCCACAGCAACCTCTGCTGATTATCGACACAGATGCCATCATCTCATGTGAGAACACCATCCACCAGGTACATGGTACATATTGTTGCAACTCGGCCAACATTGTCTATCTGATATGCTGCAGGAAAAATGTCCAAGATGTCCAGATGTCCAACTGCCTGCGACAGTTGTAGATGCGCCAAGTTTTGGTGGCGTTTAAGAGGTTAGTTGATAAGTTTATGGAAGAGAAGGGAATGGTTTAGTTTGGAGGGTCATTGCTTTTTTATAATGGTCGGCGCAACATCGAAGGCCGAAGGGCCTGTTCTGCGCTGTAATGTTCTATGTTCTATAAGACACAGTACATTGGGGAAACCATGCAGACACTACGAGAACAGATGAACAAACACCGCTCGACAATCACCAGGCAGGAGCATTCTCTTTTTGGGGAACACTTCAGCAGTCACAGACATTCAGCCTCTGATGTTCGAGTAAGTGTTCTCAAGGCGGTCTTCACGACACACAACAACCCAGAATCGCTGAGCAGAAACTGATCACCAAGTTCTGCACACATGGAGGACGGACTCAACTGGGATCTTGGGTTCACGTCACACTGTCTGTAACACCCATGACTTACCTGGGTTTGCAAAATCTCACTAACTGTCTTGTCTGAACACAACAGACATCTCTTTGACTGTGCTTAACCTTCTCTCCACTCACATTGTCTGTACATTTAAGATCTGTAAGGAATTGCATTCCAACCATTACCTTGTAAATTGAGATAAAAAAATGTAAAAAAAGTAAAAAAAAAATCAGACGTCTCAGGGAGAAAGAAAGGGAATTATGGTTAGAGTCCAAGGAGGTAGGGAAAATCCTAAATGAATACTTTACATCAGTGTTCAGAAAAAAGAGGGATGTGTTGACTGGGAGTGTCTCAGAGGGAAGTGTTGACCCGTTAGAGAAAATCTCCACTACTAGAGAGGCAGTGTTAGGTCTTTTAGGGAAGATTAAAATTGACAAATCCCCAGGGCCTGATGGCATCTATCCTGGACTGCGCAGGGAGACAAGCAATGAAATTGCAGGGCCTCTGACAGAGATCTCTATCTCTTCATTGGACACAGGCGAGGTCCCTGAGGATTGGATGATAGCAAATGTGGTATCATTATTTAAGGGTAGCAAGGATAACCCAGATAACTATCGGCCAATGAGCTTGATGTCCATGGTAGGAAAATTGTTAGAGGGGATTCTTAGAGATAGGATGTACGCGCATTTAGAACAGAATAATCTCATTAGTGATTGACAGCATGGTTTTGTAAGATGGAGGTCATGCCTTACAAATTTAGAGGAGTTTTTTAAGGAGGTGACAAAAACGGTTGACGAGAGTAGAGCCGTGGATGTCATCTACATGGATTTTAGTAAAGCGTTTGACAAAGTTCCTCACGGCAGGTTGATGTAAAAAGTTAAATCTCATGGGATAAAAAGAGAGGTGGCCAGATGGATAGAGAACTAGCTTGGCCACAGAAGACAGGGGTAGTAATGGAAGGGTCTTTTTCCAGCTGGAGGTTTGTGACCAGTAGTGTTCCACAGGGTTCTATACTGGGACCTCTGCTATTTGTGACATATATAAAAGATTTGGAAGAAGGTGTAACTGGTATGAACAGTAAGTTTGCAGATGACATGAAGATGGCTGGACTTGCAGATAGCGATGAACATTGTAGGAGAATATAGCAGAGCATAGATAGGCTGGAAAATTGGGTGGAGAAATGGCAGATGAATTTAATCCAGATAAATGTGAAGTGATGCATTTTGGTAGGACTAATGTAGGGAGGAGCTATACAATAAATGGCAGAACCATCAAAAGTATAGACGCACAGAGGGACCAGGATGTCCACAGATCCTTGAAGATGGCAGCACAGGTGGAGAAGGTGGTAAAGAAGGCATATGGCATGCTTGCTTTTATAGGGCGGGGTATAGAGTATAAAAATTGGCATCTGATGTTTCACCTGGATAGAACGTTGGTTAGGCCACATTTGGAACACTGCGTCCAATTCTGGGTGCCGCACTTTCATAAGGATGTGGAGGCTTTGGAGAGAGTACAGAGAAGGTTTACCAGGACGTTACCCTGGTATGATGGGTCTTAGCTATGAGGAGAGATTGGATAAACTGGAGTTGTTCTCCCTGGAAAGACAGAGAAGGAGGGGAGACCTAATAGAGGTGTATAAAATTATGAGGGGTATGGATAGGGTGAACAGTGAGAAGCTTTTTCCCAGGTTGAAGGTGACAAATACAAGGGTTCACAGGTTCAAGGTGAGGGGGCGAAATTTAACTCAAATATCAGAGGGATGTATTTTACAGAGGATGGTGGGGCCTGGAATACACTGCCAAGCAGGGTGGTGGAGGCGGACACGCTGGGATAGTTTAAGACTTATCTGGATAGTCACATGAGCAGACTGGGAATGGAGGGATACAGAAAAATGGTGTAGTTGGACCAATGAGCAGCACAGGCTTGGAGGGCCAAAGGGCCTGCTTCCTGTGTTGTACTGTTCTTTGAGTTTGTGTTTGTATATGTTCTTTTGTGAACAGAATTCCCACTTACCTGATGAAGGGGCAGTACTCCAAAGGCTTGTGGCTTGTGCTACCAAATAAAACTGTTGGACTTTAACTTGGTGTTGAGAGATAGAACATAGAACATTACAGCGCAGAACAGGCCCTTCAGCCTTCGATGTTGTGCCGACCAATTAGGAACAAGCAGTGACCCTCTAACCTAAACCATTCCCCTTTCATCCATAAACTTATCTACTAACCTCTTAAACGCCACCAAACTTGGCGCATCTACAACTGACACAGGCAAGGCATTTCATACCGTTACCACCCTCTGGGTAAAGAACCTACCTCTGACATCTGTCCTATAACTACCACCCCTTAATTTAAAGCTATGTCCCCTCGTGCTAGCTTTCTCCATCCTATGAAAAAGGCTATCCCTGTCCACTGTATCTAAACCTCTAATCATCTTATATGTTTCAATAAGGTCTCCTCTTAGCCGCCTTCTTTCTAACGAAAACAACCTCAAATCCCTCAGCCTCTCTTCATCAGACCTGCCCTCCATACCAGGCAACATCCTGGTAAACCTCCTCTGTACCCTCTCCAATGCCTCCACATCTTTCTTATAATGGGGGACCAGAACTGCACACAATACTCCAAGTGCGGCCGCACTAGAGTTTTGTACAGTTGCAACATGATGCTGCGGCTCCTAAATTCAATCCTCCTACCACTAAAAGCTAAGACTCCATATGCCTTCTTAACAACTTTATCCACTTGACTGCCTACTTTCAGGGATCTATTGACACATACACCAAGATCTTTCTGTTCCTCAACACTATTAAGAGCCCTACCATTAGCCCTATACTCTACACATTTATTGTTCCTGCCAAAGTGCATTACCTCACACTTTTCCACATTAACCTCCATTTGCCACCTCTCGGCCCAGCTCTGCAACTTGTCCAAGTCTCTCTGCAAACTAGAACATCCCTCTTCACTATCTACCACTCCTCCGACTTTGGTGTCATCCGCAAATTTACTAATCCATCCTTCAATACCCTCATTCAGGTCGTTTATAAAAATCACAAACAGCAGGGGCCCCAAAACAGATCCCTGAGGTACGCCACTAGTAACTGAACTCTACGATGAATATCTCCCATCGACCACCACCCTCTGTCTTCTATCTGCTAGCCAATTCCTAATCCAATTAGCTATATCACCCTCAATCCCATACATCTGCATTTTCTGCAGAAGCCTTCCATGGGCCACCTTATCGAACGCCTTACTAAAGTCCATATATACCACATCAACTGCCTTACCCCCATCCAACTCTTTGGTCACTTTTTCAAAAAACTCAATAAGGTTAGTAAGGCACGACCTACCCTTCACAAAACCATGCTGACTATCCCGAATCAATTCATTTCTCTCTAAATAACTATAAATCCTATCCCTAATAATTCTCTCCAATACTTTGCCCACAACAGAAGTAAGACTCACCGGCCTATAATTCCCCGGAAAGTCTCTCTTCCCCTTCTTGAACAATGGGACCACATTCACTATCCTCCAGTCTTCCGGCACTATACCCATAACCAACGACGACCTGAAGATCAGAGCCAGAGGCTCTGCAATCTCCTCTCTCGCCTCCCAGAGAATCCTAGGGTAAATCCCGTCCGGCCCAGGGGACTTATCTAACTTCAAAACCCTCAAGAATATCTAGCACATCCTCCCTATCTACTTCAGTACTTTCCAGTTTGCAACCCTGTATCCCAGTGTTCTCCACAACAGATTTCTTACATCGTTAGCTTGGTCAACATTTATTGCTCATCTATCACTGCCCTCCATTTGAGAAGGCATTTGAGAGTCAACATTTGAAAGTCAACTACACTTCTACGGATCTGGAGTCATATGTAGGTCAGACTGGGTAAGGATGGAGAATTCCTTCCTTCAAGGATGAAAAACCTGCCTTTAATTTATGTTCCACATTCCACTTACAATATTACCACGCCACTACCTCCCCTCATATTCATTGTATTATGACCCCCTTCAATATGTGGCAAATAATAGCAATTTTCTTGTACTCACTTGGTCACGTATATCTTCTAATTGTGAAAGCTGTATTTCCATAAGTTTGACCTTACGCTGAAGTTTATCTACTGCAACATTGCTTTCATCACTTTTCTGTAAATTCAATTTGACAGAATTAATTCATTTCAACTAAAAAGGGCAAACATAGAAAGAGATATGGAGCTAATTTTACATTCCTGACTCAATCTTTTTCATATACTGAGAGTGATTGTAGAGGCAAGCATTGCAGAAATCACTGCACAAACTATTTCTGTCAGGCCTACAATTTCTGAAAACAATCTACTGGTACTATCTACTGCTTAAGGCTTCACTCATATTACAGTTATATCGCAATATAACTTTCACATTTTAATTCAAAATGTATCTCATGCAACTATAGAAAATCTGTTGCTGAATAATTTAACATGACTTTTAAAATGTATCACAGTTGAATAATGTAAAAGGTAATTTCCACACATGACCCTACCCCACCTGGATTTTCTAAAGCTAGCGTTGCTCCTGCTAGGGGCCAGATCACAAATTCCAAGGTATGTTATGAGATTGGACTAGACCTCAACTTCTATTTCGGCATTAGTGTGGGGATAAGGTGCTTCACTCCAGTATGATTCTATTAACAAACTAGGAAGCTTTTATCAAAACAAACTTTATTTTAACAATACAATTTCAATATAACAAATTAATTAGCTTGACGTTTACCAATTGGAATATTAAACATGACAAGAATCATAGAATCCTACAGTGCAGAAGGAACCATTTGGCTCATCGAATCTGCACTGACCACAATCCCACCCTGGCCTGAACCCCGTAACCCCATTCATTTTACCCTAGCTAGTCCCGGTAACAGTAAGGACCAATTTAGCATGGCTAATCCATCTAACCTACACATTTTGGACTGTGGGAGGAAACTGGAGCACAGAGGAAACCCACATAGACATGAAGAGAATATATAAATCCATACAATTAGTGACCAAAACTGGAAATCGAACCCAGGTCCCTGACACTGTGAGACAACAGCGCTAACCACTGTGCCACCATGCTGCCCTAAGAGACACAATTCTTAACTATAAATCTCTATTAGTTCCAATGTAAGCAATATTCCTCATACACTGAAATTCCTCTTGAAAAATCAATTAGCGAACAATACAGACTTACGTGTTTTTTTAAAACAGTCCTTGATTGTTTTAACACTTCTGGAGATATAGGGAGACACCAATCTTCCGACACTCAAACAGCAGCCTCCAGAGTGAGAGGGAGGGAGAGTGAGATACATCTCTTGTTTCTTTCAGGATCAAGCGGAAAACTTTTTCCCTGTAAATTTAGTTTTGTCCATTCACATGACTGTCTCTTATTGATCAGCCTGATTAAACCCTACTCTGAAACCCCAGGTGGAAAAACAAAAATAAACAACAGTTCATTAGCTCAGATTAAGACAAATAGCCTATTATCTAGGATCAGCTTGGAGAATGCAGAAGTCAACAAATCAGCACCAAGTAAACCAGATCTGAATTGTAAACATACCCCTCACCAGAAACCTGAGATAGATACATTTCTTAAAGGTACAATATCATCATATCCTCCCTTTAAATTCCATCTGGCATCTCTTCGCCCAACTCTCCAACTGATCTATATCCTGCTATATCCTCTGATAGTCCTCATCGCTATCTGCAAATCCACCAACTTAAAAAAACAAAATCAAAGGATGGCTTCAATTTTCGAAACTGTCACATTATTGGTATTCTGTAAGATATATTATTAAATCTAAGCATGCAAATAAAACAGTATAGTCCAGTTCAGTCTTTCTCTTTCAAAATTCAACACTCCTTCTTCTTTCATCAAAGTGATGAAGCATTGAAAATCACTGCTTTTTTCTACACACATTTTCCGTTTTCTTTTTAAAAGCCTCCTTCAAATCTCGATGCTGCTTGATTCCAAGTCCAATTCCATTCTCACAATTGTAAATGAGTTCTGATTATGTCCTCAGAGAGCTGGGCAGAATCAGGAAAATAAAACTTTGCACTGGATGTAAACAGTACAAACCACATTGGTTTTTTTTTAAATTTTTCTTTTGCTGAGTCCAATTAGTTCTTTTGATTTTCAGAATCCTGAAATGTCAAAGCAAAGTATTTTTTCCAAAAGGATGAGCTACTCACAGACTTTGTCAAAGTCTAGAGACTGCTGTTTGAGTGTCAGAAGACAGGTGCCTTTCTGTATCTCTTTCCAGAAGGTTAAAACGACTAGGGCTGTTAATAAGTAAAAAACATGTAAGCCTGTTTTGTTTGCTAACTGATTCTTGAAGAGGAGTTTAACTCTTCCAGGAATATTGCTTAAATTGTAACTAATGGATAAATTAGCTGTTAAGAATTGTATCTTGTCATGTTTAAGTATTTCAGTTGGTAAAAGTTAAGCTAATTAAAATTTTATTAATTAGACAGGATTTATTCCCTCACTTGGAAATAAGTGGACATATTAGTGAGAGGCAACATGGTTTTGTGAAGGGGAGGTCGTGTCTGATGAACTTGATTGAGTTTTTTGAGGAAGTGATGAAGATGATTGATGAGGGTAGGGCAGTAGATATTGAAAATATGGACTTCAGTAAGGCCTTTGACAAGGTCCCTCATGGCAGACTGGTGCAGAAGGTGAAGTTGCATAGGATTCAAGGTATAGGGCTAAGATATGAGAGTATAGGGCTAATGGTAGAACTCTTAATAGTGTTGAAGAACAGAGGGATCTTGGTGTATGTGTGCATAGATCCCTGAAAGTTGGCAATCAAGTCGATAAGGTTGTTAAGAAGGCATACGGAGTCTTAGCTTTTATTGGTAGGGGGATTGAATTTCGGAGCCGCAAGGTCATGTTGCAACTGTACAAAACTCTAGTGCGGCCGCACTTGGAGTATTGTGTACAGTTCTGGTCCCCGCATTATAAGAAAGATGTGGAGGCATTGGAGAGGGTACAGAGGAGGTTTACCAGGACGGATGGATACAAAATGGCTCGGTCAAAGAAGACAGAGGGTCGGAATGGAACAGTGCATTTCTGAATAGAGGGCTGTGACAAGTGGTGTTCCTCAGGGATCGGTGTTGGTATCTTTGCTGTTTGTAATGTATATAAATGATTTGAAGGGAATTGTAACTGGATTAATTAGTAAGTTTGCGGACGACACAAAGCTGGTGGATTTGCGGATAGCGATGAGGACTATCAGAGGATATAGCAGGATATAGATCAGTTGGAGAGTTGGGCGAAAAGATGCCAGATGGAGTTTAATCCAGACAAATGTGAGGTAATGCATTTTGGAAGGTCTAATACAGATAGTAAATATACAGTAAATGGCAGAACTCTCAAGAGTATAGATATGTAAACGGACCTGGATGTACAGGTACACAGGTCAATGCAGGTGGAGAAGATAGTCAAAAAGACATATAGCATGCTTGTCTTCATCAGCTAGCTTTACAGAACCTTAGTTAGGCTGCACTTAGAATATAGTGTTCAATTCTCGTTGCCATACTACCAGAAGGATGTGGAGGTTTTGGAAAAGATTTAAGAGGATGTTGCCTATATGGATGGCATTAGCTATGAGAAGAGGTTAGAAAAACCTGGTTTGTTTTCATTGGAACGACGGAGGTTGAGGGGAGACCTGATAGAAGTCTACAGGATTATGAGAGTCATGGACAGAGTGTAGAGTTAGAAGCTTTTTCCCAGGTGGAAGAGTCAATTACTCAAGGTCATAAGTTTAAGTGCGAGGGGCAAGGTTTAAAGGAGCCATAGGAGGCAGAGTTTTTTTTACACAGAGAATAGTGGGTGCCTGGAACTCGTTGCCAGGGGAGGTAGTGGAAGCAGATACGATAGTGACTTTTAAGGGGCACCTTGACAAATACATGAATAGGGTGGGAATAGAAGGATATGGTCCCCAGCAGAGTAGGAGGTTTTAGTTAAGTCAGGCAGCATGGTTGGTGCAGGCTTGGAGGGCTAAAGGACCTGTTCCTGTGCTGTAACAGTCTTTGTTCTTATTGTTCAACCGTTCCTTAAAAGACTCTCACATGCCAAATGTGGATTTATCGTCAAGCAGCCTCTACCAAACAAAAGCCTCTGACTCCTGCCTAGTCCAGTTGCTTCCCCAAATTAAGCAACTTAACTTGAAGACAATAACATTCTTTTCAATGAGTATCCGAAAGCTTATAAAATTGTGATCATTATTCGCCACATATTCCCCCACTACAACTTGGTTACACGCAAGGTGATTACACGCAAGGCAGTTACATGCAAGGCGTCTATGTGGGAATCTATATGGGAAATAAGGAAGGGCAGGTGACATAGAACATAGAACATTACAGGGCAGTACAGGCCCTTCGGCCCTCGATGTTGCGCCGGCCAGTGGACCCTTTAACCTAAACTATTCCAATATCATCCATATGCCTATCCACCAAACATTTGAATGCCCCCAAAGTAGGCGAGTCCACAACTGCTGCAGGCAGGGCATTCCACGCCCTCACCACCCTCTGTGTGAAGAACCTGCCTCTGACATACGTCCTATAACTACCACCTCTTAATTTAAAGTTATGTCCCCTCGTGTTGGTCATCACCATCCGAGAAAAAAGGCTCTCACTATCCACCCTATCCAATCCCTTGATCATCTTATACGCCTCAATTAGGTCACCACGTAACCTTCTTCTCTCTAATGAAAATAACCTCAGGTCCCTCAGCCTTTCCTCATAAGGCCTTCCCACCATACCAGGCAACATCCTGGTAAACCTCCTCTGCACCCTTTCCAATGCTTCCACATCTTTCTTATAATGCGGCGACCAGAACTGTACGCAATACTCCAAGTGCGGCCGCACCAGAGTTTTGTACAGTTGTAACATAACCTCACGGCTCCTAAATTCAATCCCTCTACCAATAAAAGCTAACACACCGTACGCCTTCTTAACAACTTTATAAACCTGGGTGCCAACTTTCAAAGAGCTATGTACTTGTAGCCCAAGATCCCTCTGCTCGACAACACTATTAAGGGTCCTTCCATTAGCCCTATATTTCATATGCCTGTTATTCCTAACAAAGTGAATCACCTCACACTTATCCGTATTGAATTCCATTTGCCACCTCACGGCCCAGCTCTGCAACCTATCTATGTCTCTCTGCAAACTGTAACATCCATCCTCGCTGTCTACAACTCCCCCACTTTGGTATCGTCAGCAAATTTACTAATCCAACCCTCTACACCCTAATCTAGGTCATTTATAAAAATGACAAACAGCAGTGGCCCTAAAACAGATCCTTGAGGTACACCACTTGTAACTGCACTCCAGGTTGAATATTTTCCATCAACCACCACCCTCTGTCTTCTATCAGCTAGCCAATTCCTAATCCAAACTGCTAAATCACCTTCAATCCCATGCATCTGCACTTTCTGCAGTAGCCTACCTTGGGGAACCTTATCAAACGCTTTGCTAAAATCCATATACACTACATCAACTGCCTTACCCTTATCTACCTCTTTGGTCACCTCCTCAAAAAACTCAATAAGGTTTCTGAGGCACGACCTACCCTTCACAAAACCGTGCTGACTATCCCTAATCAATTTATTTCTCTCTAGCTGCTTATAAATCCTATCCCTTATAATTCTTTCCAAGACCTTGCCCACAACAGAAGTCAGGCTCACCGGTCTATAATTTCCAGGATGGTCCCTACTCCCCTTTTTGAACAAAGGGACAACATTTGCCATCCTCCAGTCTTCCGGCACTATACCTGTAGCCAACGACGACATGAAGATCAAAGCCAAAGGCTCTGCAATCTCCTCTCTAGCCTCCCAGAGAATCCTGGGGTAAATCCCATCTGGCCCAGGGGACTTATCAATTTTCATTCCCTCAAGATTCGCTAACACCTCCTCCTTATGAACCCCTATCCTGCCCAGTCTACAACCTAGTATCACAGTATTCTCCCCGACAACATTGTCTTTCTCCTGCGTGAATACTGACGAAAAATACTCATTCAGTGTCTCTCCTATCTCCTCAGGCTCCATGCACAACTTCCCACTGCTATCTCTGACTGGCCCTAATCTTGCCCTAACCAATCTTTTATTATTCATATACCTGTAAAAAACTTTAGGATTCTCCTTAATCCTATCCGCCAAAGTCTTCTCGTGTCCTCTTCTAGCTCTTCTCAACTCCCTCTTTAGCTCCTTCATGGCTGATTTATAGCTCTCCATTGCCCTAACTGAGCCTTCATGTCTCATCATTATATAAGCCTCCTTCTTCCTCTTCACCAGAGATTCAACTTCCCTAGTATACCATGGTTCCCTCACTCGACCACTTCCTCCCTGCCTGGCAGGTACATATTCATTAAGGACATGCAGAAGCTGTTCCTTAAAGAAGTGACAGAAGTGTTAGTGGTGGATCACTTTGGGACCAGTGACCAAAATTCTATTAGTTTTAAGATAGCCATGGAGAATGAAAGGTGTGTCCAAACGTTAATATTCTAAATTGGGCCAAGGCCAATTTTGATGGTATCAGGCAGGAACTTTTAAAAGTTAATTGGGGGAGTCTGTGGGAAGGAAAAGGGAGATCTGGTAAGTGGCATCTTTCAAAAGTGTGTTAATCAGAGTTCAGGGTAAACACATTCTTCTTAGAATGAAGGGCAAAGCTGGCCGAAGTCGAAAACCCTGAATGACTTGGAATATTGAGTCCTGGTTAAGAAAGAGGCAGTGATGTGCATAAGCAGCTGGGATCAAGTGAATCTCTTGAAGAGCATGGCAGGGGTGAAGTAGAGTTATGAAAGGAATCAGGAGGACAAAAAGGAGACATAAAATTGTTTTGACAGATAAGGCAAAGGAGAATCCAAAGAGCTTCTATAAATACATAAAGAGCAAAAGAGTAATGAGAGAGTAGGGCCTCTTAAGGATCAACAAGGTAATCTATGTGTGAATCCACAAGAGATGGGTGAGATCCTAAATGAATATTTCTCATCAGTATTTACTGAAGAAAGAATGGATGTTAGGGAACTTGAGGAATTAAATACTGATGTCTTGAGGAATGTACATACTACAGAGAAGGAGGTGCTAGAAGTCTTAAAGCACATCAAGGTAGATAAATTTACAGGACCTGATGAGGTATATCGCAGGATGGCTTTGTGAGTGGAAAATAACATCTCACAAATTTGATTGAGTTTTTCGAAGGGGTAACCAAGAAGATAAATGAACATAAGAACATAACAAATAGGAGCAGGAGTAGGCCATCTAAACCTTCGAGCCTGCCCTGTCATTCAACAAAATCATGGCTGATCTGAAGTTGATCAGTTCCACTTTCCCGCTTTCTCCCCATAACTCTTAATTCCCTTGTCTATCAGAAATCTATCTACCCATAAATTAAATATATTCAGTGAGGTTGCCTCCACCACTTCAATGGGCAGAGACTCACCATCCTTTGAGTGAAGAAGTTCCTCCTCAACTCCGATCTAAATTGCCCCCCTGCTTATTTTGAGACTGTGCCCTCTAGTTCTGCTATCCTTTCTAAGCAGGAAGAATCTCTCTACCTCTACCCTATCTATTCCCTTCCTTATTCTATATGCCTCTATAAGATCCACCCCCCAAGCCTTCTAAACTCCAACGAGTACAGACCCAGTGTATTCAAACTCTCCTCATAGGCTAACCCCCTCATCTCTGATATCAACCTAGTGAACCTTCTCTGCATTCCCTCCTTCTGCAAATGCGGTGACTAAAACTGCACACAGTACTCCTGTTGCAGCCTCACCAGTACCCTGTACAGTTGCAGCAAGACCTCCCTACTTTTATATTCTATCCCCCTTGCTATAAAGGCCAACATTGCATTCGCCTTCTTGATCACCTGCTGTACCTACAGACTGGCTTTTTGCAATTCATGCAGAAGGACCCCCAGGTCCCTCTGCACCATAGCATGCTGCAGCTTTTCACCCTTTAAATAATAATCTCTTCTACTATTATTTCTACCAAAGTGAATACCCTCACATTTGCTAACATTATACTCCATCTGCCAAGTCCTCGCCCACTCACTCAGCCTATCCAGATCTTTCTGCAGACTTTCCGCAGCTTTCACGCAATTTGCTTTTCTACTCATCTTCGTGTCATCAGCAAATTTTGTTACCCTACACTCAGCCCCTTCCTCCAGATCGTATACGTAAATGGTAAACAGTTGAGGCTGCAGCACCGATCCCTGCAGCACTCCACTAGTCACCAACTGCCAACCAGAATAGCACTCATTGATTCCAACTCTCTGCTTCCTATTAGACAACCAATCCTCTATCCATGCTAACACCTTACCCCCAACTCCGTGCACCCTAACCTTTTGCAGCAACCTTTTGCGAGGCACCTTATCAGATGCCTTTTGGAAATCTAAAAACACCACATCCACCGGTTCCCCTCTACCGCACATCCTCATACAAATCCAATAAATTCATTAAACACAACTTCCCCTTCACGAATCAGTGCTGTGTATGCTTGATCAAACCGTTCTTTTCTAGGTGCCTTGCTATTTCTTCTTTGATGACGGATTCTAGCATTTTTCCAACTACGGACATTAAACTAACCGGCCTATAATTCCCTGCCTTTTGTCTGCTACCTTTTTTAAACAGCAGTGTAACATTAGGCGCTTTCCAATCTTCCGGCATTTCCCCGGAGTCCAGCAAATTTTGATGAATAATTACTGAAGCATCCACTATTAACTCTGCCATTTCTTTCAGAACCCTAGAATGCATTCCATCCCGTCCTGGGGACTTGTCTACCTTCAGTCCCGTTAGTCTATCAAACACTGTCTCTCTAGTGACAGAAATCACATTAAGAACCTCCTCACCTACTATCCTTCTATCTTTAATATCCGGCAAGGTATTTGTGTCCTCCACCATGAAGACCAACACAAAAAACTCATTTAACGCCTCAGTCATTTCCTCATCGCCCACCGCTAAATCCCCCCTCTCGTTCTCCAAGGGTCTAACATTCACACTAGCCAGTCTCCTCTTCTTCATACATTAGTAAAAGTTTTTACTATTTTTTTTATATTTAGAGCTAGTTTAGCTTCATATTCTATCTTTCTTTTCTTTATCACCTTCTTAGTCATTCTTTGTTGTTTTTTAAATCTTTCCCAAATGTAAATCGCCCACTATTTTTAGCCACTCTGAACGCGTCAGCTTTTAATTTAGTACTCTTTATATCCTTTGATAACCACTGCTGGTTATCCCTTCTCCTACAGTCCTTCTTTACCAACGGAATATATTTCTGCTGAGTACTGAAAAAGATCTCCTT
This sequence comes from Sphyrna mokarran, assembly GCA_024679065.1. Lineage (NCBI taxonomy): Eukaryota > Metazoa > Chordata > Chondrichthyes > Carcharhiniformes > Carcharhinidae > Sphyrna > Sphyrna mokarran. The sequence goes on from JAGIQG010000011.1 coordinate 90,719,235, forward strand.
AAAAATCTTCCACTGTTCCTCAGCCATCCTACCAACCAATCTGCGTCCCCAATCTACATTCGCCAATTCCGCTCTCATCCTATCATACTCCCCTCTGTTCAAACAGAGGACACAGGTTCGGGACCCTACTTTCTCATCCTCCATCTGCATCAGAAATTCAATCATACTATGATCTCTCGTCCCAAGAGGATCCCTCACAAGAAGATCCCTAATTCTACCTGCCTTGTTACACAGTACCAGATCTAAGATAGCACGCTCCCTCATATGTTCTGTTACATACTATTCAAGGAAACTATCCCGACAGCATTCCAAGAACTCTTCCTCAAGCTCACCGTGTCCGACTTGGGTCATCTAATCGATAAGCAGATTAAAATCCCCCTTAATTATCGCCATTCTGTTTCTGCACACCTCAATTATTTGTTTGTTTATAGCCCGCTCCACCTCAAAGTTATTATTTGGGGCCCTATAGACCACACCCATCAGCGTCTCCCCATCCCCCCCCTTACTATTCCTCATCTCCACCCACAATAATTCCACGTTTTGGTCTTTGGAGCCTATACCTTCTCTTACTATCGCCCTGATATTATCCTTAATTAACAGAGCTACCCCACCCTCTTTCTCCTCCCATCTATCCTTCCTAAAGGCCTGGTACCCTTGGATATTCAGTTCCCAGTCCCTGTCACTCTGCAACTATGTTTCTGTAAGGCCATTAGATCATATCCATTTGTGCTGATTTTCGCCATCAGCTCATTCACTTTACCTGAATGCACGAAGCATTTGGAACAAAAGTGTCTTTATACCAGCCTTTATCTGGACCTTATTTGTAGATGAGGACAGTGCAGTTGATGTTATCTACATGGATTTTGGCAAGGCTTTTAACAAGGTACCGCATGGTAGGTTGCTGCATAAAAGTGAATGTCACAGGATCCAGGGTGAAGAATCTAAATGGACACAAAATTGGCTTGAGTTGTTTTTCAAACTGGAGGCCTGTGACCAGTGGTGTGCCTCAGGGATCAGTGCTGGACCCTCTGTTATTGTCATTTATATTAATGATTTGGATGAAAATATTGAGGGCGTGGTTAGTAATTTTGCAGATGACACCAAGATTGGTATGTGGTGGACAGTGAGGATGGTTACCTCCAGTTGCAGCAGGATCATGATCAATTGGGTCAGTGGGTTGACGAATGGCCGATGGAGTTTAATTCAGACAAATGGGAGGTAATGCATTTTGGTAGACTGAACCAGGGAAAGACTTAGTCAGTTAATGGTAAGGCGTTGGGGGGAGTTACAGAACAAAGAAATCTAAGGGTACATGCTCAGGGCTCCTTGAAACTGAAGTCATAGATCGACAGAGCAGTGAAGAAGGCATTTGGCGTGCTTGGTTTCATCAGTCAGAACATTGAATGCAGGAGTTGGGACATCTTGTTCTAAGTTGTACAAGACATTGATAAGGCCACACTTCGAGTACTGTGTACAGTTCTGTTCACCCTATTATAGAAAGGATATTATTAAACTAGAAAAAAAGAGTGCAGAAAAGATTTACTAGGATGTTACCCGGACTTGATGATTTTGAGTTATAAGGAGAGGCTGGAGAGACTGGGACTTTTTTCTCTGGAACGTAGGAGGCTGAGGGATGATCTTATAGAGATCTATAAAATAATGAGGGGCACAGATCAGTTAGACAATCAATATCTTTTCCCAAAGGTATGGGGAGTCTAAAACTAAACGGCACAACGTCTAAACAGGCAATTTTTTCACACAGAGGAAGCTGAGTGTCTGGGACAAGCTGCCAGTTAGTAGTAGAGGCAGGTCTTTTAAAAAGCCTTCTGCTGTAATAGCAAATGACATTAGATCAATTGTTAATGTTAAATCACATACTGACAGATTAACCTAAAATACTAAGGGAAACGGAACACAGAGAAGTATGTGAAATTAGGTCCTAACTCAGCCACATTTCATTAAAAGGTGGCAGCAGAACATGTTTGAGGGGCTAATTCGCTGACTTGTTGACATGCTTGTCACCAAAAAGGTTAAATTAAAAAGAATAATCAACTGAATTTAATGCCAGTTGGAGTACTTAAACCCCAAAATTAAATTTGTAGCCGCTGCTACACCCACTTTCCCCACTCTAGTTTCTAAAGATTGCTAGATTTTTTATTTCTTTGCTGAGAAATGAGATTCTTCAGGCTGGAGGATAACTGTTGGAGCCAGTCCAATATTCCATTTCTTCCTTCAGAGTAATTTTCAAATATTTCAAGGACTGATATACATTATGGCACCAATTGAAAAGTTCAATGAACATTGAATCTGAACGTGAATTTGTCAGTGAGATGAAAGAGATGTAGTGACACTAAGGGGGGAAATTTCCTGTCCTGCCCTCTGGGGCAAGAGTGGCTGAAAAATCCCACCCTAAGCAAGGGAAAAGAGAGAGTATTAACACACAGAATGGTCAAAAACAGAGGGTTTATAATGGCTTTTGAAGGCATGGAGTGGGGGGTTAGGTGAAGAGCATCTGAGGAGCACAAGGAATGGAAGTAGATCATCCAGCCTACATCAACCTTTAAGACACTGAACACAACGTTAGTAATAACTCTTCTTACTCAGAAAATTCCCATGGCACTCAAGGTGTATTTCAAAGCCAAGAAATAGTTCATTTGAGGCAATATTTTAATCAGTGTTCAAAAAATGAGGATGTTCAAATAAAACAAATGCAAATAGTAGTAGTTTGTTTTTCTGATGGAAGCTTGGTCAATAATTAAGAATTCAGGGTACATCAAATTACATAATATTACTATGTCAAATACATCTTAAAATGGACAACAGCACAAACAGGCCCTTCGGCCCACAAGTTGCACCGATCATACGTACCTAACAGGGCTATCAATAACTCTCAATCCCATGAAATCCATGTACTCATCATACTTAGTTGATAAGTATATGGAAGAGAAGGGAATGGTTTAGTTTGGAGGGGCATTGCTTTTTATATTGGTCGGCGCAACATCGAAGGCCGAAGGGCCTGTTCTATGCTGTAATGTTCTATGTTCTAGAAGTCTCTTAAAAGACCCCAGCGAGTTCACCTCTACCACCACCAATGGCAGCCGCTTCCATTCACTGACCATCCTCTGAGTGAAAAATATACCCCTGACATCTTTTCTGTACCTGTTCCCAACACCACAAACCTGTGTCCTCTCGTAGCGACCATTTCAGCCCTGGGAAATAGCCCCCTAGAATCCACCATATCTATAGGGTGGATTCTCAACATCTTATAAACCTCTATCAATCTTCTCTCAATCTTCGTCTCTCCAGGGAGAAGATATCTAGCTCCCTTAATCTATCCTCATAATGCATGCCTCTCAATCCAAGCAACATCCTTGTAAATCTCCTCTGCACTCTCTCAATAGCTTCTACATCCTTCATGTAGTGAGTGACCAGAACAGTGTACAGTACTCCAAGTGATAACTGACAAGTGTCTTAAAAAGTTGCAGATTTACCACCCGACTCCGAAACTCAATCCCTCGATTAATGAAGGCGGGCACACCATTCGCCTTCTTGACCACATCCTCCACCTGCAAGGCCGATTTAAGAGTCCTATGTACTTGGAACCCCAAGGTCCTTCTGCTCCGCAACCCTGCTAAGACTCCTACCCTTGATATTATACTCCTTCATTCCATTGTTCCTGCCAAAATGGACCACTACACATTTATCCGTGTTGAAGTCCATCTGCTACTTCTCCACCCAGTCTTGCATCCTATCTATATCCCGCTGCAACTTCTGACATCCCTCCAGACTATCCACAACACCACCAACCTTCATGTCGTCGGCAAACTTACTAACCCATCCCTCCACTTCCTCATCCAGGTCATTTATGAAAATGACAAACAGCAAGGGTCCTAGAACAGATCCCTGGAGCACTCCACTGGCGACCAACCTCCATTCAGGAAAAGACCAATCCACAACCACTCTCTGCCTTCTGCAGGCAAGCCAGTTCTGGATCCACAAGGCAATAGCCCCTTGGATCCCATGCCCTCTCACCTTTTCAAGAAGTCTTGCATGGGGGACCTTATCAAACGCCTTGCTGAAATCCATGTAAACCACATCCACCGCTCTTCCTTCATCAATGTGTTCAGTCACATTTTCAAAGAACTCCACTAGGCCCGTAAGGTATGACCTGCGCTTGATAAGCCATGTTGACTATTTCTGATCATACTAAACTTCTCTAAACATTCAGAAATCTTGTCCCTCAGGATCCTCTCCATCAACTCCCACTGGCGTCTGACAAGTGTCTTATAAAGTTGCAGATTTACCACCTGACTCCTAAACTCAGTCCACAATCTTCCAATCTTCTGGAACCTCTCCTATCTCCATTAACGACGCAAAGATTATCGCCAGGGGCTCTGCAATCTCTTCCCTCACCTCCCACATTAACCTGGTATACATCCCACCCGGTCCTGGCAACTTACCTACCTCAATAGAATTTAAAAGTTCCAACACATCCTCTTTCTTAATATCCACATATTCAATCTTTTCAATCGCCGCAAACCTGCAATACAGCCTCCCAGATCATTTTCCACCGTAATTTCTTGGGTAATTTCTTATAAGTGCAGCACTAGGAGTATATGAAGGATAATACATTATTGAATATTCATTTTTAAATAGTTAACAAAACAAAGGATTTAAGGATTGGACTCGCCTTCCTTAATTCTTCAAAATCTTTTTCAGACTCCTTTCTTAGTTGAATCTCTTTTTCTAACCTGCAATGAGAAGTATAAAAGTTTTGTTTGTGCTCCAGCATTACTAAGATGCATACAATCAAAACTATTTTTTCATCTTTTGAGAACATATATATTACAAAATGGAAACAAACCACTTCATGCAACCAGCCCCCGAGGTCACTTACTCTCCACATGAATAAAATTATTGTCAACTAGATACAATTCCACAATGCAAACACTCAAACCTTTGTAGATGATTGGATCTGAACACTCAGCTTAGCCAGTACAATGGATCACACATCCATTATGATTAGTGACAGTTTATTCAGGAAACATGTTTGTAGCTCGAAGGCTGAATTGCAATTTGACATACATTAAAATATTATGTATAGACCAAATAGTTAAAAATTGCACAAACACAATCACAATATAAACAACTTCAGAATTTAACAAGAATGGATGGGATGTAAGCAATTAGGAAGGCTAATGGTGTTATGGCAAGAAGATATGAGTACACTAGTGAAGTCTCATTTCAGTTGTCTTCAATCTTGGTTAGAATGCACCTGGATATGCAATTTTGGTCCTCTTATCTTAAGGATAATATTGCTATGGAGGGATTGCAATAAAGATTCACCAAATTGATTTCCAAGATGGCAAGACTGTCCTTTGAAGGGAGATTCAAGAAACTGGACCTGGGTTCTCTAGAGCTTTGAAGAATCAGTGGTGATCTCATTGAAACCTCCAAAATACTTAAGGGATAGACAAGGTAAATGCAGGTAAGATCTTTCCCCTGGCTGGGGAATCGAAGATCAGGGGCACATTTACAAATTCAGGAGAAAGCCATATAGAAATGAAAGTTATAGACACTTTTACTGTTTTTATATTTCTTCCCAGTTTTATCTCATACTCCAATTTCTCTCTATTATCATTTTCTGTCACTCTTTAGTTTCTAAAATTTGTCTAACATTCTGGCCTGCCACTAATCTTTGCAAGACCTTTTCTATCAATTTGAAAGCATGTTTTACTCCGTTGAAGAAAAGAAAGCAACTATTCCTGACAATACAGCATCACTAAATCTCACATTCGACTCAGACACAATACTGATACCACACAAACTTTAGACACCAGTCTCCAGATGGAATCTTTATGCGGCGGATCACAAACATGCAGATAGTGCAAGAGAATATTACAGTTGCCAGCTTGCTGCAGGGTAAGATTCCACTGCTGCAGAGCACATGCAAGGAAATAAAAACAAAACATGCTGGATAAACTTAGCAGATGTAGTATCATCTGTAGAGAGAAACAGAGTTATGTTTCGGAATGAAATGATCCTTCTATAGTTCTGGAACTGTAATGAAACATATTCCCCACTACCATTGTCAACAAGGATTTGGCACTTGGCCAAATCTTCGTTCACAGCAGTGGGACTGGAGAATCCCAATCATGGGCGAGACTGAAGAATTTTGGCCATTAACTCTGTTTCTCCCCATAGATGGTGTCAGACTTGCTGAATTTATCCAGCATTTTCTGTTTTTATTTCAGATTTCCAGCCTCCGCAGTAGAACATAGAACAGTACAGGTCCTTCAGTCCTCAATGTTGTGCCGAGCTTTGTCCAAAACCAAGATCAAGCTATACTACTCCTTATCATTCTGGTATGCTCCATGTGCCTATCTAATAATGGCTTGAAAGTCCCTAAAGTATCTGACTCCACTATCACAGCAGGCAGTCCATTTCACACAGTATTTGCTTTTATACGGGGAAATGCTAGGAGTGCTCCGGCCAGACAGCGAGCTTGTACAAAATACTGCAGTGCACCAGATAGTACAGCTCCAACACGTGCATCAAAATAAAGAGCCCTTGCTTGCTCCTTACTACACTCCTACCATACTCCTTATACAACTATGACTGTGTGCCCAAATTCCCCTCCAACTCCATTTTCAAATTTGCTGATGACACCATCGTAGTGGGTCCAATCTCAAACAATGATGAGGCAGAGTACAGGATTGAGATAGTGAATCTGGTGAACTGGTGCAGCAACAATAATCTTTCCCTCAATATCAACAAAACAAAGGAGGTTGTCATCAATTTCAGGAAGCATAATGGAGAATACACCCCTGCTTATGTCAATGGAGATGAAGTAGAAACGGTCGAGAGCTTCAAGTCCAACAATCTGTCTTGGTCCCCCCATGCTGACACTATAATTAAGAAAGCCCACCAACACACCTACTTTCTCAGAAGATTAAGGAAATTTGGCATGTCAGCTATGACTCTCACCAACTTTTACAGATGTATCATAGAAAGCATTCTTTTTTGTTATATCACAGCTTGGTATGGCTACTGCTCCACTCAAGATCGCAAGAAACTATGAAGGATTGTAAATAAAGCTCAGTCCGCTGACACTGTCTACATTTCCCGCCTCCTTGGAAAACCAGCCAACACTTTTAAGAACCCTACACACGCTGGACATTCTCTCTTCTACATTCTACCATTGGGAAAAAGATACAAAATCTGAAATCATATACCAACCAACTCAAGGGCAGCTTCTTCCCTGCTGCCATCAGACTTTTGAATGGATCTACCTCGCACTAAATTGATCTTTCTCTATACCCTAGCTATGACTGTAACATTACATTCTGCAATCTTTCATTTCCTTCTCTATGAACAGTATGCTTTGTCTGTATAGCATGCAAGAAACGATACTTTTCACGATAATAATACATACTACAATAGTAAACCAAATCAAAATCAAGAAGTATACATACAGATGCACCCTGCATCCCTGGAAACCTGTCTTACAGGTAAAGCAGTGAGCTCTATCTTTTGCTTTATGCTATCAAGGAGGATTGAGATATAGTATACCTCCTTGTGTAGACAACCTCAATCACCTATCTGATGTCGAGATCGACTGCGAATAGTAATGTCCCTAATGTCACCTGCCACAACTTGAAAGGGATTGTGATTTAAATAATAGTGACACAGGATAAAACAGCACAAATATTTTACAGATTAAAAAGCTAAAAACCATTCACCAAATTAAAAACATATGGTATGTTGTACCTGCATAACGTGGGAGCTGGTGAACACATCTGTAGTAAGTGAATTGTGGCTCAAAGTTGATGAGCTAGAGTCTGAACTTTAGACCAGTAAGCTTGCACAAGACAGTGGTAGACAGACTGCAGGCTGAATGAGATTGAACCAGAGTGAGGGTATTGGGAATTTGAAGCTGAGTGGGAATTCAATGCTGAGGGGAAACAGGTGCTCATTTTCAGGAGGAGCAGAGAGGTAGACCTGCAAGGCAGACTTGAGGGCAAGCAAGAAGTCAACTTAAGAACCAAATCACAGCAGGAAATCCTAGACCCGTGTCATGTTCCTCTTGTGCGATGTTTGAATACAGGTATTCTTCCGGTGTCCCTGGCTCCTCAACATGCAGCAAGTGTGTTCAACCGCAGGCATATTATTCAGATCTTAGATGGGGAGAAATTGTTGAGTGTACTTGGGAGGAATTTCTCATTCAGTATGTGAATGGTCTGACTAGATGACCTCCTCTTGGGAAATAAGGAAGGGCAAGTGACAGAAGTGTTGATGGGGGATCACTTTGGGATCAGTGACCAGAATTCCATTAGCTTTAAGATAGCTACGGTGAACAATAGGTTTGGCTCAAAAGTTTAAGTCCTAAATTGGGGTAAAATGGGGTAAGGTGAATTTTGATGGTATTGGACAGCAACTTTCAAAAACTGATTGTGAGGGTTTGTTGGTAGGCAAAGAGATGTCTGGTGAGTGAGAGGCTTTTAATAATGTGTTAATCAGGATTCAGTGTAAGCACATTCCTTTTAAAGTAAAGGGCAAGACAGGTAGAAAAAGGGAACCCTGGATAACATGGGATATTGAGGTCCTGATCAAAAAGAAGCAAGCATATTACATGCATAAACAGCTGAATCAAGTGGATCCATTGAAAAGTATAAAGATTGTTGGAGTAGAGTTAAAAGAGAAATCTGGAGAGCGAAAAGTGATGAGATTGCTTGGGCAAATAAGGCAAAGGAGAATACAAAGAGCTTCTACAAATAAATGAAGGGCAAAAGAGTAGGCCTCCTAAGAATCAAGAAGGTCATCTATGTACAGATCCACAAAGGATGGTGAGGTCCTAAATGAGTACTTCTGATAAGTATTTACTGTTAAGAAAGGCATGGATGTTAGAGAACTTGGAGAAATAAATAATGATGTCTTGAGGATACAAGGAACAGAGAAGGAGGTGCTAAAAGTCTTAAAACGCACCAAGGTGAATAAATCCCCAGGAGCAGATGAAATGAATCCTAGGCTGTTGTGGGAGGCTCAGGAAGAAATTATGGGTTTATTAACAGAGATATTTGAATCATCGATAGTCACAGGTGAGGTGCCTGAAGATTGGATGGTAACAAATGTTGTGCCTTTGTTTAAGAAGGGCTACAGGGAAAAAGCTTGAGCACTACAGATTGATGAGCCTCGCATCTGTGGTGGGTAAATTGTTGGAAGGTATTTTGAAAGACAGGGATTACAGGCATTTAGACAGACAAGAACCGATTAGGGGTAATCAGCATGGCTTTGAGAGTGGAAGGTCATGTCTCACAAATTTGGTTGAATTTTTTGAAGAGGTAACCAAGAAGGTAGATGAGGGCAGTGCAGTCAATGTTGTGTATATGGTCTTTAGCAAAGCCTTTGACAAGGTATTGCAATAGTACGTTGCTGCATAAAGTTAAATCTCATGGATCCAAGATGAACATAGAACATAGAACATTACAGCGCAGTACAGGCCCTTCGGCCCTCGATGTTGCGCCAGCCAGTGGACCCTCTAACCTAAATTATTCCAATATCATCCATATGCCTATCCACCGACCATTTGAATGCCCCCAAAGTAGGCGAGTCCACAACTGCTGCAGACAGGGCATTCCACGCCCTCACCACCCTCTGTGTAAAGAACCTGCCTCTGACATCCGTCCTGTAACTACCACCTCTTAATTTAAAGTTATGTCCCCTCGTGTTGGTCATCACCATCGGAGGAAAAAGGCTCTCACTATCCACCCTATCCAGTCTTTTCATCATCTTATACGCCTCAATTAGGTCACCGCGTAACCTTCTTCTCTCTAACGAAAATAACCTCAGGTCCCTCAGCCTTTCCTTATAAGGCCTTCCCACCATACCAGGCAACATCCTGGTAAACAATGATGAGGTAACCAATTGAATACAAAATTGGCTTGATGAAGGGAGACAGAGAGTGGTTGTAGACAGTTGTTTTTTTAAAGTGGAGGCTTGTGACCAGTGGTGTGTCTCAGGGATAAGTGCTGGATCCACTGTTATTTGTCATTTATACTAATGATTTCGATGTGAATATAGGAGGCATGATTAGCAAATTTGCAGATGACACCAAGATTTGAGACACAGTGGACAGTGAAGGTGGTTATTTAGGACTGCAACAGGATCTTGATCAATTGGGCCAGTGGACTAATAAATGGCAGATGGAATTTAATTGAGATTAGTGCTGTTGGAACGTTGGCCTTTATAAATCAAAGTATTGAGTCTCAGAGTTGGAATGTTATGGTGAGGTCGAATTTAGAATATTGTGTGCAGTTTTGGTCACCTAATTACAGGAAGGATATTGATAAGGTTGAAAGAGTACAGAAATGGTTTACAAGGATGTTGCTGGGACTTGGGAAACTGAGTTACAGAGAAAGGTTGAATAGGTTAGGACTTTATTCCCTGCAGCATAGAAGAATGAGGGGAGATTTGATAGAGGTATATAAAATTATGATGGGTACAGATAGGGTGAATGCAAGCAGGCTTTTTCTACTGAGACTAGGGGAGAAAAAAAACTAGATGACAGGAGGAAAAGTTTAAAGGGAATATTGGGGGGCTTCTTCACACAAAGTGGCGGGAGTGTGGAATGAGCTGTGAGATGAAATGGTAAATGCGGACTCACTTTTAATGTTTAAGAAAAACTTGGAGAGGTACATGGACGAGAGGGGTGTGGATGAGTATGGTCCAATGTAGGTCAGTGGGGCTAGGCAGAAAAAATGGTTCGGCACAGCCAAGGAAGGGCAAAAGGCCTGTTTCTGTCCTGTAGTGTTCTATGGTTCTATGAATGCAAAGTGATGCATCTTGTTTTCAAAATTTATTTATTAGTGTCACAAGTAGGCTTACATTAACATGGAAATGAAGTTATTGGAAAAATCTCCTGGTCGCCACACTCCAGTGTCTGTTTGGGTACACTGAGGAAGAATTTAGCATGGCCAATGCACCTTACCAGCACATCTTTCAGATGGAAACCAGAACAGCCGGAGGAAACCCACACAGACACAATGCGAACGTGCAAACTCCACATATACAGTGACCCAAGCCAGGAACTGAATTGGGCTCCTTAGCATTATGAGGCAGCAGTGCTAACCACAATGCCACTCCTGACTTCGTAGGCTGAATTGGGGGAGGATCTACTCAGTTAATTGTAGGGTGTTGGGGAGAGGGAAAGAACAAAGAGATCTAAGTGCATAGCTGGACAGGGCGGTGAAGGTGGCATTCAGCATGCTTGGTTTCATTGGTCAGATCACTGAATACAGGAGTTGGGATGTCAAATTGAAATTGTATAAGGCATTAGTACGGCCACACTTAGAACATTGTGCACAATTCTGGTCACCTTATTACAGAAAGCATACTTTTAAACTAGAAAGAATGCAGATAAGATTTACTAGGATGCTATCAGGACTTGATTTGAGTTATAAAAAGAAGCTGGTTATACTCGATTTTTTTCCCCTGGGGCATAGGAGACTTGAGGTTATCTTATCGAGCTCTATAAAATAATGAGGGGCAACGTAGATAGTCACCATCTTTTCCCAAAAGTAGGGAATCTAAAACTAGGTTTAAAAGCAAGAGGGAAGAGAAACAAAAGGGGCTAGAGGAGCAATTTGTTCACCCAGAGGGTGCTGAGTGTCTAGAACGAACTCCCAGAGACAGTCTTACAGGTGGGTACAATTTTGTCTTTCAAAAAGCGTTTAGAAAGTTACAGGGGTAAGATGGATATAGATGGATATGGACCAGACCTAGATGATTGGTACTAGCTTAGTGGTAAAAACTGAACGGCATGGACCAAAGTTGGTGAGAGTGTGATTGTGAATGAGGCAGATAGAGCAATACAAGGAATAGTACTGCAGGAGCCTCAGTCATAGAATCCTACAATGCAGAAGGAGCCATTCAGCCTATTGAGTCTCCAGTGACTACAATTTCAGGCCCTATCCCATAATGGCGCAACTCGTGGGCCGAAGGGCCTGTTTGTGCTGTATTGTTCTATGTTCTATGTAATCCTATGCATTTACCCTAACCAGACCCCCTAACACTGAGGGTCAATTTAGCATGGCTAATGCACTTAACCTACACATTTTTGGATTGTGGGAGGAAACCGGAGCACTTGGAGGAAATCCACACAGACACTCAGAGAATGTGCAAACTCCATGCACACACACACCGTGACCCAAGCTGGGAAATGAACCCAAGTCCCTGGCGCTGTAAGACAGCAGCGCTAACCACTATGCTGCCATATTGCCCCAGTTCTTGTCACTGTCCAACTGGTATGAGATACTTCCTCCTTGTGTGAATGAGAACAGGACTGTTGGAAACATGAAGCAACTGACCATAGCACCATGGTTCAGGAGACTGCTCAACTGGGGAACAAAAAGATACATGTGGGCATAATTTAGATCGTATAGTCAGGGAAATCAATACTGTCTTAGTATATTTAGTATGTTCTCTGTAGCCAAAATTCAGTCTCGAAGGCTCCGTTGCCTGTCTAGTGCCAAGTTTGGGACATCTGTTCTAGGCTGGAAGGGAACTTGTGGTGGGACCAAAAGGATACAGTGGTCCATATAGGCACCAATGACATAGGCAAAACAAGGAAGGAGGTTCTGTATAGGCAGGTTGAGAAGTTAGAATTCTATGATTCAAAGGGTTCAAATGTTACAGCAAGGATTCACACAAGACTCCTAATTAGGAAGGGGAGCATTCCAAGAATAGAAGGTTTATAAACCAGGGGTACGTGAGGGAGCAACGGCATAGGTTTGTGAGAGGGACCTTGACTGTCATAATGAGACAGGCCAGGACAGGAAACGTAAAACAAAAATATGCAGCAGAGCAAGTCCAGATTGTAAATAACTGTAAAAAAAACCAAAGCTAAAAGATTTTTTTATCTGAAAGCACAAAGCATTTGCAACAAGAGAAATGAGTTGATAACACAGATTGCAACATACGATGTTTTAGCTATTACAGAAATCTGGTTGAGCACCCAATCCTGGTCACAGGGTGACCAGGATTGGGTGGTCAACATTCCAGAGTAGATAAAAGAAGAGGCCAAAGGAGATGGGGTAATGTTGTCAATCAAGAAAAGTTTCAGAGCAGTGCTGAGTCATGACATAAAAGTAATGGATAGAGATGTAGAATCAGTTTGGATTGAAATTATGAAAAGCAGAGAAAGAAAGATAAGGGCAGGTGTCATCTATAGATACCACCCCCTTCCAAAATGTGACCCCTCAAGTCAGAGCAAAAAATGGGGAAATATCAGGACACATTTGAATGTCTTTGCAACACAAATTAGAAGTGGAAGATTTTAATCTGCATGTTGATTGGATAAACCAACAAAGGAACCATAGAAAAATATATGGAATGTATCAGAGATTGCTTTTTAGACCAGTATATTGTAGAACTTACCTGAGAAGATGCTATTTTAGATTTAGTTTGTGTAATGAAGAAGGATTAATAAGGGATCTTGTGGGTTGGGGGTAGTAATCACAATAAGATAGAACTCCAAATACAGTTTGAGAGTGAACATCATCGGTCCATAGCCAATGTTTTAATTTAAATTAGGGCAATTTTAATTGTATGTGGGAGGAGTTATCTCAAGTGATCTGAGTAAACAAGCTAAGGTACCAATCAGTAGATCAGCATAGCATATACTCAAACAACAAATGCTCAGCAGGAGTTTATCCCAATCAGAAGTAAGGATTTCACAAGGAAGAAGCAAAATCCATGGCTGACAAAGGTGGTCAAGGATAATGTTAAATTGAAAAGCAGAATATGCAAAGTGGCAAGGGAGAGTGGTAGATCAGAGGACTAACAAAGTTTTAGGATCCAATACAAAAGATTAAAAAGCTCATAAGGAAGAAAATGAATTTTGAGATAAACTTGCGTGCAGCATAAAACAATCAGTAAGAGTTTCTATGGACGCAGAAATAGGAAGTGGGTGGCTAAGGTAAATAAGAACATAATGTAAGAACAGAAGAACTAGGAGCAGAAGTAGGCATCTGGCCCTTCAAGCCTGCTCCTTCATTCAATAAGATCATGGATGATCTTTTAGGGACCCAACTCCACTTACCCACCCATTCACCAAAATCCTTAATTCCTTTAATGTTCAAAAATTATCTATCTTGCCTTAAAAACATTCAATGAGGTAGCCTCAGCTCTTCACTGGGCAGGGAATTCCACAGATTCACAACTGTGTGTGAAGAAGTTCCTCCTCAACTCATTCCTAAATCTTCTCCCTCTCATTTTGAAGCTATGCTGACTAGTTCTAGTTTCACCTGCCAATGGAAACCATCTTTCTGCTTCTATCTTATCCATTCCCTTCGTAATTTTATACATTTCTATAAGATCTCCCCTCATTCTTCTAAATTTCAATGAGCATAGTCTCAGTCTACTCAGTCTTTTCTCATAAGCCAATCCTCTCAACTTCGAAATCAACCTAGTCAATCTCTTCTGCCAGAATATCCTTTCTCAAGTAAAAAGACCAAATCCATACACAGTACTCCAGATGTGGCCTCACCAGCACCTTTCACAGCTGTAACAGAAGCTCACTGTTTTTAAACTCCATCTCTCCAGCAATGAAGGGCAAAATTCCATTTGCCTTCTTAATTACCTGCTGCACCTGCAAACCACCTTTGTGATTCATGCACAAGGATATCCAGGTCCCTCTCCACAGCAGCATGCTGCAGTATTTTATCATGTAAATAACAGGCCATTTTACTGTTATTCCTATCAGAAAGGATGACCTCAATTTACCAACATTGTACTTCATCTGCCAAACCCTTGTTCACTCACAAACTATCTATATCCCTTTGCAGACATTCAATGTCCTCTGCAAGCTTTGCTCTACCAGTCATCTTAGTATCATCTATGAATTTTGACACACTACACTTGGTCCCAACTTCAAATCATTCATGTAAACTTTTATCCTCAAACTGTATCTGGAATTCAATGACATTGTGGTCACTGTCTCCTTATCTGCAATTTCCCTTATTAATCCTTCTTCATTACATGAAACAAATTTAAAATAGTCTGTTCCCAGATAGGTTACACAATATACTGTTCTAAAAAGCAATCTCCAATACATCCCACAAATGCTTCTAAGCTTCAGATTGCCAATTTGGTTTGTCCAATCAATACGCAGATTAAAATCTCCCATGACAATTGCAGTTCCCTTCAAATATGCCCCGATATTTCTCCATTTTGTTCTGACTTCAGGGGTCAAATTGGGGGTGGAAGCAGTTTATAGAGTACACCCTTGTCTTCCTTCCCCTGCTATTCATAATTTCAACCTGAACCGATTCATTGGTTACATCACTATCCTTGTTTTTATAGCATGACTCAGCACTGCTCTGAGACTTTCCTTGATTAACAACAATACCCCATCTGCTTTCTCCTTTAGCCTGTTCTTTTGTACGCTCTGGAATGTTGAGCACCCAGTCCTGGTCACCCTACAACCAGATTTCTGTAATAGCTCATACATTATATGTTGCAATCTGTGTTATCAACGTATTCCTCTGGTTGCAAATGCTTCATGCTCTCAGATAAAGAACTTGTAGCTTGGATTTTTTACAGTTGTTTACAATCTGGACTTGCTCTGCTGCATTTTTTTTGTTTTATATTTCCTGTCCCAGCCTCTCACGCTATGATAATCATGTTCTCCTTCACAAACCTGTGCCATTGCTCCCTCATATACCCCTTCTATTCTTGGAACTCTCTTTTTCCTAGTTAGGAGTCTTGTATGAATCCTCCGTGTAATATTTGTACCCTTTGAATCGTAGAATCCTAATTCCTCAATCTGCCTACACAGAACATTCTTTCTTGTTCTACCTATGTCGTTGGGGCCTATATGGATCATGATTACTATATCCTTTTGCTCCCGCCCCAACTTCCTCTCCAGCCTAGAGCAGTTGTCCCAAATTTGGCACTGGACAGGCAACAGAGCCTTCAAGACTCTGGATCTTGGCTACAGAGAACATACCAAGTATACAGGAAATATACAATAAATGGCAGAACCGTTAGGAGTATTGATAGGCAAAGGGATCTGGGTACACAGGTCACTGAGAGTGGCAATGCAAGTGGAGAAGATAGTCAAGAAGGCATACACTATGCTTGCCTTTTTTGGTTGGGGCATTGAGTTTAAAATTTGGGATGTCATGTTGACGCTTTGTAGAATCTTATTGAAGCTGCACTTGGAATATAGTGTTCAATTATGGTCACCGCACTACTAGAAGAATCTGGAGGCTTTGGAAAGGGTATAGAGAAGATTTACCAGGATGTTGCCTGGTATGGAGGGTATTAGCTATGAGGAGAGGTTGAAGAAATATGATTTGTTCTCATTGGAATGATGGAGGTTGAGGGGACACCTGATAGAAGTCTACAAAATATGAGAGGCATAGACAAAGTAAATAATCAGAAGCTTTTTACCCAAAGTGGAAGAGTCAGTTACTAGAGGGTATAGTTTATACTAGTGGGCAAGTTTTAAATGAGGCATACAAGGCAGATTGTTATACAGAGTGGTGTGCTTGGAACTTGTTGCAGGGGAGGTAGTGGAAGTGGTTACAGTAATGACTTTTAAGGAGCGTCTTGACAAATACATGAATGAGATGGGAATAGAGGGATATTGTCTCCAGAAGTGTAGGGGGTGTTAGTTAAGTCAGGCAACATGGTCGGTGCAGGCTTCGAGGGCTGAAAGGCCTGTTCCTATGCTGTAATTTTCTTTGTTCTTTGTACTAATACAGTGTCTACTCCCCAATCACACTCAAGTGGCTAAAGGAAGACACATCACCAGAACTCAATGAACTGTACGTTAGGTTTTAATGAAAGTGGCTACAGAGATAGTGGATTCATTAGTTGAAACTTTTCCCAACTCACCAAATTCCGGGAGGGTTATCAGAAGATTGGAAACAGCCAATGTGACTCCATTGTTCAAAAAGAGAGAAAGGCAGAAGGCAGGGAACTGTTTTGTTCCAGTTACATCTGAAGGGTTCATTATTATTTGAGAATTCATCTTGTCATGTGTCCTTTGCCCAAAGTAGGCCCTTGACTCATTATCCACTGAAGCCTACAGGCCAGTTAGTTTAACATTTATTATCAGTAAGACACAGAAATCAAAGAGGAAACAGCTAATCATTTAGGAAAGCTGAATATAACCAAACCTAGTCAAAAGGTTTTGTGAAAGATATATCACATTTGACAAATTTGCTCCAATTCTTTGAGGGTGTAATGTGGAGAATAGATAAGAGGGGAACATGTAGATGTAGTGTATTTAGATTTATAGAAGGCATTTGACAAGGTGTCGCATAACAGGCTGGTGCATAAATCAAAACCCCATGGAATTGGGAACGCGTGTTAGCATGGATTGAAAACTGACTGGCACATAGAAAACAGAGATTTGAAATAAAGGGGTCCAGTGTGGAAAGATGTAACTGCTGGAGCACCGCAGGAATCAGTTTTTGGCCCATAATTGTTCCCTATTTACATTAATGACCTGAAGGAAGGAACAGAATCTAAGGTTTCCAAATTTGCCAATGATATGAAGATAAGTGGAAGGCTGATTGTGATGAGGATGTTGTGATTCTGCAATGGGATGTAGATAGGTTGAATGACTGAGCAAAAATTTGATAAATGGAGTTTGATGTGGAGACATGTGAGGTCATGCATTTCAATAGAAATCAAAAACTAGATGTTCCAAATGGACTGTAGGTGAATGAAATACAAAAGGATCTAGGTGTTGTACTTTCTGAAGTGTTGATGTACTTATTTAAGAATAATAATTATACTTATGTATGAAACATAATAATAGTCAACGTGCACACATCAAACTCCCACAAACAGCAATGTGATGATGCCCAGGCAACTTGGGTGGAATTTTTCAGCCTTGCTCGCCCCCGAATGAGAAAATCCTGCCCGAGAACAACAGACCTTTCCATGGTCTACTCCTCGCTAGCTTCAATTCCTATGGTAGGCAGGATGGTAAAATGTTTTGTGATGCTTATAAATAGATAAGTATAACTTCTCTGTTTTTCTTCAGATCTTTAACAAGCATCGGAGCACAGCTGGAGTCTCAGTTTAATATCTCACGAGTGTTCCCAATAATTCCCATCATACTGAGAGTACCAGTCAGGCACAGTGATTAAAGTTAGGATTTTGCATTGGGCAAAGACAGGGAGGAGATCAATGGTTAGGGTCGAGTTGGTGTGGGAGTGTCAGGGTGTAGCTATCAGGGCGGGGGTGTAGGGCAGGGGACAGAGCTGAGGTGAGGGTATCAGGATGGGTGTCAGTGTGAGTCAGCCCTATCCCCCAGACTCTTCACTGATCTCTCTCCTGTTCAGGGCCCACCCACCTCTTCTTGTACTTCTCCTTATCGGCCTTCAGACAGTTAAGCTCCTTCTGCTGCTCCTCCAGCCTGAGCTTGAGATCGTTCTTGGCCTTCTGGAAGATGGCCTCGACGCGGCAGTTCTCCTCCTTCTCGGCCAGTTTGAGCTCGGCCTGCAGGTCCTTGTTCTTGCGCATGAGGCTGAGGATGGTGCTGTTGATGTATTTGGCGAAGCGGTCATTGAGGTCCTTGAAGCGCTCCTTGCCATCCTCCAGGCCGTCGTGCAGCTCCTTCTCCACCTGCTCCCCGGTTTTGTCGGGGTAGCTGACCACGGGCCGGCAGCTCGAATGCATGTCTCCGGAGTCCCAGAGGCGGCCACAGCCGGCCCCGCGCTCTCCAACACCTCGAACCTGCTTCTCTTGGTTAGATTAACCTTCGTGCCCAGGGGAGTGTGGCTGAGCCTCAGGGTGCCGCCACTTGGTGGCTGTTTGAAGCCTCTCTCACGCGCTGGGGTAACCGCCTCCACGCCGCCTGTTTACTTTTGTCGCCCTGGCAGCGGTTGGCGGGCCGGCTCCGCGCCTGCGCACTGGCTGGCTGGCTCCCCTCCCTCCCCAGCCCGGCACGTGACAAAACGCAACGCAAAGCTCGCTCCAACCGACCCGCGCCGGCCTAGGCGCATGCGCATGATGGCACCGCCCTCCCACCCGGTGTGGTTCCCGCGCATGCTCTTGCCTTCGACTAGGTCGGCTTCAGCACGCTGTCCTTTCAAGCGCATGCGCTCCCTGCCTTTCCCGCTCCCGCGCATGCCTTGTTCGCATTTCCCTGCGGCTTTCGCTGGACGCGCTATCCAACCAGGCGCATGCGCTCTTTGCTCCGCCGGTTGGAAGCGTGAAGGACGGACGTAAAGTTTTCGCGCCTTTTCTCGCGCTGCTTTCTGACTCGGCCGGGCGTCGACCTTAGCCGACGAAATAAATCTCCCGTATCGTATGTACAATGGATATAAGGACCTTTCCTGGCATTAATGGAATAGAGGTGGGACTTTACTTCATTCTAATAATAGTAAGAATCCATCTACTGCGGCTGTTGGAAATCCGTCGTAAATACAGAGGAACTGTTCCGAGACATTTAATGTTTCAGGTAAATGACCTTCGATCAGAACTAGGAAGATTAGAGATCTAATGGGATTGATCTAGGATTGGGTGGGACAAGGACAAAAGTAAAATTTATGATAGGGTGGAAGGTAGGAGAGATTGGGAAACAAACTTAATCATCACAGACCAAAGGGAATGATAGTGTGCTGGTGAGGTAATGTTGATGTACAAGGACAGAAAGGTAGTCATGAACTTATACAGCACAGAAGGAGGCCATTGAGTCCATTGGAATGCCAACCCTCAAACACTTAAAATTATTGAACGCTTACAGTACAGAAGGAGACCATTTGACCCTTCGGGTCTGTATTGCCTCTCTGATAGAGCATCTTATCCATGCCGTTTCTCTCACCCATAAACCCACAAGCTTACCTTTGCTAATCCAACTAAACTGCACATCTTTGGACTGTGGGAAGAAACTGGAGAAACCCACGCAAACACTGGGTGAACGTGCACAATCACCCGAGGCTGGTATTGAACCCAGATCCCTGACGGTATGAGACAGCAATGCTAACCACTGTGCCACCATGCCACCCAACTATTCTATCTTCTAATCCCATTTTCCAGCACTTGGGCCATAGCCTTGTATCCTATGATTGAGGCAAATCTAAATGATTCTTCAATGTTGTGAGGGTTCCTGCCTTTATCATCCTTTCTGCAATGAGTTCCCACCACCATCTAGATATCCCATTAGCCTTAATCACTTAGTTACCTGTCCTGTTGTCTTAAGAGTTCTTTAGACATGCATACCAAGGTCTGTCTGACCTTGCATACTCCCTAACATCTTGCCATTTATTGTGCTATTCTTAGCCTTGTTAGTCCTCCAAAATGTTATGATATCATTTGGTGTTACTGCTGGACAGGACGATTCTAGAATGGATTCTTGGCTTATAAGCTTACACTTTTTTTAGAATAGAGTCACAGTTTTGTTAATAAGTCCTGAACAACAAGAAAAAAATATTAAACATGAAAAATTTGATGATTATACAAATAAGTCTTTACTCATCCTTAGCTTCACAAACCTATACAGCTTTCAAAGATAACACCCCCACTCTGAAACCAAATGAACGCTGCCACTCAACCGATCTTCTGTGGATTTCTCCTCAAATTTTCCCTGCAGATTGTCAATGAGTGTTTCCAAACTTCACTCCCAAAAGACATGCTTTTAAATCTTACAAATAATACTTTATATCAGCTGCTTTCATTAAGAACACACTCCAGGTTTAAACAACTAACCTTTCAAACAAAGATTGTGCTCAACTTTTAACAAGGAATCGAGCACGAGAGTTTCCGCCTTTTCTTTCAGGCTTCCTTTATCTGAATTGCAACATGCATGCAAAATTCTACAAACTCAGGTACTCAGTCCTCAACAAAATATTATTGCTTTAAACACTAAAATAAGGATACCAAATCTTACAATTGCTTCAGATATGTGGTCTGTAGTCAACTTCATCAGCTATTCTCTTCTCAGGTTTGACTTTAATGTCCATGAACAGTATACTATTTTATCCTTAATTTCAGACTCCTTGGAAACTTCTCTTCATTTCTCTAGTTTCCTTAATTGTCTATAAGTTTCCTGTAATTGTTTTCATAACCATTACTTCTAACAAAGCTGAGAAAGATGTTACCTTTCTGGCCTTGTATAACCAACTGCTATGAATTCAGCCAAAATACAGACTTAAAAGCCTTCCAAAAACCAATTGCCATAAATTCGGTTAAAACATACGATTCCAAAAAAACCTTCCTACTCTAAAGATGTTCCTAATTGCTTGACAATGACTTTTTATTTTCTATCTTCATATTTTCTTTTTATGCCATAAACCTCTCTAAGGAAAATGGAAGCATAATTTGAACTGACCAGAATCTCCTCACACATATAAACATCTTTGACTAGCATGAATCTAACTAGCATTGTACTCTGCTTGCTCAGAACTACTAAGGTGAACTCACTTAAACCTATACTTATTTCTAATATTTTGATGCTCTTCCTCTTGTTGATTGCAGAGGGTATCTTGCTGAGATCTGCTATCCAGCCCTAGTGACTGCGCCAACGTCTCCTACAATTCTTGTCAGTGACATCTCCCGAATACCTCCTGATTCCACGTGTGGAACACAAAAGTCTCGTGAGACCAGCTGGCTCACAGCGTGAAGGGGGAAATTGATGAGAAATCTGTAGAAATTGTTTTGGCTGGCACCTGTTATTTGGCTTCAGAGTGTGGAGTAGCTGACCACATTTCGCGTTGGTTCACATGGACTGCATTTACAGTTAACATTAGCATAATTAGTGTTATATGTCATATATTATATCTATTGTATATAGTTATATATTTACAAAGGTATTATGAGGAGTAAGGTAAGAAAGTTAATCTTTTCTTGTTTAATAAAGTTTATTCTTCTGTTAAAAGTTAATCAGCAGTCATATGACTATTCAGTTGCCACCTTCCATGTTATTAGACAAAAAACTAAATGTAGGAACTATGAGACCAGGTCCCATTTCGGACATGAATGTATAGTAATAAGATTAGCTGGGGTCATAATGAGATACTGATGCAGTCCATTTCCAAATGCAGCAAGATCTGAACAAATCCAGGCTTGGGATGACAACTGCCAAGTAACTTTAATGCCATACTTGTACGAGGCAAAGACCATCTCCAAGTATACCGGACCTCACTTTTGTCCTGTGATAGTTAATGGCTGACTTGATTTGATTTATTATTGTCATATCTTTTGGCATGCAGTGAAAAGTATTGGTTCTTACCTGCTACATAGACAAAGCATACCATTTATAGAGAAGGAAAGGAGAGAGTGCAGAATGTTGTATTACAGTCATAGCTAGGATGTAGAGAAAGATCAAATTAATGCATGGTAACCTTGCATTAATTTGATCTTTCTCTACATTTAAGAGTCTGACAGCAGCAGGGAAGAAGCTGTTCTTGAGTCGGTTGGTACGTGACCTCAGACATTTGTGTCTTTCTCCTGGTGAAAGAAGGTGGAAGAGAGAATGCCCAGGATGTTTGGGATTCTTAATTATGCTGGCTGCTTTTCTGAGGCAGCGGGAAGTACATATAGAGTAAATGGATGGGAGGCTAGATTGGGTGATGGATTGGGCTACATTCATAACCTTTTGTAGTTGCTTGTGGTTTTGGGCAGAGCAGAGCCCATACCAAGCTGTGATACAAACCAAAAAGAATGCTTTCTATGGTAGATCTGTAAAAATTGCTGACAGTCGTAGCTGACATGCCAAATTTCCTTAGTCTTCTGAGAAAGTAGAGGCATTGGTTGACTTTACTAATTATAGCGTCAGCATGGGGGGATACCAGGACAGGTTGGTGGTGATTTGAACACCTAAAAACTTGAAGCTCTCAACAGTTTCCACTTCGTCCCTATTGATTAGACAGGGGCATGTTCAACTTTATGCTTTCTGAAGTTGATGACAGTCTCCTTCATTTTGTTGACATTGAGGAAAAGATTATTGTTGCCGCACCAGTTCACTGGATTCTCTATCTCAATCCTGTATTCTGTCTCAACATTGTTTGAGATCCGACCTACTACGGTGACATCATCAGCAAACTTGAAAATCAAATTTGAGAGGAATTTGGACATACAGTCATAGGTATGTATATAAGGAGTAAAGTAGGGGGCTGAGAACACAGCCTTTTGGGGCACCATCATTAAGGATGATTGTAGAAGAGGTGTTGGTGCCTATCCTTACTGATTGTGATCTGTGAGTTAGAAAGTTCAGGATCTAGTCATAGACGGAGGTATCTAGGTGTTCCAGGATTAAGTGCAGGGCCACAGAGATGGTGTCTGCTGTGGACCTGTTGCAGCAGTATGCAAACTTTAGTGGATCCAGGTAGTCCTGGAGGCTGGAATTGATTTGTGCCATGAGTAGCCTTTCAAAGCATTTCATAATGATGGTTATCAGAACCATCACCGATAGTAACTAAGGCATGCTGCTTGGTTTTTCTTAGATACTAGGATGATTGTTGTCTTCTTGAAGCAGATAGAGATCTCAGATTATTGTATTATTACTGACTGACGATCAACATCCTGGAGGTTACCGTTGATCAGAAACTGAATTGCACTAAACAAATAAATAACTTGGTTATAAGAACAGCTCAGGGGCAAAGAATCCTGTGCAAGTAAATCATCTCTCCACTCCTCAAATACCATCAACAAGGCACACATCAGGAATGCAATGGAATACTCTCCACTTGCCTAGATAGGTGCAGCTCCAACAACATTTAAGAAGCCTCATGCCATCCTTAACAAAGCAGCCCACTTGGTTTACAGCTCTTTCACAAACATTCACACCCTCCATTAATGCACAGTAGTAGCAGTGCATAACACCTATAGGATGCACTGTAGGAAAGCATGTGCACCTTTAAAACCCCATAATCATCATCTGGATGAACTACAGCATCAGATGCATGGGGACACCACCAATTGCAAGTTCCCCTCTAAGCTATTCACCATGCTGACTTGGAAGTATATTGCCATTCTGTCACTGCTGCTGGGACAAAATGCAGGAACACCCTCCCTGCCAGCACTGTGGGTGTACATACACTATAGTTACTGCAACAGTACAAGGCAGTTCACCACCATCTTCTCAGGGTCAATTATGGATGGGCAATAAAGGGTGTCCTAGCCAGCAACCCTATAAACTGTAAATTAACTTTTAAAAAATGGATATCTATAACTTAGATAAGATTAGTTAATTCACTCAGCAGTTTATGCATACCCTGATTTGAGTGTGATAGTGCACATGCTAATCCAAAATAGATTATGTGTAACTGGTTAAGTAAGACAAATATAGCCATCATGCCTTTCTAATTGGATTATGCAGCAGAATGTAGGGTGATAGGGAAGTTAGGTGAAGATGCTAGGACTTCAGTGTACATTACAACAACGGATGAATGAACACCACTCGACAATCACCAGGCAAGACTGTTCCCTTCTTGTTGGCGAACACTTCAGCGGTGATGGGCATTCAGCCTCTGACCTTCGAGTAAACGTTCTCCAAGGTGGCCTTCATGACATACAATAGTGCAGAGTCACTGAGCAGAAACTAATAGCCAAGTTCCACACATAAGGATGGCCTCAACTGCGATCTTGGGTTCATATCACACTATCTGTAACCCCCATGACTTGCCTAAACTTGCAACATCTCACTCACTATCCTGCCTGGATATAATATACATCTCTTTAAACTATGCTTAATGCTATCTCCACTCATATTGTCTGCATCTTTAAGACTTGAATGGCCAATTAGCTATAAAGACTCACATTCTAATCAGTATTCTGTAAACTGTGCGTGCCTTTATATGCGTTGTTTGTGATCAGAACTCTCCACTCACTATGAAGGAACAGCGTTCCGAAAGCTAGTGGCGTTTACTACCAAATAAACCTGTTGGACTTTAACCTGATGATATGAGATTTCTTACTGTGTTTATCCCAGTCCAACGCCGGCATCTCCACATCATTGTTACCAGTACCGGGGCAGCAAGTGTGTAAGAAGTATTTCCAGCTGCAGCTCCTTGCAGCCCATGTTTTGGAGCTGGAACAGCGGCTGGGGACACTACAGAGCATCTGCAAAGTTGAGAGTAACATGAATACCAAGTATAAAGAGATGATCAAACTGCAGGTTCAGACTCAACAGGCAGGAAGGGAATGGGTGACCACCAGGCAGAGCAAGAGAGCTAGGCAGGCAGTGCAGGAATTGCCTGTGACTAATCCTCTGCACATGGCATAAATAAAAAGGAATGAGATCCTAAAAGCAGAATATAGGGAGCTAGGAAGCAAGTTGAAAAGTAGGACCTCATAGGTAATGATCTCAGGATTGCTACCTGTGCCATGTGCTTGTCGGATTAGAAACAGTAGGATACATTGGATTAATACATGGCTGAAAAGATGGTGTGAAGGGAAGGGTTTCAGATTCCTAGGGCATTGGGACCGCTTCTGGGAGAGGTGGGACCTGTACAAACTCGATGGGTTACACCTGTGTAGGATGTCCTTGGGGAGTATTTGCTAGAGAGGTTGGGGTGGGTTTAAACTAACATGGCAGGAGGAGGGGAACCTTTGCAAGGATTCAGAATAGGGGAAATTAAGAACAAAAAAAGACAGTAAAGAAACGAAAAGGTGATAAGCAAAAACAGTAAGGGCCAGAGTCAGATAAGGACTGAGTAAGAAATAGAGGTAAGGACCGACTAAGAAATAGAGTACAAGAATGCATTTCTGAATGGAGAGCTGTGACAAGTGGCGTTCCTCAGGGATTAATGCTGGGATCTTTACTGTTTGTAATGTATATAAATGATTTGGAGAAAAGTACAATTGATTTGATTAGTAAGTTTGCAATGACACAAAGATTGGTGGATTTGCAGCTAGTGAGGACAGCCATCAGAGGATGCAGCAAGATATAGATAGGTTGGATACTCGGGCAGAGAGATGGCAGATGGAGTTTAATCCGGACAAATGTGAAGTAATGCATTTTGGAAGGTCTTGTATCAATACCTATACAGAAATATACAGTAAACAGCAGAACCTTTAAAAATATTGATAGGCAAGGGATTTGGGTGTACAGGTGCACAGGTCACTGAAAATGATGATGCAAGTGGAGAAAATAGTCAAGAAGGCTTAAGACATGCTTATCTTCTTCGGCCAGGACATTGAGTTTAAAAGTAGGCAAGCCATATTGCAGCTTTATAGAACATTAATTAGACCTCACTTGGAATATACAGTTCAGTTCTGGTCGCCAGAAAAATATGGAGGTTTTGGACAGGGTACATAAAAGATTTACCAGGATGTTGCCTGGCAGGGAGAGCTATGAGAAGAGGTTGGAGAAACTTGGTTTGTTTTCACTAGAATGACAGAGGTTGAGGGGCGACCTGATAGAAGTCTATAAGATTATGAGAGACATGAATAGATTGGATAGTCAGAAGCTTTTTCACAGGAGGGAAGAGTTGATTACTAGGAGGCATACGTTTAAGGTATGGGGGCAAAGTTTAAAGGAGACATACGAGGCGAGTTTTTTTTACATGGAGGATGGTGGGATCCTGGAACTCACTGTCGGGGGAGGTAGTGGAAGAAGGTTCCATAATGAGTTTTAAGGGGCGTCTTGACAAATACATGAATAGGATGGGAATAGTGGGATGTAGTACCCGGAAGGATAGGGGTTTTTGGTTCAGTCGGGCAATGTGTTTGGTGCAGTCTTGGAGGGCCGAAGGATGTGTTCCTGTGCTATAATTTTCTTTGTTTAGTAGAAATGGGAAAAGAAATATTAAAAGTGCCCACCTTAAGGTTTTATATCTGAATGCTCGGAGCATTTGAAACAAAATGGATGAATTAGTTGCACAGATAGATGTAAAGGTATGATATAGTTGGAATTACAGAGATGTAACTCCAAGGTGAGCAAGGATGAAAACTAAACATTGAGGGCTATTGAGTGTTTAGGAAAGACAGACGGAAAGGTAGAATTGGTGGAGTTACATTGTTAACTTAAAGATAATATTGATACGATATTGAGGAAAGATATTAGCATGGATGATGTGAAATCTGTATGGGTCAAATTAAGAAACAACAAGGGCCAAAAAACATTGATGGGGCTGGTACACAGACCACCAAACTATAGTGATGATGTTGGGAAAAATATTAGAAAATCAGAGATGCATGTCTTAAAGAAACATCTGTGATAATGGCTGCCTATAATCTGCATATACATTGGGAGTCAAATTAGTCACAGTACAATAGAGGAGGAATTTCTGGATTGCATACAGGATGGTTTCCTGAACCAATACATGAGGAACCAACAATGGAGCAGGTCATATTGGACTGGGTGTTGTGCAATGAGAAAGGATTAGTTGGCAATCTAGTTGTGGGAGAACCCTTGGGGACGAGTGACCATAATATGGTAGAATTCTTTGTCAAGATGGATAGTGACATAGTTGATCCTGAGACTAAGGTCTTGACTGTCAATAAAGGTAACTATGATGGTATGAGGCATGATTAGGTCACGATGGAGTGGGAAACATTATTGAAAGGAAAAACAGTGGTCAGGCAATGGCAGACATTTAAAGAATGAATAAGTGAACTCCAAAGGTTATTTATTTCTGTTTGGCGCAAGAGTGGTAATGGAATTGTGGCCAAACCATGGCTTACACGGAAGAGGGAAGGGGTCATGAAAAGGGATTACTGGGAGCTAGGTAGACAGCTGACAAAGAGGAATGCAGAGGTAGTAATCTCAGGATTGCTGCCTGCGCCATGGGAAAGTGAGAGCAGGAATAGAATGAGGTGGAGGGTGAATGCGTGGTAGAGAGACTGGAGCAGTGGGCAGGGATTCCGGTTCCTGGATCATTGAGACCTCTTTAGGGGCAGGTGTGACCTGTACAATAAAGATGGGTGGCACTTAAATCCCAGGGGGACCAGTATCTTGGCGGGAAGGCTGGCAAGGGCTTCTGAAGGGATTTTAAACTAGAAAGATTGGGGGGAGGGATTCGAGATGAGGTGACTGGGAGCGAGGAGGTTAGCTCCCAAGTAGAGAAGGATTATAGACAGAATGAGAGGGAGGTTAGACAGGTGATGGAGAAGGGAAGCACCCAGACTGAGGTCTGAGGTGTGTCTATTTTAATGCCAGGAGTGTAGTGAGTAAAGTGGATGAGCTCAGGGCCTGGATTGGTGCTTGGAAATGTGATGTGGTGGCCGTTACAGTGACTTGGATGGCTCAGGGACAGGACTGGGTATTTCAAGTGCCAGGATTCAGATGCTTCAGGAAGGACAGGGAGGGAGGTAGAAGAGGTAGGGGAATGACATTGTTGATCAGGGACAGTGTCACAGCTGTAGGGAAGGAGGATGCCATGGAGGGACTGTCTACGGAGTCTCTGTGGGTGGAAGTTAGGAACAGCAAGGGGTCAAAACTTTGCTGGGTGTTTTTTATAGGCCGCCCAATAGTGACAGGGATGTTGAGGTGCAGAAAGGGAAACAGATCCTAGAGAGAACAAAGAACAAAACAGCATGGGAAACAGGCCCTTCGGCCCAACAAGCCCGCGCCACACCCCGATGTTCCCACTTTTCCCGTGATCCCTGTCAATGTGTATAGATCTATGGATTAAAAACCAAATTTGAGACAATTTAGGGAGAATTTGTTTTGCCAATTAGCCTAAGAGCACATCTTTGGGATGTGGGAGGAAACCGGAGCACCCAGAGAAAACCCACGCAAGCACAGGGAGAATGCGCAAACTCCCACAGACACAGGCCCAAATCCATGTTTCTGCATAGCACAGCGATAGAGATGTAGAAATAACAGAATTGTCGTGATGGGAGACTTTAATTTCCCAAACATTGACTGGAATATCCCCAGGGTAAGGGGTTCAGATAGTGAGGAGTTTGTTAGGTGTGTTCAGGAGGGTTTCCTGACAAGCATGTGGATAAGCCTACGAGAGGAGAGGCTGTACTTGACCTGATGCTGGCTAATGAACCAGGACAGGTGTCAGATCTCTCGGTAGGAGAGCATCTCGGGAATGGTGATCATAATTCTATCTCCTTCACGATAGCATTGGAAAGAGATAGGATCAGGCAGGATAGGAAGGTGTTTATTTGGAGTAGGGGAAAATATGAAATCATTGGGCAGGAAGTTGGAAGAGTAAACTGGAAGGAGGTGTTCTTGGGGAAAAGTACTGAAGGAAGGTGGCAGATTTTCGAGGAATGTTTGTCTCGAGCTCTGCACAACAACGTTCTGTGAGACAAGGAGGTTTTGATAGGTCGAGAGAACTGTGGTGCACAAAGGTTGTGATGAACCTAGTTAGGAAGAAAAGAAAGTTGTACAATAGGTTCAGGGAGCTAGGAGATGTTAAGGATCTAGAGGCGTATAAGACTTGAAGAAGGAAGCTTAAAAAGGAAATTAGAAGAGCCAGAAGGGATCACGAGAAGGCTTTGGCGGTTAGGATTAAGGAGAATCCCAAGGCATTCTACAAATATGTGAAGAGTAAAAGGATGAGAAGAGAAGGGATAGGACCTATAAAAGGTGAAGGGGGAAAAGTCTGTGTGGAACCAGAAGAAATGGCAGAGGTGCTTAATAAGTACTTTGCCTCAATATTCACAGTGAAAAGTGATCTGGGGGGGTTATACTACAGGATTGTGGCAAACTGAAAAGATTGAGTATGTGGACATTAAGAAAGAGGAGGTGTTGGAATTGTTAAATTCCATCAAGGTAGATAAGTCGCCGGCTCCAGATGGAATGTACCCCAGATTACTGTGGGAGGTGAGGGAACTGATGGCGATAATCTTTGCATCGTCGATGGAGACGGGAGAAGTTCCGGAAGATTGGAGGATTGCGGATGTGGTGCCTATTTTCAAGAAGGGGAATAGGGATAGCCCGGGCAATTACCAACCAGTGAGTCTGACCTCAGTGGTCAGTAAGTTGATGGAGAGGATTCTGAGAAATAGGATTTATGAGCATTTAGAGAAATTCAGTACGATAAGAAATAGTCAACGCGGCTTTGTTAAGGGCAGATCGTGCATTACGAGCCTAGTTGAGTTCTTCGAAAATGTCACTGAACACATTGACAAAGGAAGAGCAGTGGACGTGGTTTACATGGATTTCAGCAAGGTGTTTGATAACGACTCCCATGCAAGACTTCTTGAGTAGGTGAGAGGGCATGGGATCCAAAGAGCTTTGGCCTTGTGGATCCAGGACTGGCTTGCCTGCAGAAGACAGAGAATAGTTGTGGATGGGTTTTTTTCTGCATGGAGGTCAGTCACAAATGGAATGCCCCAGGGATCTGTTCTAGGACCCTTGCTGTTTGTCATTTTCATAAATGACCCGGATGAGGAAGTGGAGGGATGGGTTAGTAAATTGGCTGACAATACGAAGGTTGGTGGTGTTGTGGATAGTATGGAGGGATGTCTGAAGTTGCAGCGAGACATAGATAGGATGCAAGACTGGGCAGAGAAGTGATAGATGGACTTCAACGTGGATAAATGTGTGGTGGTCCATTTTGGCAGGACCAATGGGATGAAGGAGTATAATATCAAGGGTAGGAGTCTTGGCAGTGTTGAGGAGCAGAAGGATCTTGGGATCCAGGTCCATAGACTCTGAAGTCAGTCTTGCAAGTGGAGGATGTGATCAAGAAGGCATATGGTGTACTGGCCTTCATTAATAGAGGGATTGAATTTAGGAGTCGGGAGGTAATACTGCAACTTTATAAGACCCTTGTCAGACCCCACTTGGAGTACTATGTGCAGTTCTGGTCGCCTCCCTATAGGAAAGATGTGGAAGCTATTGAGAGGGTGCAGAGGAAATTTGCATTTACATTTGCCTGGATTGGGGGGCATGCCTTATGAAGATAGGTTGAGAGAGCTAGGTCTCTTCTCCCTGTAGAGACGAAAGTTGAGAGGCGACCTGATAGAGGTTTATAAGATGTTGAGAGAAATAGATAGAGTGGGTTCTTGGAGGCTATTTCCCAGGGCTGAAATGGTCGCTACGAGAGGACACAGGTTTAAGGTGCAGGGGGGCAAGTGCGGAGGAGATGTTCGAGGTAAGTTTTTCACTCAGAGGGTGGTGAGTGAATGGAATCGGTTGCTGTCAGTGGTGGTAGAGGCGAAGTCGTTTGGGTCTTTTAAGAGACTTCTTGATGAGTACGTGGGATTTCATGGGATTGGGAGTTACAGATATTCTACGGCCTGGTAGGTATAGATATGATCGGCACAACTTGTGGACCGAAGGGCCTGTTTGTGCTGTAGTGTTCTATGTTCTGTGTCCTATGTACAAGGGAAATTAGAAATAGTATCAGGTTCAAGAAAGAAGCATACAAATTTTCAAAAAAAAAGCAAAAAGCTTGAGCATTGGGAGCAATTTAAAGTTCAGCAAAGGAGGACCAAGGGATTGAATGAGATGGGGAAAATAGAGTATCAAAGTAAGCTAGTGGGGAACATAAAACTAATTGTAAAGGTTTCTGTAGATATGTAAAGAGAAAAAGATTGACAAAAACTAGGCATTGCTTATCCTGTGCATGTGTCCAGGCTAGTGAAACCTTCTCAACTTGATTGGTGCCAAATGTTTGGTATGTTTGCCTAGAAAGGACTGTATCACTAGTGACTCTGTCTTTTGATGCTGTAGATGGTGGTTAAGACCCTTGAATAATTATGGCTCATGTGTTTACCTTGCTATGGACCTTCCCTTGGAATTTGCTCTGCGGTACCATTCTAGAAGGTGTTGGCACCTCCAACTGGATTCAGTGGGAAAAAAATAGTGAATACCACATTCCCCGCAGATTCCTGCATTGCCTGCCTCTTTCTACCTTGCTGGATGGCTACGTATTAACTGAACTGAACTGGAGGTGTGGATGATGTACAATCCAGAAAAACTTCAGCCACTGCGCCTTACCACCTTGTTTTTTTTTATTTGATGTGTTATTATGTATTAGTAAACAGTGAAAAGTATTGTTTCTTGCTTGCTATATAGACCAAGCATATAGATATATTTCCATTCATAGAGAAGGAAATGAGAAAGTGCAGAATGCAATGTTACAGTTATAGCTTGGGTATAGAGAAAGATCAACTTAATGCAAAGTAGGTCCATTCATAAGTTTGATGGCAGCAGCGAAGAAGCTGGCTTTGACTCTTAATATGACCTAGAATGTTTCTTGCTGTTCCCCAGGTTCCGAAATCCTGTGCTCAGATTTAAAAAACCAGAAACATGTTTTGCACTAGTTATCTAGAAACATTCCTCCAGTTCTCACACGATCAGTGGGATAATTTGGGATGGGCAGCAAATGCTGGCGCAGAGATTCCCACATCCCATGAATAAATAATATAAATCCACTGAACAGAAAATGTTAGAAAATCTCAGCCGCTGTGACAGTATCTGTGGATTGGCTCTATTCTCTCTCCACAGATGCTGCCAGACCCTGCTGAGATTTTCCAGCATTTTCTGTTTTTTGTTTCAGATTCCAGCATCCGCAGTAATTCATTTTTATATAAATTCATTGAATGCGAAGTTAAATGCCATCTCTCAGCTGGATGCGAAAGACCTAAGTCCCATTTGGAGAAGGGTTCCTGCTACAGTGGCCAAAGTTTATCCTTCAACCCACATCGTCAAATCAGACAACCTGGGGTTATTTATGTAATTGCTGTTTGCGGCGTTCACCAGATACTGCACCTCAGAATTACTTCATTGGTTGCAAAGCGGCCAAGATCAATGATCGTGAAATGTAGTTTTCTTAGTGATTAGTGAGGGCGTTACCACTTCAGAGAAGTATTTGCAGCTCGGCAGTCTCCTGTAACACAGGACCCATTTGAAATCACCCGGGCTATTGGAGGAGGAGGGAGGATCGAGCAGGAAATGTTGCAAAGCGGCGGATACGCTTGCGAACGTGGGCGCTAGGACCCAGATATGCGGCGGCCTGTGTCTGCAAGGAAAGATATTTCAGCTTTGCGGCCAAATCTTCACAACGAGTGAGAAAGCAAAGTGAGACAGAGCTCTGTGCTAAGGAGATACAGGTGAGATTAGAGGAGGAGGGCTGCTGTCTAGTTGATGTGTTGTGATCAAGAGGGTTATGCTTGCAGCCTGGTGACACTGCAGGATGTCCTCCAGTCTAACCTGTCCGGGGACACCGTCTCTGTGTTTCCATTCTGACACTATAATACTGCCTTTACTTTCGCTTGCTGTTGGCGTTTTAGGTTTCTCCGAGGTCCCAGATTTATATTTTAGTCATTTAGCTCATTCAAGGAGAGAGTTGAGCTGTAAATTAGTAAAATATGCCGATTTGTTATGGTCCAGTGAGGTAATCCTGAAACGCTTTCATCCTGCTGTGGTGAAGTGATACTGTTTTGTGACTGCTAAATTGGCTCTTAATTTCTGTCAGACCGTGATAACTTCCATGCTAGAATGTCCGTGAGCCCCAAGGATGGGGCAATTGGGGATTTATTTTATTAATTCATGGGACATTCTGTGGCAAGGTCAGCATTTGCCCTTCGCTCTATGTGCCCTGGCAAGCTGTGTTTCTGAGGTCCTATAGCCAGCGTGGTGTAGTTACATGCACCATGCTGTGAAAAATAGTAAGAGGTCTGATAACAGCAGTTTTAAATCCAACCGATTTATTTGATAGTAAACCCGCAAGCTTTCGGCTTTAAAGCCTTCATCAGGTGAATGAGGTGTTCTGGTCTGCAATACCAGAACACCTCATTCGTCTGATGAAGGCTATAAAGCCAAAAGCATGCGGGTTTACTATCAACTAAATCGGTTGAATTTAAAACTAGTGTTGTCAGACCTCTTACAGTGAAAAATAGAAAGATTTTAACACTGACGGAATAGTCGTGTGTTTCCAATCAGAATGGTGTGTAACTTGGACGGGAACTTGCAGGGTGCTAATGTTGCCTTTGTCCTTGATGGTAGAGGTTGCAGGTTTGGAAGGTGTTGCTGAAGGGTCTTTGATGAGTTGCTCCAGTCCATCTTGTACACGTGCTGTCACTGTGCATCGGTGCTGGAGGGAGTGCCTGTGCGCAGATTGTGTTTTATCCTGGGTGGTTTTACAGTTTCTTTATTAGTAACACAAGTAGGCTTATATTAACACTGCAGTGCATGATAAATCCTGGATTGTTAAAGGTGAGGGATTCACTGATGATAACACAATTGAACTTTGAGGGGAGATGGTTAGATAGAGATGATTGTAGTCAGGTTGGTGTGGTTCAGCTGTTACTGATTGCTTCAGCATTGGAGGATTTGGGAATGATATTGAATATTACGTCATCACCAGTGAACTTTACCACTTCTGACCTTCTGTTGGAGGGAAGACAATTAATGGAGCAGATGAAAGTAGTTCAATAGGCAGTCTCACAACAGCAGGCTAAAGTCCAACCTGAGGAAGGAGCAGCGCTCCAAAAGCTGTGATTCCAAATGAAGCTGTTGGACTTTAACCTGGTGTTGTGAGACTTCTTTATGTGCCCACCCTATTCCAACACCGGTATCTCCACGTCTTGAAAATAGTTGACTATTATAGTGGACGCTATCCTCAAGAATCCCTTCAGTGATTCCCCAGCACAGAGATGATTGGCCACAACCATCTTTGTGTAAGATATTACTTCAATCAATGCCAAACATGCTATTAAAAGATTTCAAGCTACCTATACAGCATGATTCAGAGTCTAATGAAGCTGGTGTTAAAAATCAGCAGTACATTGCTCCCAGTCTGAATAAGGGAAGAGGATGCAAATTTCTCCCAAGCTGTGTAGTCCCTAACTGTCACGCACTCTACTGCTACATATCTGTCTATGAATAAGTTTTTTTTTTTTTGCAGCATCTATCCCATGTATATTAAGGAGAATAAACTTGTTTTAATGATTAAATGTTTGCTTTGGGGTCCAGTGGAGGAACGATATGTCAGGCATGTTTAGTTCCCTAGACAAAACCCCAGTGTTGCCTTAACTCTAACTCCAGTTCTGCACCACAAAATTGAATTTACTGAATTTACTAGTACAATTGTGATGAATTAAGCTCATAAGAACTAGGAACAGGAGTAAGCCATCTTGCCCTTCGAGACTGCTCTTCCATTCAATAAGATCTTTTCGTGGACTCAGCTCTGTTTACACATCCATTCATCATAACCCATAATTCCATTACTGTTCAAAAAATTATCTGAATTTGCCTTAAAAACATTCAGTGAGGTAGCCTCAACTGTTTCACTGGAACATTTGTTTTTGTTTGTTCAGATCTACACGTTGGTGCCAAAACTGTTGCTGTTCTTTGGGATATTGTCAGCCAGGAAGGAAATGAACCAGGTGCAGCATAAAGGAAAAATTTTACTCAGTGAGGGTGGATGGAATTTGGATGCCCTCTTTGACAGGGTGATGGGTACAGATTCAATAATAGCCTTCAGAATGGAATTGAATAAATACTTGGAAAGAGGAAAACAACTGCAGGGATATGGGGATAGAGTGGGGAATTGGGTCCAATTTGAGTATTCTTCTAAAGAACTGAGGTGCAGCCTCAGCAACCTCCCTCTATGTGACATTATTCTTTGATTCAAAGTACTAAATCTGTATAATTTGAGTTATACAAATTTTACCAGTTATACGGTCATCTTGTGTTCAGTATCAAAGCACCAAAGAAAAAATGGTAGAATGTTGTACTGGGGTTTAGTTGCTGCTGGTCTTGTTGGATTTTTTAATTCTGCTGTAAAACCCAAACTAAAATTTGTCATTTGGCCACTTTCTTATTATCAGCTCACTTTCTACACTCCTGGTCTTCCTGATCATCCTGGCTTTCTGCTTTTTGTTGCGGCTTCATTTCCTCATACCTCAGCTGTTTACTGAAATTGTCCGCTGCCCTGATCTGAAGCAGCAGTCTGAAGGCACTTATCTCCATGTTGGTTACAGCCCTGTCAGAAGGAGATTACACAGCGTAGCTTTTTCTAAGTAATTTCTTCACCAGTTGTACCTTTTTTGCTGTAGGATCTGTATCTTTGGAGCTAAAAAATAACAAAGGCAGAAAACACCAGTGAGCGTGTTTTACAGAATCCTAATAGTTATAATGTGGGATAGAATGCAAAACAGTAAATTAGAGAAGCATGTAACGAGGACAATGCAGCACTACCTTGGTGCTTTAACCTTCATAGAGACTGGAAAAACCAATTTTGCAAAGTAACTTCAGGGAAGTTTTATGGAATGTATTGGTGACCATTTCTGAGGACAATTTTTTTTCCTGTTCCTTCATAGGTGTGGTTGTCGCTGAAGGAGGACATTCGGCCCATTGAGTCTGCACCGACCACAGTCCCACAAAGGCCCTATTCCCATAACCCCTCATATTTACCCTGTTGATCCCCCTGACACTAGAGTTAATTTAACGTGGCCAATCATCCCTAACCCGCACATCTTTGGATTGTGGGAGAAAACCATTAATATGTTAATTATAATGTGTTGCCCACTCTTAATTTCCTTTTAAAAAGATGGTAGTGAGTTGCTCCTTGAACTGCTGCAGTCCACATGGTATAGTTACATTTACAGTGCTGTTAGGGAGGGAGTTCCAGTATTTTGACCTTGTGACATTGAAGGAATGGTGATACAGTTCCAAGTTAGGATGGTATATGGCTTGGAGGGGAACCTCCAAAAGGTGGTGTTCCCATGCACCTGCTGCCCTTCTAGGTGATTAAAGTCACAGGTTTAAAACGTGCTGTTGAAGGAATTTTGGTGACTTGTTGCTATGCATCTAGTAGAAGATAAATACTGCTTATTAATCTGAACCTGAATGTTGTCCAGAACCTGCAGTTTATGGACATGGTCTGCTTCATATCTGAGGAGTCATGAATGGTACTGAATATTTTGCAATCATCAATTAACATCCCTACATCTGACCTTACAATGGAGGGAATTTCATTAATAAAACAATTAAAGATGTTTGGGCTTAGGGAAAAATATTGAGGAACCAATGATAACACTTCTTTTAGATCGAGTAGCCTGTAATGATTAGGGTTAATCAGTAATCTTATAGTAAAGGATCCTCTGGAGAAGAGTGATCATAATATGATGGAATTCCCTTTTTTAATTCATTCATGGGACATGGATATTGCTAGCTGGCCAGTATTTATTGCCCATCCCGTTTTCCTTGAGAAGGTGATGGTGAACTGCCTACTTGAAACACTGCAGTCCAATATACATTTGAAAGTGTTGCATTATGTGAGTCTTGTAACCTAGGGTGGCACATTGATTAGCACTGCTGCCTCTCAGTGCCAGGGAGGCGAGTTCCTGGCTTGGGTCACTGTTTGTGTGAAGTTTGCACATTCTCCCAGTGTCTGCGTGGATTTCCTCCGTGTGCTCCAGTTTCCTCCTACAATCCAAAGATGTGCAAGTTAGGTAAATTGGCCATGCTAAATTCTCCTTCGGTGTACTTGAACAGGCACCGGAGTGCAGTGACGAGGGGACTTTCACAGTGGCTTCATTGCAGTGTTAATATAAACCTACTTGTGACGAATAAATAAATAAACTTCAAATTAAACCCATTCAATTACATAAGTATGAGACATAAGCGAGCTAGGGTGGAATGGTTGTAAACCAGCAAGAAAGAAAGAAACTAATTAAGGTTTTAAAGATATATCAGGAGGAATATATTAACACAAATTTCTGTCCCTTAGAAGTAGAGATTGAGTGACATGTTAAACAAGTATTTTCCGTCTATTTTCAGTAAAAGTCACAAAAGAGCATATTGGAAACAAAAGTTTAATGAGAGTCAGGAACTTAACGTTCTTAAACTTAACAAGTAGTGAAAAAAGCATTGAAGAAATTAATGAGACTTTGAAAATGAATAACCCATAGATAAAATTAAGAAAGAAGCATGATAAAATCAGAGGTTAAAACTAGAGTTCATTGTGTCTGTGCTGAATCTTCAGAAGAACAACTCTACTAGTGCCAAATCCTTGTCTTTTCTCTCTAGTATCGCATTTTTATTTTAGGTAAGGGACCCTTTTGAAAGCCACAATTGCCCATTGTCTATGGGAAGGAAAAGGGACGACTGCTTGGTGGCATGCTTTCAAGAGTGTGTTAACCAGGGTTCAGAGTAAGCATATTCCTCTTAGAGAGAATGGCAAAGCTGGCAGAATTCGGGAACTCTGGATGACTTGGGATATTGAGGTCCTGCTTAAGAAGAAGAAAGGCACATGACGTGCATAGACAGCTGGGATCAAGTGAATCTCTTGAAGAGTACACGGGACATAGGAGTAGAGTTAAGAGAGAAATCAGGAGGACAAAAAGGAGACATGAATCCAAAGAGTTTTTACAAATACATAAAAAGCAAAAGAGTAACAAGGGAGAGTAGGGCCTCTTAAGAATCAACAAGGTAGTCTATGTGCAGATCCACAAGATATGGATGAGATCTTAAATGAATATTTCTCATCAGTGTTTACTGTTGAGAAAAGCATGGATGTTAGGGAACTTGGCAAACTAATTATTAATGTGTTGAGGAGCGTATATATTGCAGTTCTGAAAGCCTTAAAGCGTAGATAAATCTGCAGGACCTGATAAGGTATATCCCAGGACTTGTGGGAATCTAGGAAGGAAGTTGCGGGTCCCCTAGCCGAGATATTTGAATTGTTGATCACGGGTAAGGTACCTAAAGATTGGAAAGTGGCAAATGTTCCTTTGTTTAAAAAGGGCTGCAAGGAAAAGCCTGGGAAGTACAGGCCAGTTAGCCTCACATCTGTGGTGGATAAATTGTTGGAAGGTATTTTCAGAGATGATCTACAGGCGTTTAGAGATGCAAGGACAGGTTTTGTGAGTGGTAAATCATATCTCACAAATTTAGTTGACTTTTTTGAAAGTGTCACCAAAAAGGTAGTTGATGTTGTCAACATGGATTTTAGCAAGCCTTTGACAAGATACAACATGGTAGGATGTTGCATAAAGTTAAATCCCGCGGGATCCAGGGTGAGGTATCTAAATGGATACAAAATTGGCTTCTTAATAGAAGCAAGAGGATGTTGTAGAACATTGTTTTTCAAACTGACCAGCAGTGTGCCTCAGGGATCACGCTGGGCTCACTATTATTTGTCATTTACATTAATGATTTAGATGATAATATTGGGGGCATGGTTAGTAAATTTGTAGGTAGCACCAAGATAGGTGGCATGGCGGACAGTGAGGAAAGTTCTCTCCTGTTGCAGCGGGATCATGATCGATTGGGCCAGTGGGCTGACAAATGGCAGATGAAGTTTAATTTAGACGAATGCATTTTAGTAGGTTGAATCAGGGAAGGACTTACTCAGTTAATGGTAGAGTTTCAAAACAAAGAGATCTAGAGGTACATGTTCATAGCTCCTTGAAAATGGAATCACAGGTGGGGACAGTAGTGAAGAAGGCATTTGGCAAAATGTCCTACTTCTACTGTATTTTCATACCTCATTCATAGGTAGAAAATAATTATTGGAGTTTGAGAGGATAGATGCAGAGAGGATATTCCCCTTGTCTAGAGAATCTAGACCTTGAGCACACATAAGGGGTCCAGATAACAGGTCATTTATTTAGGACCGAGATGAAGAGGAATTCAACCCAGAGATCTGTGAATGTTTAATCATCCATTATATTTGAGACTGAGATGGCTAGGTTTATGGGCATGAAAGGGAATTGGGATATGAGGAGAGAGCAGAAAGTTGAAGTTGAGGTAGAAAATCTACCATAATTAAATTTTGGAAAAGATTTAAGGAAATATGGCTTTTTCATATTTCCTAAAATTCTTTTTTTCTGGATCTTTGATTTGTGCAAACAGTCTGCAAGCAGATCCATTGAATTTCCATAGTTGTGTGTTGTAACAATTGCAGGAGAGAATATTACTTGCTTACAGACGTGTATACCTATGGAGTGCATGTTAAATGTAAAATTGTTTATATTTATTGATTGTATTAATTCCCATTGGTCTCCTATGCATTCAATTTGTTCTTTTTTTACAGCTGGTTGCCCGATACAATGGCCGTCCTTAAGGGTTACTGTGAAGGCAATGCATCCTTGTCAGAAGTATGGATACAGCAAGGTCTCTTCCCATGTTTTTATTTCACCCTAGTTTCAACAGTACTCTTGAGCATCGCCTTCCTCTTTGGAGCATTGCAATGTGTTTGTTACAACCTGTATGGCACTACGATGGAGCCAAAGTATGTGCCTCGCTCTCGTCTCTTCCACCTGCAATTGTTCCTATCCGTGGTCCTGCTACTGCAGTTTGGAATCTATATCCTTTGGCAATCCTTTGGCTTGGGCATGGTGTATGGATACATGATCGTCTATTCATGCTTATCTATGATTGGGTGGGCATGTACTATTATTCTGTTGCGCCTGGAACGCACAAGGGTGTTGGTGCAAGACAGGACACGTGGTCACAGTGTCATTTTGCTACTCTTCTGGGCTCTGGCTTTTGCAGCTGAAAACTTGGTGTTTGTATCATGGAGAAGTCCTTTGTGGTGGTGGTCATTGGACAACACTAATCATAAGGTAGGTTCTGAGAAAGGTATTTGTTGAGGAGCTAAAAGTGTAAAATGACTAAGCTTAGAAGGGTTACTTCTTAGACCCATGCAAGACTGGCTTTTTTTGTTAAGGAGTATTTGTACCTGCTTTTTAAGAACAGCTCATTGATGCAGGAGTAAAAATGGAAAACGTTGGAAACACTCAGCAGGTCAGGCAGCATCTGTGATGTGTGAAAAATGGGGTCTGTATTTCAGAAAATGATTTTTAATTAGAAGTAGTCTTATTTACATGCTGCTTGCCAATTTCCCTTTCGAAAAAAAGGACTACAAAGCAGTTGGTTAGCCATTAAGTGAGGTGATCAGAATCTTAACACTGGGGATCTGCTGGAGTAGTCAAGAGAACAAGCTCAGAGTTTCAGAAGAGGAATTGGAATTGGGATGAGAGGAAGAGAAGAATGCCTAGAGTAGGGAAGGGACCTGGAGGAGCCTATCAGCTTCTCATGGCTCCAAGGAACCTAAACAAAAATTGAGTCTCTGTGGTCCTGGTTGCAACAGGTTTGGCCTGCTGTGGAAGGCAGAACTGCTCCCACTATCAGGCCAGGTTAAAACAGCAGACTGGGCCTCATGATGTCAATGAGCCAATTTGATTTCTTTTTAAGAAGGACTACCCAAACTTTGGGTTTCCTTGCAGATTGCAGTCAGTCAGATTTGACAGGATGGGATTGGATAATTTGTTGGCTCCATTTTGACTGCCATTCCTCCCAACTGGTTCCTAGGGAGGAAGATGTTATACTTGAGTCCATCATCTCTGACGTGATAGTGACAACGAATATTGAATACACCTTGTACATATTTATCTTCCATTTTCAATTAAGTGAAGTATTGGCATATAGTAAGTAAAATGAGAACATAGGAATTAACGGACAAGAAAAAACCAAAACAGAAAATACTGGAAAATCTCAACAGATGCAGTCAGTTCTGTAGGGAAAGAATAGAAACCATATTTCTAGATGATCCTTGAAATGCTACATTATTTGAATCGTTTCTGCATCCCTTTCAGGCAGCACATTCCAGATTATGACAGCTAAATAAAATTCTGTTCAGATCCCCCTAATAAGGAAAGCAAAGTAAAAGTAAAGTTTATTTATTAATCACAAGTAGGCTTATGTTCACACTGAAATGAAGATATTATGATACAGAGGATAGAAACTTGAGATGGCAGTGTCAGTTTTGGGTTGGGGAGAAGTGATTTGAGGGGATAAAGCTGAGTGCTGTCAGTATACAAGTACGTGAAAGCTGATTCTATGTCTGGACGATGGCCAAAGGTTGAGGTAAATGATTAAGAAATAAAGGTTAGCAGAAATTTTGGGATGTGGGAAAGGAACAAGACAGTGTTGGGGCAGTGGGGGTAGAAAGACAGCCATTCCTGGAGCTCTATACCTGCAATCAGATAGCTAAGAATAGAAGCAGTCAGGTTTTCTGAAGATTTTGACTGATTCTTTCTGTATGCTGTACAAAAGGAAAGCTATGTTGTAAAGGAAGATGCTATTAAATTGAATTCCAGGTACATTTCTGTTTCTGTTCATTTAAAGTTGTTTCTGCTCAAAAGAAAATTGAATTATCCCATAAATTAATAAAACAGCTTTTATCTCTTTCTGAAGATCTAAAATCATTAGATGAACCAAATTAAAAGTACACTTTATTGTCCTGATTTGACTAAAAAGTGAAAATTGATTTTAAACTTGAGCTAATGTGTATTAGTTTATTACCCACTACATTAAGTATTTTCTTTGGCCATTTATCTTCATGTATGTGGGTGTGGTGGTGGGCAGGGCAAGAGTGTGAGGCTGACAGCTCTGACTGTGACAGTGGCTTATTCATTGCCAAAAGCAATAAGGCTCTGTCTTAAAGACATATTTTAGTATTTCAGTGGTATTTTGTAGCACTCTGTACCAATTCCTGCTCTTTGAACACTTCATTCTGAATAATTTTATAACTACTATAAATTTCTTGAAGCATAACTGGTGCTTTTGTTCACATAATCAACATCCAAAGCAGTGACTCAGCATAGTACAATTGTTTTGTTAACTTTTGCGTTTTACCTCAGTTTGAGGTTGGTTATAGTTCTGCTGAGTCATTGTCATTCTATTTATTTTCAAATGTTGTTGAAATCTTGTGTGGAATTTAGTGCCCTCCATAAAGTGAGTTTAAAGGGAGGGGCATTTAATTAGGAGGGTACCAGCTTGGGACATTGCCATTTCCTGCATCTGTCCCGATTAAATCCAGGGGCAGAAGGTTCATGGACAACATTCCTGACTCATTGCTAATTAAGACTCTCAGATGAGCAGTTGATCCTTGGGGCAGCACAGTGGTTAGCACATCTGTCACACAGCGCCAGGCACCTGGGTTCAACTCCTGGCTTGGATCACTGTCTGTGTAGAGTCTGTACGTTCTGTGTCCGTGTGGGTTTCCTCTGGGTTCTCTGTTTCCTCCCATGGTCTGAATGACGTGCTGGTTAGAGTGCTAAATTCTCCCTCAGTGTACTAAACAGGCGCAGGGGTGTGACGACTAGGCAATTTTCTCAGTAACTTCATTGTAGTGTTAATGTAAGCCTACTTGTGACACTTCTAAATAAATTTTAAACCCTGCAGCAGGTGTTCAGTCAGTGAGATAGTGGCGGGATGCCTAAAAAGCAAGAGTCTGGAAGTTGTGGGTGCTGAAACACGGCGTCATTCACCGAGAATTGGGATCCCTTGCTGAATTTTGCCATTTGGCAGGTAGATTGCCAGCAGCTGCCACCCTGCACTGCCTGCAGTGGGTATCTGTTCACTTCTA
This sequence comes from Sphyrna mokarran, assembly GCA_024679065.1. Lineage (NCBI taxonomy): Eukaryota > Metazoa > Chordata > Chondrichthyes > Carcharhiniformes > Carcharhinidae > Sphyrna > Sphyrna mokarran. The sequence goes on from JAGIQG010000011.1 coordinate 90,762,488, forward strand.
ATTGGCTGGCAGTTATTGGGATTTTGATCCTAAGAGTGCTTGAGACTTCAGAAAGCCTGCTGCTGGCCACTTTGGTGTTCACTTTGCCTCCTCTGGGGAAGGCCCAACACATTAAAAGACAATGTTGTTAGCTCCTCAGCTTGCAGGCAGGCAAGATTGCCTGACCACACCCCGCCACCCACACCTTGTCACTTGTGTGATCAATGTACAGACACATATCAGTATTTCAGTGTTATACTGTAGTACTCTGTACCAATTCCTGCTCTTTGGATACTTCATTCTGAATAATTTTGTAACTATTGTAAATTTCTCTTGAAGCATGGCTGTTTGCTTTTGTTCATACAATCAACATCCAGAGCTGTGACTCAACAAAACAATTGTATTATGCTAACTCATGGGTTTGACCTCAGTTTGAGATTGGTTACAGTTCTGCTGAGTCACTATCATTCTCAAGTCTTACTATTTTCAAATGTTATTGAAATGTGGATGGAATTTAATGTACTCCCTAAGGTGAGTTTGAATCAGGGCCATTTAATCAGGAGGATTCCTGATGGAACTAAATGTAATTAATAAATCTGGAATATGAAGCTACTCTCAATAATGGTGACATAAAACTATCATACATTTTTCCTTTTAGGGAGGGAAATCTGCCATCCTTTGTCTGATCTGCTCTAATGTGACTCCAGACCCACAGCAATGAGACAGTCTGTTTAAGAGCAGTTAAATGAGTGACAGATGCTGGCCTTGCCTGTTAGTGACGCATTCCATGAAAGAACAAAGAAATCTGATCAGGGCATTGAGTATGTATTTGAAAAGGGAAAATAAACCAAGCTGAGGGGAGAGACCAGTGAATGGAAAGCTCCTTCATAGAGGCAGCACAAGTACGATGGGCACGGTGACTTACTTCCAATACTGCAGATTCTGTAATTGTTCAGTTTTACTTGGCACCAACTTTTAAGTTGAGAATGAACATTTTTAAACAGAATTTTACTTTTGATTTTGTCAAATATTCCATAACAATTGCAGTCATACTCTAATAGTGGCAGAGGGTGTCTCCCACTAGAATGTTTTCTGCGTTATTCCTCTATCTCGTGATGTTCCATTGGTGCCTCGGTTGTAGCCATCAGTTTTCCTGTGGCAGTCTGATCCACTGGAGGGTGATGTCACTTCACTTTGCCACACACTGTTCTTCCAGATTTCTGGAAACATGCAGCAGGATTGCAGGATGCCATGTGTACTGCAGTGGTTCAAGAAAGCAGCTTACCATCACCTTCTCAAGCAATTACGGATGGGTAATGAATGCTGCCCTAGCCAGTAACATCCACATCCCATGAATGAAACATAGAATCCCTGCAGTGCAGAAGGCTATTCAGCCCATCAAGTCTGCACCGAACACAATCCCACCCAGACTCCATTCCCATAACTCCACATATTTACTCTGCTAATCCTTCTGACACTAAGGGTCAATTTAGCATGGTCATTGCAACCTGCACATCTTTGTACTGTGGGACAAAATCCGAAGAAACCCACATAGGGAGAGCATGCAAACTTCATACAGACAGTGTGACGCCAAGAATCAAATCCTGGCGTTGAGGCAGCAGTGTTAACCAGCATGCCGCCCCCAAAATAAAAACCCTAAAAAAACCTTGTTGCTCCTCATAGGGCAAGCAAATATAAAAGATTATTCATCCTCTGTCTTGAAGCCGATTTATTCATATTGATGCCCTTTTTTAATTGTCACCTGGAGAACATTGGCTTATCCTGATGTGCAAGGCTAACCAGCAGACAAACTTGCCTGAGAGGAGGCAAAAACCAGTGGAAAATAGGCAAATGAGGTGATGAGGGAGCATCTGGACATTGGTGGAGGCAGGGATGTTTTTCTTTGTGTGAATAAAAGTGGAAGAAGCCCTCCTCTCTCTCTCTCTCTCTCTCTCTCTCCCCTGCCTCCCCCCTCCCTCCCTGCCCTCACTTTAGAAATGACAATTCAAAGCTGTAGTTTCACTATTTGTCTTGTAAAATGGAGAGATGTAATTCCATTTGGAAATTTTTAAATACAAGGTAAGAGACTCCTGCAGTTTTGGGGGTTGGGGTTAATAAATGGCATTAATGGAGGATCGCTTCACAGACTGGAAGTGGAGACTAAGGTGGGATAAACAGGGCAGTTTCAAGTTCCAAGGCCTTAAAAAAAGTGAAGTGTCTGAAGTTTCAGAAATAGAGACAAAAAATCTTGAAAATATTCAAAAGGTCAGTCTGTGTCTGGAGACCAAAATAGAATGCCCTTTCAGGCCTACAGTTATGTATCTAGATTTTATAATTTTCTTCAGTGTCTTGAGCTGCTGTAGGAAAAGTTACCAAAACCAATGAAGTGGTGTATGTGTTTATTTGCCACTGGATCCTCTGTCTCATCAACTGCTTTATGAACTTTTGGAAAGTAGTTCCCATTTCCAGACATAATTTTTCACCTTTGAGTAGAAAAGGGGAGATCTAGAGATATTCAAAATTATAAAGGATTTTTGTAGCGTGAAAAGGGGATGACACTTTCTAGTGGCAGTCAGACGGCTAACTGAACGTCACAGGTTCAACAAAAATCAGAAGGGAAAATTTATGAACACAGCAAAGGACATATTAAATTCCAACAAGCATGTTATTCCTGGACCTTACTGCGAAATCTGTTGCCCTTGTTATGATCAGAGGGACTCTAAAGAAGGGCATGCTTCTGAAACATGAATTCTTAATTTCATAAAGTACAGAACAGAAGGAGGCCATTTGGCCCATTGAATCTGAGTTAGTTTTTTTGGAGGCCAGTCCAATTTGTCCCAATTTCCTGTTCTTTCAATTATTCTTGCAACTTTTTCAACTCAAAATCATAGAATCTACAGTGTAGAAGGAGGCCATTTGGCCTATCGAGCCTGCACTGACAACAATCCCCCAAAGGTCCTCTCGCCACAACCTCTCATATTTACAGTTCTAATGCTTCTGACATTAAGGGACAATTTATCATGGCCAATCAACCTAACCCCCACGTTTTGGACTGTTTAAACTTCAAGTATTTATCCAATTATCTGTTGAATCTGTTTCACCATCTTATTACCTTCCAGATTTTAACTACTGATTGCTTGAAAACATTGAGTTGCATTGTTTTGTTTTTAATTTTTGCTGTCTGATTATTGTCTGCTATTGGAAACAGGTTTTTATTTACCCTTTCTAAACACTGAAGGATTTTAAACTTCCCTGCCAAATCTCCTCTCGGACTTCTCTGCTTCATGGAGAACAGCCCCAGCTTCCCCAGTTCTCCACACGATTATACTTCTTCATCCCTGGAACTCTTCTCATAAACCTCTTAAGGTATCCTTCAAGTCTTCACCTCTGTCTCCTAGTCTGGTGCCCAGCATTGAATATGCTATTCCAACTGGATTTGCACCAGTGTTTTCTATAACTTCCTGGTTTTTATACTCAAAGGCAGAGTTTGTCCCAAAAGATCTAAGTATCGAATTTGCATGAAAACTGGATAATTCATCCTAGTTATTTCAGTGAGTTCTGAGAAGAATCTCCCACATCTGTGCGCTGCAGAGGTCACCAGAATGAATATCATTAAGTTTCAGGACTGGGACCTGTTGCCCCAGAAAGGCTGATATCAGCGTGCTGAGTGGGCTACTGCACATTGCCGGGATTTGCACATGCACAGTGGCTCTGTGCTGATAGCCTCCCCCTTTGTTTGCCAGCACAATCGCAGGCCAGCCGTGCAACCTCTGCAACACTGGCCCTCTGTCCCCCACGATCCAATTGCTGGCCCCTCCTCTCAGCCCACCTTGATCTCCTCCACCTATTGGCATTGCCTGATGGACACTATCAAAGTGCTCCCAGGCATTGGCACTTTGTCCCTTGGGCAGTGCTGGGTGCACAGCTGGCACTGCCAGGGTGCCCAAGCCTGTGGGCACTACACCCTGCCACCCAACCTCCTTGTTCCTCCACCCAGCCTAGGGAGCCCCGACCCTCTATCCCCTTCGCTTCACTCTAGCGGAGTCGGGCCACCAGCTCTCCGAGAAGTAAGCTAGTGTAATCTCCACGAGTGAAATAGTGGCAGATTGGGAAAGGCTAGTGGGCCCTGAAACTTCAGTCCCAAGCTTGCTCGTTAAATTCAATTAGTATTTAAATTTCCCCCTACATGATTAATGCAGCTCCGTGCCTATTTCCGGTGTGGAGCTGATGATGCTGGAAATCCGGCATTGCGAGATGCGTTCGGAGCCAGGTGCCTAGCACGGATCCTGCAGATCGGGCGTGACTTAAGTCTCCCGGCTCGCTGAGCTGACTTTTTTAGCACAGTGGAATGGGAGAACTGCACCCAGTGACGGCTTTCGTGAAGCCAAGTGTTCCACATCCTTCATTAATTGCTTTGTTAATCTGTAGATTTGCGGTTGCTGCTAATCCTACTGTCTATTTTTGACATTTGAGTCTTTTTCCATCTGGATTAATGGCTGACGTTTATTCATGTGTCTCAGGTCCACTTTGGACTTTGGATGGTGCGATACATCTGCACGATGCTGCTCTTTGTCCTTGGACTGAAGGCACCAGGTTTACCTCGAAGGCCATATATGATCATGATTAATGAGGATGAACGAGATATTGAATACAGCCAGGTATGTGCGACACGTACTGTACCTTGGATTTATACAGTGTCTATTGCAGCAACCAATTCAAACTGTATTATAATAATCAAATAAACTTTCTTTTAGCTGTTGGTTAGGGATCAATATAGGCTTGGATCACTGAGGGAAAACTCCACTGATTGTTTTCCAATCGCGCCATTGGATCTTTTGACCCCAACTCGGTGCTGCATTGGAGTGTTAACTAGATTTTTGTGCCTGAGACTCTACAGAGTGGTACTTAAATATACAAGTTTTAACTCTCAAACCCAGAATGCAATCATTAAATTGAGATTCAAAATAATTGGATTTAGATGCGATTATGTGTTGTTGTTTTATCATGATATTTCTTTTAAAAATAATCATTACCAGTTCAGTTGATAATATCTCACATCTGAGTTGCCTGTGTCTAGTCACCCTGGTGAGAGTAGTTCTCCTTGAATTGCTAGTCTCTGTGGAATTGAATCGGGATGTAGGCCATGCTAGTTAAGGCAATCCCTTCCCCTGTGTGGGACTTTGCAAATTGATTATATGGTTCATGTTTCCTATGTTATAACAATGAATATGCTTTAGAAAATGCTTCACTGGCTGAAGTTATGAAAGAAACTACGGAAATAGCTCTGTTTTAAGGGACGTTATTGAATCAGTTTTTTTTTCATTCATTGGACACTGGCATCACTAGGTAGCCAGCATTTATTGCACATCCCTAGTTGCCTTTGGAGGGCAGTTGAGAGTCAATCACATTGTTGTGGCTCTGAAGTCACACATAGACCAGACTAGCTAAGGACAGCAGATTACCTTCTCTGAAGGATGTTAGTAAACCAGATGGAGTTTTATGACAATCAACAATTGTTTCATGGTCATCAGTAGATTCTTAATTCCAGATTTTTTTTTATTGAATTCAAATTCCACTATCTGTCATGGCGGGATTTGAACCCAGGTCCCCAGAACATTAGCTGATTTCTGAATTGATAGCCTAGTGATAATACCACTGGGCCGTAGCAATAATATCACTAGATTCATAGGACAGTCAGATAGCATCTTGGTCACTTCCTGATATTTCCTCATTTATTTTTAAACTGAATTCAAATTTTCAAACTATCACAGTGTTATTTCGACTCTCATTCTCTAACTTGAGTCAGCTTTGACAAAGGGTCATCCTGACTCGAAACCTTGCCTCTATTCTTTTTCCACAAATGCTGTCAGACATGCTGAGATTTTCCAACATTTTCTGTTTTAAATCCAATCTTTTGTGCTCCATCACAGATGGCACATTACTTTGAAACAAGGGGGTTGGTGTAAGTGGGCGGAAGTGAGCTTGGCAGTTTGTGGCGCCAAGGAGAGGTTGTGATTGACAGACTTCCTTAAGGAATTGGGAATGAACTCTTCATCCTCCTGGCTCACAAGCAGTGATGGAAAAAGCAATTGAAAACCAGATTAGAAACCATTAAATGTAAATCAGATTCCCAATTGTACTGCAGAAGCCTGACTTTATATATAATCAACATGTCCCACTTCTCCATGAGGTGACCCAGATGAACCCAAGCCAATCTACTATTGTAGATTGCTTACATGATGGTTTGGGTATATTGTGTGGGAATTAATGTTGACCCCAATGTAACAGATTGAGTCTGTTACACATGCAAACACAGAAACAGGAACTACAATTCAGCTTGATCATGGCTAATCTGCACTTTAACCTCCCTTACCCAACAAAAATCTATTGATAAAAGCAAATTACTGCGGACACTGAAATCTGAAACCAAAAGAGAAAAGGCTGGAAAATCTCAGCAGGTCTGGCAGCATCTGCAAGGAGAGAAAAGAGCTGATGTTTCGAGTCCAAATGATCCTTTTGTCAAAGTTATTAATTCCTGTCTTGAAAGCTCCAATTGCTCCTAATCATCTCTAGCCTTTTTGGGAAGAGTTATTCTTTTTTGTGGAAAAATAATTGAGATTTCTTTCCTAAATAAATCTGACTATAAGATTATGTTCTCTTGTTCTTTACCTCGCTAGAAGAATTAGATTTCCTACCTACGCTCTGTTAAATCCCTTTAAACAGAGGGGGAGGATTCAATTTAATTCATCCAAAGTCAAGCTTCTGATGTGTAATGTAATGTGTAAGGCTTTCATGTTAGGAAGTAGCATAATGCAATAAAACAGCTCATTGGTGTCCCTTTTGCTATAGAGTAGTATCACTGGACTAACAATGCAGAGGGTTCGCCTTATGTTCTGGGATCATGGGTTCAGTTTCCACCTGATTCACTAACGTCTTTTAAAGAAGAAAATGTGCTGCCTTTGCTTGGTCTTGCTCACACGTGACTCCAATCCCACAGTAATGTGGTTGGCTCTTAACAGTTTTCTGAAATGGCCAAGCAAACCACTCAGTTTGAAGACAGTTAAGGATGGACAGCAAATGCTGGCCTTACTAGTGAGGCCTACATTTCATGGAAGAATAACTAATAAAACTAAAATCTGTAGTGAATTCACAGCAATGGGTATATGTAATGGTAGCATTTTAAATGTGCAGGATCCATAAAGACACTTATAAGCTACCAAATATCTTGTTCAACAGGTCTGCCTAGTCAGTGCAGCACGTATAAGCTAATCAATAGCACTGATTAATAAATACATTCCTTGCTCATGGAAATTGCTAACAAAAGCAGGTGTGGCTCCAATGATGTTATTTGAATTGTCTTGTAGAAAATACCTTGCATACAATATGGTAAGTAGAGGGATTGAATTTCGGAGCCGCAACGTCATGTTGCAACTGTACAAAACTCTAGTGCGGCCGCACTTGGAGTATTGTGTGCAGTTCTGGTCCCCACATTATAAGAAAGATGTGGAGGCATTGGAGAGGGTACAGAGGAGGTTTACCAGGATGTTGCCTGGTATGGAGGGCAGGTCTTATGAGGAGAGGCTGAGGGATTTGAGGTTGTTTTCGTTAGAAAGGAGGAGGCTAAGAGGGGACCTGATCGAAACATATAAGATGATTAGAGGTTTAGATAGGGTGGACAGTGATAGCCTTTTTCCTAGGATGGAAAAAGCTAGCACGAGGGGACACAGCTTTAAATTAAGGGGTGATAGTTATAGGACGGATATCAGAGGTAGGTTCTTTACCCAAAGGGTGGTTCGGGAGTGGAATGCCCTGCCTGCAGCAGTTGTAGATGCGCCAAGTTTGGTGGCGTTTAAGAGGTTAGTTGATAAGTATATGGAAGAGAAGGGAATGGTTTAGTTTGGAGGGGCATTGCTTTTTATATTGGTCGGCGCAACATCGAAGGCCGAAGGGCCTGTTCTGTGCTGTAATGTTCTATGTTCTAACATAATTAGTATTCCTTAAGGGGAGTAAAAAAAAGCTTAACCTAACAGAAGTCATGGAAGTGGAGCTTGCAGTCTTGATATACTCTTCTGTGCTGTGTGGAAAGTCTTGATCACTGCTACTGTCCTTGGTAACCATGTGTGCTGAAGTCTATCCAGCTGCTGGTTAACTGTATTTTGGGCTGGAGAGGCAGGTGGACTCATTGGGAAGCATCCTTGGTGCTGAGATTATTGTCGACAGCACATTCAGTGAGGTAGTCACACCACAGATAAAAACTAAATAGAATAGAGGAAGACAGTGCAGGAAACCTTTTGTGGTTGTTCTCTCTCAATAACAGAAATACTATTGTTGGGGTGGGGGAGAGGGGCATATTTTCAGAGTTAGCAGTGGTAGCCATATCCATGGCACAAAAGAGAAGAAGAATGGCAGGACTATACTGACAGAGAATTTAGTACTAAGAGGAACAGACAGGCATATCTGTGACTGCAAAAGGTGATGGTATGTTGCCTCATTGTTGTCAGAACCAGGGATGTTTCAGAACAGTTGCAGGACATTCTGAAAGGGAGGATAAACAGCCAGTGGTCATGTTGCGCATTAGTACCAATGTTTAAATACATGTTTAAAAATAGTATGTGGTCCTACAATCAAAATATCGAAAATATATAGGATGCAAGTTAAAAAGTAGGGACCTCTCAGGATTACTACCAGTGCCATGTGCTAGCGATAGTAAAAAATGACTGGATGTACAAGATGAGTATACAGCTGGAAAAATTGTGTAGGAGGGATGGAATCAGATTCCTCGGACATTGGGACTGGTTCTGGGGAAGATGGGGCCAGAACAAGCTGGATGAGTTGTATCTGGACAGGATAGGGCCACTGTCCTTTTGTGGAGGAGGGATGGTGAGAGTTTCTAGTGGACTTTAATTTGATTTATTATGGTCACGTATTAATGTACAGTGAAAAGTATTATTTCTTGCGCATTATGCGGACAAAACATGCCTTCATAGAAAAGGAAACGAGAGAGTGGAAAGTGTAGTGTTACAGTCATAGCTAGGGTGTAGAAAAAGATCAACTTAATGCGAGCTAGGTCCATTCAAAAATCTGACAGCAACAGGGAAGAAGCTGTTCTTGAGTCGATTGATATGTGACCTCAGACTTTTGTATCTTTTACTCAAAGAAGAAGGCGAAGAGAGAATGTCTGGGTGCGTGGGGTCCTTAATTGTGCAAGCTATTTTGCCGAGGCAGCTGGAAATATAGACAGAGTCAGTGGATGGGAGGCTGGTTTGCATGATGGATTGGGCTACATTCACGAACTTTTGTGGTTGGGTAGAGCAGGAACCATACCAAGCTGTGATATAACCAGAAAGAATGCTTTCTATGGTGCATCTGTAATAGTTGGTGAGAGTCATAGCTGACGTGCCAAATTTCCTTAGTCTTCTGAGAAAGTAGAGGCATTGATGGGCTTTCGTAACTGTAGTGTCGACGTAGGAGGAGCAGGACAGGTTGTTGGTGATCTGGACACCTTAAAAAGTTGAAATCCTTGAACATTTCTACTTCTCCGCATTGATGTAGACAGGGGCATGTTCTCCTTTACACTTCCTGAAGTTGATGACAATCTCTGTTTTGTTGGCATTGAGAGAGAGAGATTACTGTTGCCATACCAGTTCACCAGATTCTCTCTCTTTCATTCCTGTACTCTGTCTCGTCATTGTTTGAGATCCGACCCACTACAGTGGTGTCGTCAGCAAACTTAAAAATCAAATTGGAGAGGAATTTGGCTGCACAGTCATAGATGTACGAGGCTGAGAACACAGCCTTATGGGGCACCGGTGTTATGGATGATTGTAGAGGCGTGTGATTGCCTATTCTTACTGATTGTGGTCTGAGAGTTAGGAAATTCAGGATCCAGTCGCAGAAGGAGATGCCGAGGCCCAAGCCATGGAGTTTAGAGATGGGTTTTGTGGGAATGAAAGTGTTGAAGGTGAGCTGTAATCAATATCTAGGGGTCTGACACAGTTGTCCTTGTTATTTAAGTGTTCCAGGATTGAAGGCCAGAGAGATGGTATCCACTGTGGACTTGTTGTGGTGGTAGGCAAACTGTAGTGGATCCAGGTAATCCGGGAGGCTGGAATTGATTTGTGCCATTACTGACCTTTCGAAGCACTTCATAATGATGGATGTCAGAACCATCCACCGATAGTCATTAAGGCACGCTGCTTGGTTTTTCTTAAGTACCAGAATGATGGTCATCTTCTTGAAGCAGATTGGGACATCAGATTGTTGTAAAGAGTTTGAAGATGTCTGTGACTACCTCACCAGCTGATCCATGCAGGGTCTGAGTTCACATCCGGATACCCCATTTAGGGCAGTTGCTTTCCGTGGGTTGCTCTTCAAGAAAGCTACTTTGACATCTACAGTGGTGACCCCAGATACAGGTTCATCCAGGGCTTCCAGGGTGGGGGTATGCTCTTGCTGACCTCTTGCTAAACATAGGCATAGAATGCATTGAGCCCATCAGGGAGGGGTGCGTTGGAGCCGATAATTTTACATGCTGTCATCTTGTAGCCTTGTTTTGCAGACTTACCATAGTCGGCAGATGTCGGTGTGGCTAGTCTGAGCCTCTAGCTTTGTCTAGTATTGTCTTTTGGCATCTTTGATGGATCTCCTTAGATCATATCTGGCTTTCTTGTATAGGTCAGTGTTGCCTGATTTGAATGCCTCAGACCTGGACTTCAGCAAGCAATGGATATCTCTGTTCATCCATGGTTTCCGGTGTATTCCGGATATGGTGTATTTGGACTTTTGATAAAGTCTCTCACTTTAATGAGCAAAATTAAAGTACATGGAATAGAGTATGGCATAGATTGAGAATTGCTTCAGGGATTGGAATCAGAGGTCTTTTACTAATTGGCAGGCAGCAATTAGTGGACTATCGCAGGGGTCAGTGTTTGGGCCCTAGCTGTTCACACTATATATAAATGTCCCTTTTGAGGGAGCCAAATGTAACATTTCTAAGTTTGCCGATGACAACAATTAGGCTAAATGCAAGAAGGCTTCAAGATGATTTAGGCAAGTTGAGTGAATGGGTAAATGTGTGACAGATGCTGTACAATGTAGCTAAATGTGAATATATATATATATATATGTACTTTGGTGTGAAAAACTGCAAGGAAGACTATTATTTAAATGGTGATGTATTGAAAAACGTGGATCTGTGTATCCTTGTTCACCAGTCGTTGAAAGTGAAGAGGCAGGTGCAGCAAGGATTTAGAAAGACAAGTAGTATGTTAGCCTTCATTGCAAGAGATCTTGAATTGAGAAGTAGAGATGTGTTATTGCAGTTACATACGGCCTTGGTGAGACTAGATCTGGAGTAGTGCGTACAGTTTTGGTCTCCCTACTTAAGATAAGTAGTGCAATGGGACTAGGCTGATACAGGAGTTGAGACTATACTGTGAGGAGAAATTAGTTCAACTGGGACTGTATTCATTACAGAAAAATGTGAGGACATTTGACTGAAACTTATGGGTGCTTAGCTTGCCGTAGTGTGCCCTACCCTAATGGATTATTTTTGTTTGAATTGTTCTGTTTTCTTTGCTCTATGATCACTGTTTCCTAAATAGTCCTTCCTGACACTTGACCCACTTCATTCCTCAGCATCAAACGCAGTAATGCTTTCTTCCTCATTGAACAGGGAACATACTGATGTAGAAAATTCTTTAGAACACAGCCTGGAAACTCCCCTCTAGAGATTCAGGAGAATGGTTCCAGAGTTGTGGAACTTAAGTTACATGAATGGAGTTGAGAAGATTTGACTGATCTCCTTGGGAAGGGGAGATTTAGTAGAGGTATTCACAATCATGAGGACTCCCCACAGTCTAGATAGAGAAATTGTTCCTGTGGGCAGAAGGAACAGGAGCCAGAAGGCACCGATTTAAGATGATTGGCAAGAGAAGCAGTGGCAACGCACTGAAAGGCATTATTTTATATTGCTAGTGGCTAATGCTGGAATCAGCAAGGGGCCTGAATGTGGTGGAGGCAGACTGAATCGTGGATTTCAGAAGAAAATTGGATAATATTTTGAAGAAAAAGATTTGCAAGCTTTTGAGAAAAGGGCAGAGGAGTGGGATTATGTGAAATGCACATACAGAGAGCTGACATGAGCATTGATGGGCCAAAGAGTCTCATCATGTGCTGTAACCATTCTATGAAAAAAAAAATGTGTTGGTGATGGGAGGTGAAGCTGAGAATATTGACTAAGTTTTCCCCCTGCTGCTGCTTCACAAAATCAACCTGGTTGAAAATTCACGTGAAGCACTTTATTGTTGACAAAATGAAATGCTTGTTTTATCAGTGCTATCTCCATGCAGCCTGTTGGTAGGTGAAGGATGTTCTCAGCTGGCCTCTCTCAGTGACTACTGTCAAGTGTTGCTAATTTTGACAATTTTCTATTAATTCATTTTCTCTTCTGCCCACCTGCTGCTGTATCCTGAATCACCGCGCTCTATACCAGAATACTAAAGAGTCTGACTTAAAAACAAGCAAGAGGTGGGATCAGAGAAAGGGATTTGGAGAAATTGGCTAAGTTTTGAGGAGGTTATTGCTAGCAGACAGAGGGTTGTAGCAGAATCACAGGAGAGTAGAACTGCTGCAAAGACTTCCAGAATCTAAACCACTTTATTAACCTAAAAGGAGACTTTAACCACCTCCAGCCCCTTACCATTCCACAAAAACAAAATAAGAAGTTCCTTGGCCAAAACGAGATGCATATTGGCTTCAGGTTCAGCCAAGATTCAGTTTTAAACTTTAGAAATAGCAATGAGCATATAAATATGTAAGTACAAAGGTTAGCCATCCAAATGCACAATATTTAGGTTAGTAAAGCCAACATCCAGAAGCAAAATTAAAATTGCTAGATGTGAATTAAAGCCCATCTCCATTTAAAATGAGGAACAGTGCATGCAAGAAGAAGCCATTGCTTTCAGATAATTGCTCTCAGCCAAAGAACTAAAGTACCCATTTTATAAAATACACACCCATACATAAAGTCTAAAGGTTTCTCATCCTAATCAGAGGTTCTCTAGCAACCACCTCTTTACCTAATCAATCTAATCTAATTCAGAAAATATGCACAGTCACAATGTTTATTCCTTATTCATAAATTATTTTATCTTTCCTCCATTTTGGGCCTTGTTTTCTCCTCAGCTAATCCATGACGTTGGAGAACAGGGAGCCTCATTTCATTTTCAGTGGGAGGGGGCTCAGTTGATTTTATTGTTGGGTTGAGGGAAGAAAGATCTGGAATCGCCAGACTCTAAAAGCGCACAGTTTCAGCTGAGTGGGCAATACTAGTAGGATTCTGCTGGCAGTGTGCGTTTCTACAGTCAGGTGCCCGTAGGCCTATCCAAAATGCTGCTTCTGCTCTCTCTGAACTGAACAGATCCCTCTCTACAAGAATCAGTTCCCCAATGTGATGTTACAGGAATAGCTGAGGAAGGGATGATCATGGTGAGTCTCCAGAAAAGAGGAGAATGACATTCTGTAATAATGAAGGAATTGGAAAATCTTTGTCGTTAACTAGCTTGTTCAAAAGAGAAGAAACATGACATAGTCCATGCCATGTGTTCAATGCTCATGGTGTAAATTAGATAAACCTCTGTATCTTCCCTGTTCTCCCTGTTCAACGCTTGTGCCTGTACCTCAGATGCAGACTTCTGGTTGTCTCAAACCGAATCCCTTTAAAAGCTCAGAGCAGTGCAAGTCCAAAGAAATTTGGGGATCTGTGTTCTTTGAACTTGTGAATCTTCGGACTAGTAAATCTTTTCTGCATTCCTTTCTAGTTTAATAATACACTTGGATATTATTAAACTAGAAAGAGTACAGAAAACATTTAGAACATAGAACGTAAAAAAAAAGTATAAACAAGCCCTTTGGCCCACAAGTTGTGCCAATGATATCCCTACTTACTAGACTTTGCCGTAACCCTCAGTTTTATTAAGGCCCATGTACTCATCCAGCAGTCTCTTAAAATACCATATCGAATTTGCCTCCACCACCAGTGACGGCAGCTGATTCCACTTATCCACTACCCTCTGAGTGAAAAACTTACCCCTGACATTTCCTCTGTACCTACTCCCTAGCACCTTAAACCTGTCCTTTTGTAGCAACTATTCCTGTTCTGAGAAAAAGTCTCTGAGAATTCACCCGATCAATATCTCTCAACATCAATACTTCTATCAGGTCACCTCTCATCCTTTGTCTCTCTAAGGAGAAAAGACCAAGCTCCCTCAACTTATCCTCTTAAGGCATGCCACCCAATCCAGGCAACACCCTTATAAATCTCCTCTGCACGCTTTCAATAGCTTGCACATCTCTCCCGTAATGAGGGAACCAGAACTTAGCACAGTACTCCGAGAGGGCCTGACTAGGGTCTTATAAAGCTGCAGCATTATCTCCCGACTCCTAAACTCAATCCCTCGATTGATGAAGGCCAGTACACCATACACCTTTTTAACCATGTCCCCTACCTGTGATTTAAGAGTCCTGTGGACCTGGACTTCTGATCCTCTACACTGCTAAGAGTTTTACCCTTGATAGTATACTACTCCTTCCCATTTGACCTGCCAGAATGGACCACTACACATTTATCGGGGTTGAAACCTATCTGCCACTTCTCCGCCCAGCCTTACATCCTGTCTATGTTACGTTGCAACTCCTGACATGCCTCCAATTTATAGGATGCTACTGGGACTTGAAGGTTTGAGTTATAAGGATAGGCTGGATAGACTGGGACTTCTTTCTGTGGAGTGTAGGAGACTTAGGGATGACCTTATAGAGGCCTGTATAAAATAATGAGGTCTGACAACATCAGTTTTAAGTCCAACTGATTTATTTGATAGTAAACTCACAAGCTTTCGAGGTTATCCTCTTCGTCAAGTGAATGAGGTGTTCTGGTCTCAAACAGCACATATAACAGCACAGACAGTTTGCAGATTACTGATTAGAATGCGAATCTTTACCCCTAACCTGCTATTCAAGTCTTAAAGTGGCTAACAATGTGAGTGGAAAGAGCACTGAGCACAGGTTAGAGAGATGTGTATTGTCTTCGGACAGTACAGTAAGTGAGGTTTTGCAAACCTAGGCAAGTCATGGGGGTTACATATAGTGTGACACGAACCCAAGATCCCTGTTGAGGCCGTCCTCTTGTGCGGAACTTGGCTATCAGTCTCTGCTCAGCGACTCTGTGCTGTCGTGTGTCGTGAAGGCCACCTTGGAGATTGCTTACCTGAAGGTCGGAGGCCGAGTGCCCGTGACCGCTGAAATATTCGCCAATAGGAGTTGTCTGGTGATTGTTGAGCAATATTCATTCATCCGCTGTCGTAGTGTCTGCATGGTCTCCCCAACGTACCATGCTTCGGGACATCCTTTCTTGCAACATACTAGGTAGACAACGTTGGTCGCGTTGCAAGAGTATGTACCGTGTACCTGGTGGATGACATTTTCATGTGAGATGATGTCATCCATGTTGATCCGGCATGTCTTGCGGAGGTTACTGTGGCAGGGTTGTGTGGTATTATGATCACTGTTCCGCTGAAGGCTGGGTCATTTGCTGTAACCAATGGCCTGTTTGATGTTGCGCGGTTGTCCGAAGGCAAGTAGTGGGGATGGCCCTGTTGAGATGTTCGTCTTCATCAATGATGTGATATGCTCAGATGAGGAGGATCGTGACAGACACCTCCAGACGTTGAAAGATGCCCTCATGAGAACAGGATATGGCATTTGACTCATCGATGGACAGTTCCGATGCGCCACAGCCAAAAACCGCATCAGCCTTCTCAGAAGACAAATACAGGACACGGTGGACAGAGTACCCTTTGTTGTCCAGTACTTCCTGGAAAGGAAATACATGAAAATACCATCCACCAGGTACATGGTACATACTCTTGCAACTCGGCCAATGTTGTCTACCTAATACATTGCAAGAAAGGATGTCCCGAAGCGTGGTACATTGGGGAGACCATGCAGACACTATGACAGCGGATGAATGAACATCGCTAGACAATCACCAGGCAAGACTGTTCCCTTCCTGTTGGCGAATATTTCAGCAGTCACCAGAGGGCATTCGGCCTCTGACCAGGTAAGCATTCTCCAAGGTGGCCTTCACGACACATGACAGTGCAGAGTCACTGAGCAGAGACTGATAGCCAAGTTCTGCACACATGAGGACGGCCTCAACAGGGATCTTGGGTTCGTGTCACACTATCTGTAACCCCCATGACTTGCCTGGGTTTGCAAAACCTCACTGTACTGTCTGGAGACAATACACATCTCTTTAACCTGTACTCGGTGCTCCGTCCACTCGCATTGTTAGCCACTTTAAGACTTGAATAGCAGGTTAGGTGTAAAGATTCGCATTCTAATCAGTAATCTGTAAACAGTTTGTGCTGTTACATGTGCTGTTTGAGATCAGAACACCTCATTCACTTGACGAAGAGGATAACCTCGAAAGCTTGTGAGTTTACTATCAAATAAATCAGTTGGACTTAAACCTGATGTTGTCAGACTTCTTACTGTGTTTACCCTAGTCCAATGCAGGCATCTCTACATCATAAAGTAATGAGGGGCATAGATCAGCTAGATGGTCAATATCAATATCTTTTCCCAAAGGTAAGGGAATCAAAAACTAGAGGCACAGGTTTCAAGTGAGAGGGGAGAGATACAGAAGTGTCCAGATGGGCAGTGTCTGGAACAAGCTGCCCAAAGGCAGTACTAAAAGCAGATACAATTTTGTCTTTTTAAAAGCATTTTGACAGTAACATGGATAAGATGGATTTGAAGGAATATGTGGGCCAAATGTGGGCAATTTGAACGTGTTTAGAGGGTTTTAAAAGGAAAAAGCGGATAAGTTGAATTGGAGGGATTGTTTCTATGCTGTAAATGTCTATGACTCTATCACCAAACTTTAGGAGTCATGTATAAAAATGATCAGGATCACGGAACGTTAAGCTCTGTAATTAGCAGGTTAGATTAAAAGTGGGTGGAAGTTTCTGTACAAGTGCACAAAGCCTTGGTTAGACTACATGTGGAGTCTTGTATAGCTCTGGCCTTTGAAAAGATATATCGGCCTTGGAAGGACAGCTGTGCAGATTCCCGTGAACGTGAACAAATTGAGGAGGGATTGTATAAACTACCATCACTACCTTCTTATGGCTAGTAAGTGTTAGCCTAGGCAGTGACACGCACATTCTATAAAGAAACAAAAAAAACTAAGCTTATATTCACCAGAAACTGGAAGGAATAATTTTATTTTTGGAGAGAATTAATAGGATTGGACAGGGAGAAACTTTTTCTGCTGATGGTGGGGTTGTGAGCAGAGAGCTTTGGGAACCTGAGGATGAAAGTTCATTGATTTAGAACAAAGTGCAATCAATTAGTAATTAAAATCAAAGGCAGGACGGAATTAAGGAAACACTTGCAAGTAAAGGCTGGTGGAAATATGGAACTCTCTCCTAAAAGCTGTCAATGTAATGAATAATTTAAAATTTGTATTTGACAGATACTTGCTAGTTAGAGATATGAAGCAGGGCAGGTGGCTGGAGTTGATGTATAGGTCAGCTCTGATTTCACTGAATAGTGGAATAGGCTTAAAAATTTATCAATTTTCTCAATACAGACAATATCCCCACAGACCATATCTAAAGTAATCCAGATAGTAATGCACAATAGAAGAGCCTGGATCTTGCCCAGGATATAAAGTGATGCCAATCAGTATGGAACTGGATGGGACCTGGGATTCCTCTAGGCTTCTGAGGCATTACTGATGTCTGATGAAATTGTGCAAGACCCCCAAAAGTTAATTTGTCCAGTTTTTGTTTTCATTTTCATACCAGCCCTTTCACTAGAGAATGGGCAGGGCTCAGAAAAGCTGCTTCATGTCAGGAAGAGGAATCGGGTTGCCATTACCATCATAAGCAGACAGGAACCACAATGGCACAAACATTATCCCCTATGGATAGAGATCGAGAGCAACCCAGCCACATCTGAGCCCATGATCTTTGATAGGGTCAGAAGTCCGGAGGGTCCTGGATGTACATCCTGACACTTGCGGGATACTTCCCACCCCACCCCCAAACTTTCACTCCCAAATTTTTCAATCCTCCCAACAGAACCTTCTCTGTAAACAAGAACTCTTTAACCTCTCATAACAAATGCATTAAGTATATAATTAATTAGTGAATTCTTCAGCACTGCCTCCTTTCTCTGAATACTCTTGCTGTATTTGAGAAATTAGAATGACACATCCTGTACCATATGTGGCCATGCTTGTGCAGGTAACATAATTTCTAATGATGGTTTCTGTCCTTTAGGATTGTGATGATGTGGAGATGCCAGCATTGGACTGGGGTAAACACAGTGAGAAGTCTCACAACACCAGGTTGAAGTCCAACTAGTTTATTTGATAGTAAACCCACAAGCTTTCAGAAACGCTGTTTCTTCTTCGGGTGTGTGGAAAGTTCTGATCAGAGTTCTGACCACCTGACAAAGGAACAGTGTGGGACTTCTTTCTGCCTTTTGGGTTGTGTCCAGTAGGTGGCAGTCGTGATTCACTTATCACTTTCAGCTCTCTGGTCAGAGAGCTGTGGATTTGGCTGCCTTGTAAGAAGTCTCACAACACCAGGTTAAAGTCCAACAGGTTTCAGCTGCCTAGCCAGAGAGCTGAGCACACAATCCAAGCTGCTCGGAGTGAGAACAAGAAAGAAGTATGCAAATAAGTTCAAGAATTGTCTTGAAAAATAATAATAATGGAAGATTTCTAGTACCCTGATAATAATTGGACAGAAGAGGCAATAAGGGAATGATTTTCCCACGATGTGTTTGAATTTCATTTGATTTATTATTGTCATGTCGTAACATACAATGACCAGTATTGTTTCTTGCGCGCTATACAGACAAAGCATGCCGTTCTTAGAGAAGGGAAGGAGAGAGTGCAGTATGTAGTATTACAGCCATAGCTAGGGTGTAGAGAAAGATCAACTTAATGCAGGGTTGGTCCATTCAAAAGCCTGACAGCAGCCAAGGGAAGAGTCTGTTCTTGAGTCAGTTGGTACGTGATCTCGGACCTTTGTATCTTTATCCCAACAGAGGAACGTGGGAGAGAGAATGTCTGGGATGTGTGGGGTCCTTAATTATGCCGGCTGCTTTTCCAAGGCAGCAGGAAGTGTAGACAGTCAATGGATGTGCACGGGACTTCTTTCTAACCCAAATTGTAAAAAGCCTGAGATTCACTGTTGGATTTATGCCTAGAGAATGAATCAGCACAAATAAGAGGGAAGAGAAATAAAAGTAGGAAAACATCAAATCAAGAGCTACCTTTCAGATAGTAATAGAGAAGGACAAAAATATGATGGAAGCTAGTTTAATAAATTCAAGAAAAACATGTTTTGAAGGCTGACTGTGGAACTTGGAGAAATAAAAAGGCAACAAAAATAGAAAATATTTTAAACGGTATTCAACAGAAGGCAGGAAAAATATTTCCTGCAATTTGTTTCTTTTCATACAACAATTTGGATTTCACTGCCTGGGCCAGCATTCATTGCCCTTGTGAAGGTGGCGGTGAACCTGCCTTTTTGAATCCGCTGCAGTCCATGTGCTGTAGGGACACGCACAGTGCTGTTAGGGAGGGAGTTTGAATTTTGACCCAATGACCACAAAGAAACAGTAATATATTTCCAACTCAGGATGGTGAGTGACTTGGAGGGAAATCTGTGGTGGCGCCCCCAGATATCTGCTATTCTTGTTGTTCTAGATGGCAGCCATTGTGGGTTTGGAAGGTGCTATTTAAGGAGCCTTGGTAAGTTTCTGAAGTGCATCTTATAGATGATACATACTGCCATCTCTGCATCGATGGTGGAGGAAGTGAATGTTTGTGGAAGGACTAGCAATCAAGCTGAGTACTTTATCCTGGATGGTGTCAACCTTCTTGTGTGTGGTTGGAACTGCACTCATCCAGGCAAGTGGAAAGTATTCCATCACACTGCTGGTTTGTGCCTTGTAGCTGGTGGACAGGCTTTGACAAGTCAAGAGATTACTCAACAGAGGACTCCCAACTTCTGAGTTGCTGTCATTGCCACAGTATTTGTATGGGTAGTCCCAGGTCAGTTTCTGGTCAATGGTAACTCCCAGGATGTTGATAATGGGAGATTCAGTAATGGCAATGTCACTGAATATCAAATAGAGATAGTTAGATTCCTTCGTATTGGAGATGGCCATTGCCTGGTACTTGTGTGATGTGAAAATTATTCACCACTTGTCAACCCAAGCATTTCATTGCTACTGAATACTGGGCAGCAAATACAAAATGTTGCTGCATTTGGACATGGACTGCTTTAGTGTCTGAGGAATTGTGAATGGTGTTGAACATTATGCAGTTATCGGCGAATATCTCTTTATAATGGAAGAGAATCATTGATGAAGCAGCTGAAGATTGTTGGGCCTAGGACATTATCTTGAGGAATTCCTGCAGCGGTGTGTTGGAGTGAGAAGATTGGCATCCAACCAACACAACCTCACACAAGCTTTTCAAAAATGACTATGAAATTTGAATCATTGTCCAATCAGTGATGATCCAGGATTTTCCAACAAGTAGAGAGTTTTCCCCCTGATCCCCATTGACTCCAGTTTTGCTCCTTGATGCTGCATTTGGTCAAGTGGGGCTGACTAAACTCAACACTAGTGAGATTCAATGGATGAATAAAGATATAAGGGAATAATGAGGGTTAGTCAAGCAACATATATTAATTACAGACAGTAGAGGAGTGCATAATAAGAGAGAAAATGAAGCAAAGTACATAAAATAGTAAAATATTTTGTGGACACATCAATTTAAAAAAAAGAAAGCTGAGATAGAAATGAGACCATTAAGGGATAGGCATCATAGAACCACAGGGGAGTTTGGAGGGATGACAGAATTATTTAGTTTTGACATTTGTGAAAAGTGACCAAGTAGATATTGATTGAAATGAGAAATGCATTTTAAAATAAACAAAAAGGAAATGTGTTGTATGGACTGCTCAAACTTGGAGAGCAACAGAGGAATCACACAATGTTTACAGTGCAGAAGGAGACCATTTGGCCCATTGCTTCTGCATCTGCAATCCAAGTGAGTAGTTCATCTAGTACCATTCTCCTGCCTTCTCCCCATGAACCTGCACGTTCTTCCTTCAAGGAACAGCCTGATTCCTTTTCAAATGCCTCAACTGAATCTTCCTCCACCATGATCAGGCAGTACCCTTACCACTGACTTTTTTTGCCCGTATCACCTTTGCTGCTTTCGTAAATTACCTTTTAAATCTATGCCCTCTCATTCTTGGTCTTTTCATGAATGGAATCAGTTTATCCCTGTCTAGTCTGTCCAGAACTTTCATGATCCTGAATAAAATTTCCTATCAGACATTATACTAGCAACTACAACTCAAAGTATGTAATTGGTTATAGAGTGATCTTGAGACATCATGAAAGGTGCTATATAAGTGGGTATTATCTTGCCTTGCACTTGCATAGTAGACAGAGTGACCTTAGCAATGGTGAAATTCAGGGCCAGATGCTTATGGTCTAAAGATAATTAATCACGGAGTAATCAACTGACGTTGGGAAAACAGTTACAAAGAAATTACTACATTTATATTTTTAAAAAAATTCAAATCTAGCTAACCTTCCCCAACCCTCCTTTCTTGTCTGTGTGAGTTTCCTCTGGGTGCTCCAGTTTTCTCCCACAGTCCAAAGATATACGGGTTAGGTGCATTGGCCATGCTAAATTCTCCGTCAGTGTTGTGGGATGCATAAATTAGAGGGATTAGTAGGTCGAATATGTGAGGCTACAGGGATAGAGCCTGGGTGGGATTGTTGTCAGTGTAGATCTGTGGTCCAAATGGCTGCCTCTGGCACTGTAGCAATTCTATGAATCCCACTTCTCTGTCTCCTCCAATATGCTTGCTTTAGATGAAATGCAGCTTATCTGTTCATCTCCAGCTTGAGTATACTGAACATCTATAAAACACTGGAGTAAAGAATTCTAAAATTCACAACCCTCCTCACGAAGAAATTTTCCCCCATTCTCAGTCCTAAATGTCTGATCCTTTGTCCTGAAACTATGACTCTTACTAAGAAAGAGCCTCTCCACACCTGCCCTTTCAAGCCCTAAATAAGATCATTTTTCACTCTTTTAAATTCTAGACAACATAGGCATGTTGCTTGCTTCTCAACAGTGCGATTTTATGGTCCCGCTCATCCCAAAACCGTAAAATCCTGCTCGAGTTCAAGGAACGTTTTCCATTGCCTGCCCTTCACCTCTTCCTGGGGCAGGCAGGGTGGTAAAATTCCAGCCAATATTTCCTTTATACCATCTCAAGCCATGAAACAAAGTGCTGAACTTTCTTTGCACCCATTTTTGGATTAATTATTCCTTGTATTAGGAGACTAAAACTGAGCCCTATGTTATTGGCAGCATGGACAAGAGCTCAAGTCTACAGTTTGAAAGCTTTGAATTTCAGCCTCTGAAAAATTTTGCTTTTCTTTCAGCCGCTCTTGAATCAGAACAGCTCCAATCAGTCAACGTGGAAAGACTTCAGTAAGAAAGTTCAACTGCTTGTGCCCTACATGTGGCCTAAAGGGAATATCTTACTGCAGGGCCTGGTTCTGTTCTGCCTGGGTCTCCTTGCGACAGAACGAGTCATCAATGTTTTTGTGCCCATCTACTACAGAAACATTGGTAAGTTCTTTAAATATATCTTTTCATCCAGCTGCATTGAGAAGCTGACTTGTGCTTCCTCTGAATGTGAAGTCTGAATTTCAGGGATGGGAGAAAGGTAAGGGAATGTGCTAAAACTCTGCAGAGAGGGGAAATATTCCCCACAATATGTATCTATGTCAGTGGGAGCAGCAGCAATCTCTACCTGATCAACCTGGGGGTGGGCTTGATGAAAGATATACAGAATGAGAACTCAATTGTATTTGCTGCCCAATATTCAGTAGCAATGAAATTTGGAGGCATTGCAAACTGTCTCAGATTGTCGAGAGTAAACATAATGTGTCCCCTTTACCATGTGTTTTCATCTTGTTCTGGTTTAAACAGAAGCAATGAAGTTGGGGTGTGAGGAGAGGGTGCAGTGTGTGGAATTTTCAAAGTCATAGGGCAGAATTTTCCTATCCTGTTCACCACGAAAATCATAGCCAGGGTGGGAGACGCAGTTCCACCAGAGACTTGAACACAAGCCATCACGATAATTCTGTGCAGTACAGGTGGAGTGCAGCAGTGTTGAAGTGCCGTTTTTTTTTCACATGAGACATTAAACTAAGCCTGCTATAAAAAAAGAGAGATGCTGAGCATGTTGCTGATGTACATTCACCCACTTTACACTGTCGGAACATAAGAACTAGGAGCAGGTGTAGGTCATCTGGGCTCTCAAGCCTGCTCCAGCATTCAGTAAGATCATGGTTGATCTTCTTGTGGCTTCGGGTCCATTTACCTGCCCACTCACCGTAATCCTTAATTCCTTTACTGTTTAGAAGTTTACCTAGCCTTGCTTTAAAAACATTTAATGAGTTATCCACAACTGCTTCACTGGGTAGCGAATTCCACAGAACAGAGTCAAAATCTACCCTAGATTTTTCTTGTGGGAAGACATGAAGGAAAAATTTTTTTGAATTCATTCTTGGGTTCTGAGAGTTGCTAGCTAGCCCAGCATTTATTGCCCATCCCTAATTTCCTTTGAAAAGTTGGTGATGGTGAGCTATCTTCTTGAATTGCTACAGTCCATGTGGTGTGGGTACACCCTCAACTCTGAGGGGGTGAGTTCCAGGATTTTGATCTAGTGATAATGAAGGGATGGCGATTATAGTTTCAAGTGAGCAGCTTAGAGAGAAACTTCCAGGCAATGTGTTCCCAGATATCTGCTGCCATTATCCATTTAAGTGCTCATGGTGGTTGGTTTGGAAGATGCTGCCTAAGGAGCCTTGATAGATTATGATTGCTGGAGATTTATCTGATTAGTGACACTACTGCCTCACAGTCAGGAGAGGGCAGTCTGAACTCATCAAATCTCTTGTTTCAATGTAAGTGATTGTCACAAGAATGTGTCATCATCTTTCAAGAACAAAAATCGATGGATCTGATAAGAACACATGCTGAGGCTCCCAAAACACGGCATGAAATTTTGTAATTTGTGTGTTTATGTATCTGGATCTTGCAGGAGCAAGCAACACCAAATTGATAAATAAAGTAATACATTATAACAGAACTTTCATGTTCCACGATCCCAGGACATCCTAAAGTGCTTTTTTTTTCAAAACATGTTTTGAAGTATTTTGAAAAAACTAATTTCCAAACTCCGTGGCCTGGGCCTCAGTTCCTCCCTCTGCCATTGGATCCTGAACTTTCTAACCCACAGACCACAATCAGTAAGGATAGGTAACAGCACCTCCTCCACGATCATCCTCAACAGTGGTGCCCACAAGACTGTGTTCTCAGCCCCCTACTATACTCCTTATACACCTATAACTATGCAGCCAAATTTCCCAACTCAATTTTCAAGTTTTATGACGACACCACTGTAGTGGGTCAGATCTCAAACAAGACAGACTACAGGAATAAGAGAGCGAGTCTTTCTCAATGTCAACAAAACAGAGTGTCATCGACTTCAGGAAGCATAGTGGAATTGCCCCTGTCCATATCAACAGGTATGAAGTTTGAAATTGTCAAAATCTTCAAGTTTTTAGGTGTCCAAATCACCAACAATCTGTCCTGGTCCCCCTATGCCAGTACTATCATTAAGAAAGCCCACCAACACCTATATTTTCTCAGGAGACTAAGGAAATTTGGCATGTGAGCTACACCTCTTACCAATTTTTACAGATGTATAGAATGTATCATAGCTTGGTATGCCCAAGACAAAAACCGCAAAAGGTTGTGAATTTAGCCCAATCCATCAAGCAAACCAGCCTCCCATCCATTGACTGTCTACATTTCCTGCTGCCTTAGCAAAGCAGCCAGCCTAATTATGGATCCCATGCACACGGACGTTCTCTCTTGCACCTTCTTCCGTTGGGAAAAAGAGACAAAAGTCAGGTCAGATACCCACCAATTCAAGAACAGTTTCCTCTGAGCTGCCATCATACTTTTGAATGGACCTACCTTGCATTAAGTTGATTTTTCCCTGTAATGTTGCATTCTGCACTATCAGTGGTATGCTTTGTCTGCATAGCAAGCAAGAAACAATACTTTTCGCTGTATACTAACACGTAACAATAATAAATCGAGTCAAAAGTGTGTCATTAGTAATTTAGGAAAAGAGTCAGCCAATATGCACACAGCAATGAGATAAATGTCCAGATAATCTATTTTTGGGTGTTATTTAAGGGATAAATATTGTAAATAGTCACTGGATGGAATACCCAAATTCCTGTTTGAATAGTACTATGGGATCTTTTACATCTGTTTGTGAATAGATGGCTCTTCCCATAGTGCAATGCAAGGTGTGTAAGTCTAGATTATTACTCAGTTCTCTGGAGTAGGACTTGTATTCATGACTATCTGGATCCTGAGGCATGAGTGTTGTCATATCTGATGGTTACTGCTTGTTGGAGGGGTTTAGGATTAGCTGGAATTAAAATGACTAATAGATCAGAATAGGTTAATTTTCAATGCATATAGTAAAAGTACAAAGTACCTGGAGTTAAAGGTATTGTTTGTGTTGAAATATATAAACCACTGTTAGAGAATTTAAACATGTATTTTTAAAAATGCATTATATTCGTTATTAAAAGTATACAATTTACACTGCTTTACACATGAGGGAATGTAGCTAAGAAAGGAGGACGGCATTCTTTGAAAACAATACAGCTACTCAGAGAAGCAAAAAGGACTCTCATCAATGTGGGCTATAGAAAGTACAAGCTTCTGAGACAGTAGAATGAATAGAGAAATGCAATTTTTTGATGAAGAGTTGCTAAGTAGATAGTGGAAAAATAACTTTTTGAACCCTGTGGACCTACGTAAAAGGTTGCTTGGAGACAGTGGGTAAGAAGTCTACAGACCTCTATATCTTCATGCTGCCAGAGAGTAGAATATTATTAAAACAAAAAAAAATTATTGCACATAAACAGGCCTTTTGGCCCTCCAAGCCTGCACCAACCATGCTGCCTGACTGAACTAAAATCCCCTATTCTTCCGGGGACTGTATCTTTCCATTCCCATTCTATTCATGTATTTGTCAAGATGCCCTTCACCTTGGCCAAGGTAAATGATTCATACTGAAATGATTGGCTCATCCTAGGTGGACGTGAGCCAATGCTTTTTGAAAAATGTGTAAATGTAATCCTGGTAACAAAGCAATTTAGAATAACTTGAGCTTCCCCATATTCGTTCTCTTACATGTGTGGACCAAGTCTGGGCAATAAAGTATGTCTTCAACCAGAATTACTGTCTCCATGAGTCCTTTGCACTTGGTCTCCCAAAAAGGTTCTTCAGAAATAACCCTGCTCACAGCCCATCTCTGCTCATCCCAGCCACCAGGTTCTTCTCTCCCATCGCCACCCCCTACAAGCAGTTTCTCACTCCAGTGAGGTTCACAACAGCTCCCTTCATTTCCTCTCTTTTCCTCTTTCTATCTCTCACCTTAGACTTAATTTGTCTTCAAAAAGAGGGCAAAAACTGGATCTGCAGCAGTTTTTTTTAACTTTGAAACAGGATATAAGCAGGTTAATTAGTGAATGAAAGCACTACTGATTATGACATCCAGCCAAACAATTTTTTGAAAGCTGATTTAAATAATAATTTGTCTGAGTTTTCACACGGATACCAATTCTACACAGGTACCCTAACCAGTAGCTGGGATATTGAGCACCTTTTGGTTGTGAGATTTCTCATGAGCCTGCGGCAACAGCTGCCTTGACTCTGAACAGATTCTAAGGAAATTCAGCCTCGTCTATGCTTTTTCTCTTTTTAGAAACAGGCAGATCTGCCTTTTAAACAAAACCCTTGCTGCTTGCCCTCTTTCCCTTGTTTCCTGAACCAGTTTCGAAGGATATCAAAAGAGCCTGTGAGCTCCTCGTGATGAGAAATGTGTTGGCGCCACATTAAAGCGACAGAGTTAAATGCCATCTTTTGAACACCCTCTGACCTATGAGGGGGTGGGTGAGGGGAGGTCAGTTTTCTCACCAGTTAAGATTAAGGATAGTGCTCTTCTAACAAAGGCCATGCCAAGCTGGTTTACTGGTTGAGACAAGGCTCCTTTTGTCTGTCTATGTAAACGATTGCCAAAGTGAGATGGCTGAGGATGGGAGACTGACATGGGACGTGTTCTGCTTTTGTTTTTCAATCTGCATCTGCAGTGAAAAGGCAGCAGTGACTTCAGAGAGTGGAATTAAGTTCAAAGGAACTGACTGGTGCTGAGACAGAGGCCCAGCGTTTGCGGGAAATATAGTTCAAGTGAGCACTGAGTACTTCTGCAAGGCCCTGGTGCTGACACTGAGCATTGATGAGGTGATTGAAGATAAACTGCTTTCTTGGTGTTGGTTGAGCTGAGAATGTGTTGCTGAAGAATCAGTTGTTTTGAATTACTGGCAAAAACCTGAAACACTTCTACAGCTATTACAGCATCTCAAGACCAAGCTTTCTCACCTTGCAGTGTCTCTCATCTCTTCAGCAGAATAATAATGGATATCAACAGTGTCATCAAGTGGCACTTACTCACAAATTACCTACTCACTGGTGCTCAGTCCTGATCTCATTACAGCCTTGCTCGAAACATGGACAGTAAAGCTGAGCTCCAGAGGAGAGGTGAAAGCGACCGCCCTCGACAGCAAGACAACATTTGACCAAGTGTGGCATCAAGCAGCTCCTGCAAATTTGAAGCTAGTGGGTATCAAGGAGAAACCTCTTCACTGGTCGGAGTTGTACCTAGCACAAAGGATGATGGTTGTTGGTGCACAATGATCTCAGTCTCAGGACATTGCTGCAGGAGTTCCTCGGGGTAGAGGCCTAGACCCAACTGTTTTCAGTTTTACCAAAGACAGTGCCAATATCTTCTCAAAGATTGGCTAGCTAACAGAAAACCGACTTAGCAGAAATGGATCTTTATTTTTGGTTGACTGGACATGATGAGAGGGGTGCAAGAGGGATCAGTGCCGGGGTCTCAACATTTCACAATTCATATAAATAACGTGGATGTAACAACTGAAAGTATAAAGTTTTTAGTCACAAGAAAGGCTTACATTAACACTGCAATGAAGTTACTGTGAAATTCCCCTAGTCGCCACACTCTGGCGCCTATTCAGATCAATGCACCTAACCTGCATCCTGGAGATAGGAAGCTCCCTTTCTTTTGTGCTCCTGGGCAGTGCCTTACTGGAGTTGACTAATTATTTATTTATGCCAAACACACTCCTGAATTTGGTGGCTTCCTGCTCTGTGGGTGGTGTTGTGGTTCCTGGTTATGTTCCTGTCTTCCTGGATTTTTTTATTGAAAGGGACCTACCCCTGATCTGGATTTAATTTTTTTGCTCAATCACTTAACCTAAGTCCCTTTGTAGCCTCTTTACAACCTCTTCACAGTTTAGTTTGCTACCTATCTTTGCTTCATCAGCAATTGGGACAGCACAGTGGTTACGCTGCTGCCTCACAGCACCAGTATTTGATTTCTGGGTCACTGCCTGTCTGTGTGGAGTTTTCATGTTCTCCCCATGTCTGCGTGCATTTCCTCCCACAGTTTGAAAAACATACTTGTGTTTTTCCACACGTTCAAATACCCTACCGCCTAACAAACTGATGCTAATGCATTTGCCTGTTGGGTGAGGTGATCCCAGCCGTGGGAAGCCACTCCATCAAAGGGTCAAGATTACAGTTGAAGCCCCCACCTACTAGTTGATGCTAATTCAGCAAAATTCACGAAGACTTTAGCAACAAAATCAGGGGAACAATCTGGGTGTTTCCAGACACTCATCATCAAGATGTTTTCCCATTACAGTAGCTGCTTGGCCATCACATATCTTCTCCCCCTTGTCCTCCACCTAACTCTCCAGTCTAAGAGGCACATTTTTATTGACTAACATCACAACACCTCGGCTATTGGTCAAGAATGAAGCACCTGCTCCATCCTGTCCAGCCTCGATCTTAAATGTTCCTTGTCACCTCAGGGATCTGTTTTGGGGCCCCTGCTGTTTGTAATTTTTATAAATGATCTGGATGAGGGTATTGAAGGATGGATTAGTAAATTTGCGGATGACACCAAAGTCGGAGGAGTGGTAGATAGTGAAGAGGGGTGTTATAGTTTGCAGAGAGACTTGGACAAGTTGCAGAGCTGGGCCAAGAGGTGGCAAATAGAGTTTAATGCAGAAAAGTGTGAGATAATTTGCTTTTTGGCAGGAATAACAAATGTGTAGAGTATAGGGCTAATGGTAGGACTCTTAATAGTGTTGAAGTATAGAGGGATCTTGGTGTATATGTGCATAGATCCCTGAAAGTTGGCAATCGAGTCGATAAGGTTGTTAAGAAGGCATACGGAGTCTTAGCTTTTGTTGGTAGGGGGATTGAATTTCGGAGCCGCAACGTCATGTTGCAACTGTACAAAACTCTAGTGCGGCCGGACTTGGAGTATTGTGTACAGTTCTGGTCCCCGCATTATAAGAAAGATGTGGAGGCATTGGAGAGGGTACAGAGGAGGTTTAACATAGAACATAGAACAATACAGCACAGAACAGGCCCTTCGGCCTTCGATGTTGTGCCGACCAAAATAAAAAGCAATGCCCCTCCAAACTAAACCATTCCCTTCTCTTCCATATACTTATCAATTAACCTCTTAAACGCCACCAAACTTGGCGCATCTACAACAGCTGCAGGCAGGGCATTCCACTCCCTAATCACTCTTTGAGTAAAGAACCTACCTCTGATATCCGTCCTATAACTCATACCCCTTAATTTAAAGCTGTGTCCCCTCGTGCTAGCTTTCTCCATCCTAGGAAAAAGGCTATCACTGTCCACCCTATCTAAACCTCTAATCATCTTATATGCTTCAATAAGATCCCCTCTTAGCCGCCTCCTTTCTAATGAAAACAACCTCAAATCCTTCAACCTCTCTTCATAGGACCTGCCCTCCATACCAGGCAACATCCTGGTAAACCTCCTCTGTACCCTCTCCAATGCCTCACATTTTTCTTATAATGTGGCGACCAGAACTGCACACAATACTCCAAGTGCGGCCGCACTAGAGTTTTGTACAGTTGCAACATGATGCTGCGGCTCCTAATTCAATCCCCTACCAATAAAAGCTAAGACTCCATATGCCTTCTTAACAACTTTCACGACTGCCTACTTTCAGGGATCTATTGACACATACACCAAGATCCTTCTGTTCCACATTAAACTCCATTTGCCACCTCTCGGCCCAGCTCTGCAACTTGTCCAAGTCACTCTGTAAACTAAACACCCCTCTTCACTATCTACCACTCCACCAACTTTAGTATCA
Source organism: Sphyrna mokarran (assembly GCA_024679065.1). Taxonomy (NCBI): domain Eukaryota; kingdom Metazoa; phylum Chordata; class Chondrichthyes; order Carcharhiniformes; family Carcharhinidae; genus Sphyrna; species Sphyrna mokarran. The sequence continues at coordinate 90,792,964 of JAGIQG010000011.1, forward strand.
TCTGCAAATTTACTGATCCATCCCTCAATACCCTCATCCAGATCATTTATAAAAATTACAAACAGCAGGGGCCCCAAAACAGACCCCTGAGGCACACCAGGTTTACCAGGATGTTGCCTGGTATGAAGGGCAGGTCATATGAAGAGAGGCTGAGGGATTTGAGGTTGTTTTCGTTGGAAAGAAGGCGACTAAGAGGGGACCTTATTGAAACATATAGGATGATTAGAGGTTTAGATAGGGTGGACAGTAATAGCCTTTTTCCTAGGATGGAGAAAGCTAGCACGAGGGGACACAGCTTTAAATTAAGGGGTGGTAGTTGTAGTATGGATGTCAGAGGTATGTTCTTTACCCAGAAGGTGGTAAGGGTATGGAATGCCCTGCCTGCGGCAGTTGTAGATGCACCAAGTTTGGTGGCGTTTAAGAGGTTAGTAGATAAGTTTATAGATGAAAAGGGAATGATTTAGTTTGGAGGGTCATTGCTTTTTGTTAATTGGTCGGCGCAACATCGAAGGCCGAAGGGCCTGTTCTGCGCTGTAATGTTCTATGTTCTATCTAAATGTGTTTTCTGCAATAAAGCTATGTCAATTTTTTCTTTTCTTAAGGAAAGACAAAATCCTTTCTTTAATAGGATGATGTGATTCCCGCACATCCCAGGAGGAAAGCCTCAAAATAACTACTGACGTCGCACGCTCAAAAGAGTCATTTAAAGTCATAAAGGTTTCCAGCATGGAAACAGGCCCTTTGGCCCAACTTGTCTATGCCGCCCTTTATTTATTTATTTTCTAAAACGCCTAAGCTAAACCCAATAGCCCACATTTGGCCCATATCTCTTTTATACCCATCGTATCCATCGAAATTCTTTTTAAAAGATCTGCCTCTAGTATTAACTCTGGCAGCTTGTTCCAGACACTCAACTTCCTCTGTGTGGAAAAAATTGCCTGTCTGGACATTGTGCCGTCTAGTTTTAAACTCCCCATACCTTTGGGAAAAGATATTGATTGCCTAACTGATCCGTGCCCCTCATTATTTTATAGATCTCTATAAGATCATCCCTCAGCCTCCTACATTCCAGAGGAAAAAAGGTCCAGATTCTCCAGCCTCTCCTTATAACTCAAAACCATCAAGTCCGGGTAGCATCTTAGTAAATCTTTTCTGCGCTCTTTTTTTTCTAGTTTAATAATATTTAATAATATAATAGGGTGACCAGAACTGTACACAGTACTCGAAGTGTGGCCTTATCAATGTTTTATACAACTTAGAACAAGACGTCCCAACTCCTGTATTTAATGTTCTCACCAATGAAACCAAGCATGTCAAATGCCTTCTTCACTGCTCTGTCTACCTGTGACTCCACTTTCAAGGAACTATGAACATGTACCCCTAGATCTCTTTTTCTGTAACTCTCCTCAACGCCTACCATTAACTGAGTAAGTCTTGCCCTGGTTCAATCTACCAAAATGCATCATCTTGTATTTGTCTAAGTTAAACTTCATCTGCCATTCGTTAGCCCACTGGCCCAATTGATCAAAGATAAAGAGAGTATAAGATAGTGACGCAAAGAAATAAAAGCCTCCTCAGCCAGTGATTTTCATGCCCCACTCAGGAATATACCTTACCCATCTCTAACTGTACCAGAGGACACATTATAAAGTATTTTCCCAGGATGTGTGACCTGCCTAGATCTTTACAAGAACCAGTTAAGGATTATTTAACCCCAAAATAAACAAATGTGCAGTCATTAGTTGTAAGATGCATTCCTCACCAATGTGACGACTTGTAGAGCTAATCCTACAAACTGTCCATCATTATGCCGAGGTGTCTTTCCTTTCAAAAAAAAAGAGCAGGCAAGATACACCACAATAAGGATAAGTGCCAAATGCTCTTCCTGCATTCTAATGCCTCCCATTAAGACTTAAGCCACTCACCCATCTCCCAGCAGTGGCACTATTCTTATTTATTGTGGTTTGCACACTGGAGACCATGAGGCATCTACCTCATTATAAATGTACAGATAAGAAGAAAAGATGGCTATTTATCTCAAAGCCTTCATACCGTACAACCTGTACAGCGCAATCCTTAACTAAAAGGGGCGCACAGAGGAGTGCTTTCCATTCAAGGAAATTGGAAGTTCCTGCTCTTCAGGAAAAAATCTCTCTGTAGTGCTCAATAACTAGATCACCCATGTCAGCATGATAAATAAGCACTCCGAATCGGGAAGGAATTATAATGAGAAGGGATAAAATTGAGAATTTACTGTGAATGGCAAATTGCTACTTCCAATTATTGCCTTCGTGATCTTAGCCAGATTGTTGAACACCTTTATAGAGTTGTCAAATGTCATCTTCTGTAGCAGGATACAGTGGGGCATATTGCACTCAGCTATTTTCAAACTTGGTCAAAACCCTTGCACATCTGTTATATCACCATTAAGAAATCTTGGAAGAAAAGAGACTCTTGCTTTATTATAGAGCAAGCCCTTGTTTCTTCTAACTGCTTCCAGTACTCTTTGGTGATCTCTAAAGTTATGAAAATACTTAATTATGGCCAGGGTGATTGTCCATTGGTCTCAGAAACTGGTATACGATGTGCCCTTTTTAACTTAATTAGCCCACTATCCAGATTAAGCAAACATGGTAGCTAGCTCTCAAAGAATTTAACTCAGCTCCATCTGGTAGAGTGACAATCCGGACATTTTTCCAACATCTTTTGTTCATCAGATTGTCCAAGAATTCTGACATACCACAGAGCTGCTTTTCCAAGGATTTACGCAGGCCTCAATGGAGGAAGTTGCATTTTCGACAGCCGCGATTCTCTCTCTCCTGTTTCAGTACCAGCACCTTTAACCAGTATTCTGCAATTCTATAGTATGAACACTGATATTCTGCGCTAATAAACTGGGTTTTTCATTAATGACCTTAATAATATTAGCAGTCATCATAAGTAATGCCTTTGAAAGTGCCAGATTGAGAGTCTGTTCATTCATTATGTCACCATGTTGAGGAATGGATTCCACCCCAGTTACTTCTGCTCTCATTCATTCAAGGAAAGTGGACTTCACTGGCCCGGTCAGCACTTATTGTCCTTAAGAAGCTGGTAATGAAGCCTTTTGGAACCACTACAGGCTGTGTGGTGTAGGGACATCCATGGTGCTATTAGGGAGGGAGTTCTAGGATTTTTACCCAGCAACAGTGAAGGAATGGCAATATCTTTCCCAGTAAGGTGTTAAGTTTCTCCTTTTCATACTTTGCATTGAATTTGATCATATTCTGATCACTTTGATAAATGTTCCTTTATTGTTAATTTGTTAACTAAATCTCATTCATTAAATCTGGTACAGCCAAACCTCTCATTACTCTGCAAACACATAGCTCCAAATGTACTTGAGTAATTCTGATGAGCTATTCAGTTATTTCCAATATTTTTTTAAAAAGCTCTCCCACTGAAACAACTCTGCTGCGCTGCAAGCCTGCTTGATCCCTGAATTATTCAATTCCACCATTTCAGTGCTGGTATCAGGAAGCCTGCAGACAACTCCTATTAGTTTATTGCTTTTCACAGTCTTTCATTCTTAATCAAAGAGCCTGCTGATTGCCTACTGTGTCCTTTGTTACTAAGGTTGCAATGACATTGTTAATCAATAAGCCTCTTCCATTTATTCCTTCCATTTTCCTTAACCTAGCCAGCATGTCCTTGAGGGTCAGTTGCATTACCTGAGCTAATGCAGCTTTGACTGAAATTGCCACACTAATGTATGCTGTTCTTTTCTGTTGCATAGTAAATGAACTCAGTGGAGGAACCTCCTGGAAGACACTGGCTATGACTGTCTGTATATATGTCCTCCTCAAATTCCTGCAGGGAGGTGGTACAGGTAGGAAATCTATCAATAGTGGGTGCTGTGAAGCTAGTATGTGTAAAATTATAATGAATCGTAAAAATGTTAAGATTGTAAAATTGTATTGTCTGTTTTTTAAAAAAGGTAGTTTTTTTTTTGCTGTGTTTGGAGAGTTAAGAGGTGGAGGTGCATCCAATACCCAGACTGAAATAATGTATCTGAGGCAAAAGCAACAGATTTGCTTTGGTAACAGGCTTTAGGCATTTGAATCAGAATATGTTTTGCATTTTAATCAATCATTTTGAAATAGTAGTAGCTTATCGGATTTGAATTTGATGTTTTGATAACCCGCAAACCAATCCTACTGTGGGGGTTTTTGGTATGTCATTGGGTGTATAAAGGCCACAGCTCCCAGTTCCAAACTACTAGAAGACTGCCTGTCAGCAACTGCAACAGATCACAGCTTGAGAGAGACACAGACAGTGACTGCTCTCTTACAGTGTTAACAGCCACATTTATGTCTTAAAAGAAAGCCTCGTTCAATCATAAATGTACCAACAGAACATAGAAGAAGTCTGCAAAGTAGACAGATGATTACAGAAGATGACAAACCTGATTGCATTTTGAATGTGACTAAAAATTCTACTGTTTTTGTTAATAAGTGGGAATTACTATCTAAACAGCATTTCATTAGAATAGTGTTTAATTAGGTTTATTAATAGTTTATTTAACCCATTCACTGTTAGATAAATAAAGTGATGCTGGTTGCTTTACAGAGGGATTCTTGGAGTTATTTTGATTTAACATTAAAAGCTGTTGAAGTTCAGATAATCCCTCTTCTCTCTCATTCTTCAGATTATGAAGGAAGATGCTCCTGTTTGAGTGGCTGAGCTCTGAGAGGAGATCGGCCTACCCTTCGTAACAGGGGTATAAAAATGTTGTTAGTTTGGCATTTGGTATGATTGGATTGTGGTTATGCCACACCATTGAACGTGAGTTTGAAACCCTCATGGCAGTTTGCAAATTTAAAGTCCGTTCAAGAAAAATCTGAAATAAAAAAAGCTGGAATCAATATACAAGATCATGAAACTGTCAATCTGTTTAAAAACCTGATTTTTTTTTTAATGCCCTTAAGGAAGCTATATTTCCGAATAGCTCTGGCAAGCTGCTTGCTTGTATTAAACTGTTGATGGTTCAGACAGGCATGGCTGTCCTCCCTAGTTGTTCTGATGACCAAGTGTTATGAGCATTCATTAGTGGTAGAGATGGAGCAGAAATGTGATCATTCCATTCATGATATCAGCCCTCTCTTTCCGAATGCTGTAGCATTTGGCAGTAATGTTGCTCAATGCTATTACTGTTTGGAAGGATGCCAGTCATACCCTGAAATTGACTATGGCTAAACGGTCTGGATATCATTTTGAGTAAGGAGGTTCCGTGCCTGTGATGTCTTCCAGATTTGATCTCTTGTCATGAACAGTTCAGAATAATCAACCCTTGACTGTAGATAAACAATTAAACAATGCCTGCAGTGAGGCCAAGAAGATAATGATGTCAAAAAGCTGATTGTTTCCACAATCTCCTCTCCTTTCCCGCCTTAATGAAGACTCTGTTGCTCTGCTTTCTGCTCCCTCTCCTCTGACCTTGGCGTGGTGATTAGTTTCTAGTTTCTGATAAAAGATTTGCACAGTGTGGGGATGGAGAGTCTCTGAAAGCTTTAATTTGAGGGAATTATATTTCTTTACTGCCTTTCATTACCCAGTGGATATCATAAAGAGCTCTGCAGCCAACTAAGTGCATTTGAGATGTAGTCACTATTGTAACATAGGAAATGCAGGACCAGCTCACATAAACTGATAAGACCAGATGATCTGCTATAGTGATGTTAATCAATGAATAATAGCCCAAGAAACAGGGAGAAACTTCAAAATAGTACTTTATTTTCTATGGAGCACCCCCTCAATGTTGTACGATGTATATCATCTTAGATTATGTGCTTGGAATTTGAATCCATGACCTTCCAACTTGGAGACAAGAGTCATACCCACTGAGTCACGGATGATATTTAATATATGAATCTGCGGCAGGATTTGTTGCAGTCACATTTCCTATATTAAAACAGTGACTATACCTCAAATCCATTCCATTGACTGTTAAAGTACTTTGGGATTTTCTTTGGTTGTGAAGGGCAGTAGAGTTTATTACGCTAAATTTCCTGGAAGATTTGTTCCGTGTGGTGAGAGCACTAGTAAGTGCATTGCAGGTTTGTACCTGGCAATAATCTCTTTCTGTTCAGGTGCATCAGGTTTTGTGAACAATCTACGCTCCTTCATGTGGATACGGGTCCAGCAGTTTACCAACAGACAGGTACAGGTGGGACTATTTGCTCATCTTCACTCACTTTCCCTTCGCTGGCATCTGGGCAGGAAGACTGGGGAAGTTCTACGTAGTGTGGATCGTGGCACCAGCAGCATCAATTCCTTGCTGAGGTACTTTTTTTGGAAACAAGTTTTTTAAATCGCACTTAATAGGTTTGACTTGGGTGATTTTATTTGTTCACTGTGTGTAATTATAATCTCTCCTACTCTTACTGCAGTGATATTCCCTTAATCTAGTCTGCAGTAAAGAGAGAATGCATCTTGCACAACCTAAATGTCCCAAGGCACTTCACAGCCAATTTGTTGTAATATAAGAAACTACAAACTCCTAGACATATCCATCTGATAATGACCCAATTAACTGTTTCTAAGTGCTAGTTGAGGGATAAATATTGGACAGGAAATGGAGAAGAATTCCCCTGGCCTTATTGATAATAGTGTTATGAGATCTTGTGTACCTACCTGAGAAGGAAGGTAGGCCTTGGTTTAACATCTCTCAGAGAGTATAGCTGCTCCAAATAATGTAGCAGTGTCTCAGTACTGTGCTGTCAACATAGATTACGTGCTCAAAGCTTAGTAATTTGGCTTGTATCCACAATTTTTATTCAGAGGCATATGTGGATGACTGACCTAGGCTGATATTGTGCTGAACTGTGCCAAGGTGTCGGTGCTGCCATCCTTTTGATTAAAGCTTAGGCTTAGAATGATTACAGCACTAAAAGGCACTATTTGGCCTTTCCAATGATGATTCGTCTCCCTGGTCTTGCCAGAACAAATCTTCCAGAATCAAGAAGGCTGCAGATTTCATTTCTTTAATTTCCTGCATCCAGCTGTGATGTCTCTCAAAGTCCAACAGCTTTTTCTCTATGCAGATCACACAAAATCTCTTCCATTTGTCTATGATATTCATTGATTTCTAGGGAGGGCTGTAAACTGATCTCAGAATGGCCTCCTCTGCCCTTTTTCCCCTGGCAACATGAAATACTTCAACCTGGTATCTGGGTAGAAATGCCAAGTAAATCAACATTAAAAAGCACAACCATTTACAACTCAATACCAGCAACACCTTTTTGGGACTTTGTGAGACTCATTGCAAACTCAGAGACTTCTGCCATTGCCTCCATGCATAAATACCTGCATCTTATTCTCAGTAAAACAATCTAAGCCCTCCTTTGAGCTAACAATCAGACTACCCAGGTTTATTGTCAGAAGAGGTTATGGGACACCTTTATTTAACGTAACTTTAAAACTATAGTCCCAAAATATAATAATTTTATAAACCTCAATTTGTAACTGTAAGTATTGCTTCTCCTCATTTGTCCTAACAAAGCATATCAGTTCGCATTACTGTGCACTAAATCCCATCTGCTAGCTTTTCACCCATTCTATATCCTCTTAAAACCTATCATTATCCTCCTCACAGTTCACAATACTTTAGTTTAATGTTAGCTGAATATTTTGAAATTGTGTTCTGCACATCCAAATCTAGGTCATTACTGTTGATCAAGGAAAGCAGTTATCCTTGTACATTCACTGGGGAACACTAGATATGCCCTTCTTCCAGTTCGAAAGAACAATTTTCATCACTCCCATTTCCTACTATTTTGTATCCACACTGCTACTGTCCCTTTTATTCCATGGACTTCAACTTTTACAATAAGCTAAACCTGTTGTATAGCATATTGCCTATGGTATGGCTTGTTATCAAATAGCTTTTGGAAGTCCATATAGACTACATAAACCACAGTTTCCTAACCAGCACTCCTTCCACAACCAATGCCACTGAAAGCAAATTAACTAGTCATTTACTTCATTGCTCTTATTGAAATCTTGCTTGGTGAAAATGACAGTTTAGTGGCAAAAAACAATCAAAGCATAACATTATTATGTGGGGGACAAAGGGTGATGACAAAAGGCTGCTTTAGTGACTGCAAGCCAGTGTCCAGTGGCGTACTACAGAGATCCGTGGTGGACTCTGTGAAAGTTCTGTGAAAGAAAGGGACCTTGGTGTGTTTGTTCACAGATCTCTGAAGGCGAACGACATTTTAATCAGGTGGTGAAAAAGGCATATGGGACACTTGCCTTTATCAAAAGAGGTATGGATTACAAAAGCAGGGATGTCATGTTGGAGTTGTATGGAGCTTTGGTGAGGCCACAGCTAGAGTACTGTGTGCAGTTCTGATCACCACATTATCAGAAGGAATTAATTGCATTGGAGAGAATGCAGAGGAGATTCATCAGGATGCTGCCTAAGATAGAACATTTAAGTTATGAAGAGAGGTTGGATAGACTTCAATTGTTTTCGTCGGAGCAGAGAAGGTCAAGGGATGAGCTGATTGAGGTATACAAGATTGAAGGACATGGACAGAGTGGATAAGGAGCAGCTTATTCCCCTTAGTTAAAGACACAATGAGACATAGGTTCAAGATAAGAGGGAAAAGGTTTAGGGGATGTGTGGAAAACCTTTTTTATCCAGAGGGTGGTAACGGTCTAGAATGCGCTGCCTGGGAGGGTGGTGGAATGTCTGGATGAGCATTCGGCATCTCATGATTTTCGCAATAATTTCATTGCATTGTTAATGTAAATCTTACTTGTGACTAATAAATAAACTATACTTTGTAACATTCAGGGCTAAGTGCTGGCAGATGGGATTAGGTGGAGTTTAGGTGTTTCTAATATGTCGGTGTGGATTCGTTGGGCCAAAGGACCACTTCAGCAGTGTATGATTCTATGATTAGCTATTATATTTAATTTACTTTGTATCTGATTAGGCACAGGTAGGATAAGGGGCAACAGGCTAGTGGCAACTACATTTTTTAATGTGGATAATTGAGAATTTTTTGCATGAATGAAAGAAATTTAAAATGAGGATATGCACCAAGCGATAAAACACTGAAAGCTGTGGAAGGATTGGATAGACTTAGGCCAGAATTTTACTGTCCTGCCCGACACGGGAATCAGAGTTGACGAGAGATGGACTGTGGGAGGGGCCGTTGACTTTAGGTGGGATTTTATGGTTTCAGGACGAGCAAAGCCATAAAATCCTGCCCTTGGTGTTCAGAATACTTAACTTTCTGATAGTGATAGCAAGAAGTCTGACAATACCAGCTTAAGGTCCAACAAGTTTATATGAAATCACGAGCTTTTGGAGTACTGCTCCTTCCTCAGGTTGATAAAGCCACATAAAGAAGCCAGTAGTATTTTAGGTTTTATTAATAGAGTGCAGTAATGAAAAGATAATGCTGAATTGTTGCTGGATGCTGGCAGTTTATGTCTTCATAGCTTCACACTCTATCCTAGAAGAATAATTCAGAAGGAGTGGAAGAATTGGCAGTTATCTCCAGTCTGATGAACCATGACATGAATAGTCCTTCCAATGTCCATAAGCATCTTTATTCCAGCTGATATTGGGGGCTGGGTAGAGGTTAATACGATATGGTGGGTAAGGGTTTATAGGTTTCCACAATTTGTAATGTGGCTGGAAGCACCAAAGCATGCTGGATGCAAGTGTATCAAACCAGGACTCAAAACCAGCCTCTGAGCTGGGGTGCTACCACTCTGCTAAAAGCTTAAATCATAGTATAGTATGCAGTTATGATAGTTTTAGGTGCCCTATTATGGAAAGCATGGTAAAGCCATTGAGAGTACACAGCACATATTCATCAGGGTAATTTTACTGCAGCTTAAAGTTTATTTATTAGTCACAAATAAGCTTACATGAATACTGTAGTGAAATTATTGTGAAAATCTGAGTTGCTGCAGTCTGGTGCCTGTTCAGGTTACACAGAGAGAACTTAACATGGCCAACCCACCTAACCAGCACATCTTTTGGACTGAGAGGGGAAACTGGAGCATCCAGAGGAAACCCACACATATACGGAGAGAATGTGCAGACTCTGCCCAAGTCAGGAATTGAACCCAGATCCCTGGCTGTGTGAGGCAGCAGTGCTAACCATTCAGCCACCAAGCAGAGATTTCAAAGACATTGAAATGCGGAAGTGCTTTAATAGAGATGTAGTATTATCAGTCTATCTGTGTGTGTGACTTGAAATCAGAGTATCACCTACAGTGTTCTTTTCCTACACACAGACCATTTACAAATGGTGTTCCCCAAGGATCTATTCTTTATCCCTTCCCATTTCTCAAGTAAATGCAGCCCTTCAATGGTATCAGCTGAAAACACGGAAATGTCATTAATTCCTGAAGGCTATCTGAACTGGCTCAAGAAGCTACTTCGTTCTAGTCAAGAAGGTAGCTCATTGTCACCTTGTAGAGGGCAATTAGGGCTGGACAATAAATGCTGGTCTTTTTCTCTGTATCACTTGGTCTAATAGATATCATACTTGTGATTATAAAACTAACATCAGTTCAATAAAACAGCCCCTCAAAATGTTTTGAAGCAGCAAGAAAGTCTGTTTTTGTGTGCTGTAATTGCAATTCATTCAGAGATAAATAAACTTCAACTTTATTTTACAGCTACATTGTTTTCAGCATCTTCCCGACGATTGCCGATATCATCATCGGCATAGTTTACTTCACCACGAACTTCAATGCCTGGTTTGGTCTCATCATTTTTGTTTGCATGACGCTGTACTTAAGTAAGTGTGCTGATCGAGAAATGGGTGTTATCAAAATTGATGCTATGTCTGTGCTCATGGTCAAAAACTTTACACTCTTTAAAATGTGGGTGTTTAAATATGAGTGTTTAACACCTCTTCCAGCCAAAGCTAGCTGCTGCAGGAAAATATCTATGTTTGTCAGACTCACGATACCAAATAACCTTTTGGGCTTTAACCTGGTGTTGTGAGACTTCTTACTGTGTTGTATAGTGGAGAAAGCTGGCAGAGCCAAATGGCCTGCCTCGATTTTCAATGCAAGAAATCTGAAATTAAAAGAAAGTTGTGGGAACTATCATAGAAGGGGATACTGTCCTGTGCTGATTTAACATTTTCTGTTTCCTACAGCAGGTGCCCTTTTGCAAGCAGGAACAGTTTCTCCAATCTACTTTGTCTACCCCCTCGTGATTATAAAATTTTCTATCAGGTTTCTTCCTAGTCTTCTGCTCTCCAAACTCAACAGTCCCAACCTCTCCAATCTATCCTCAAAACTGAAATTTCTCATCCCTAGAACCAGTCCTGTAAACTTCCAGGTTGAAGTCTTGCTTTGTGATTGTCGAGCGATGCTCATTCATCCATGGTCTCCCCACACTTGGGCTTGCAACATCTCACTTACTGCCCTGTCTGGAGGCAACACACAACTCTTTAACCTATGCTTAATGCTATCTCCACTCGTATTGTCTGCACCATTAAGACTTGATTAGCTGTAAAGACTTCCTTTCTAATCCGTATTCTTTAAACTGAATGTGTGCCTTTATATGGCCTATTTGTGATTAAAACTCCCCACTCACCTGATGAAGGAGCAGAGCCCCAAAAGCTAGTGGCGTTGATGGGGGGACAGCATAGAGGGAGCTTTACTCTGTATCCAACCCCGTGTTGTACCTGTTCTGGGAGCGTTTGATGAAATAGTATAGATTCTAAAAGATTGCTCAGCTATTTTTAAGAGTTTGTAAATGGCAATAGAGTTCCTGTCTTTTTAAAGGTCATGTGATGCTTATTTGATTTGTGTTCAACTGTTTGTCAGCAGCACAATGAAATCTCGGGCTTTTAAAGTTGTCTCATCTTACATCACTCAGTCACTCCTCGGAGTAGAAAAAAATGCTTTCTGCTGATAATTAAATCCTGTGTTCTTGGGATAGAGTCTGCTCGGATGAAGCCCAAAGTGCAACCTCGAGGGCTTTTCCATGTAATAGAACATCACTCCCTTTGTTAGAAATGCCAGCTGTTTGTCTTTAATGTCTGAGATGCAGGAAACATGAAAGAGAACCATTTCACCTCTTAATGACAAGAGAGCTGAAAACAGAGAATGTGTCTTGTTCCTGACTGTAGGTAATTGAAGGGGTTGTGCCCGGCCACGCTTTGCAGTGTTTGTAATGTCTAATATCAAAGAGCTGATTGTCAGGAGAAACATTGCAAAGGCAATAAGCTGACACTTTTGTACATCATTTATAGTAGCAAATGAGAGCTGAATGAGAGCATTAATCAGCTTTTCTTTGCACAAGAACATGGGATTTGCGGGACAGGAAAAGATTGAAATCCATTATTTTTGCCTTCTATAGTCACAGGCCACAGTGATAATGTTAATTATTCGTAGTCAGTTAAAGTTATGGAAAATATTGCAGTGTTATTCAAAAGATACATTTTTGGTGGGTTCCTGAAGGGAGTTTTGTATCATGATACCTTTAAGTGCAAATCTCTCACATTATCAACATCAATAGTATGGATTTATATAGCACCTTAACACAATGAAAAGCCGCAATTTGCTTCGTAGGAGCAGTATCAAGTTAAATTTGTCACCGAGTCACATAAGGAAATATCATAGCTGATGACCGAAAGCATAGCCAAATAGGCGAGGCAATAGCCTAGTGGTATTATTGTTTGACTGTTAATCCAGAAACTCAGCTAAAGTTTAGGGGACCCAAGTTGAGATCCCACCGCAGCAGATGGTGGAATTTGAATTCAATAATTTTTAAAAAATGACTGGAATTAAGAATTGACTGATGACCACGAAACGATAGTTGTAAAAACCATCTTGTTCACTAACGTCCTTTAGGGAAGGAAATCGACTATCCTTACCCGGGTCTGGCCTGTGTGTGACTCCAGAGCCATAGCAATGTGGTTGACTTTCAACTGCCCTCGTGCAACTCGGGATGGGCAATAAATGCTCGCCAGACAACAACGCCCATGTCCTATTAATGAATAAAAAATGATTTTCGATAAGAAAAAGAGATAGAGAGGGAAGGTAATTCCAGATCTTAGAGCCTAGGCAGCTGACAGCACAGTTGGAAAAAATGAAAAATAAATCAATAAGATAAAATTAAATTTTTAAAAAATGAACTTGTGGTGGTGATCAGCCTTCCAGACTTAACACTGAGTTCATCAACTTCAGAGCATAAGCTCTTTCTTTCACCTTCACCACAATTCCATTTATTTTATTTTTAATTTTTAATCTTATTTACTTAACTTTTCTTCCATGGTCTAATAGAGATAGGAAATATGCAATAAATGGCAGACCTTTAAGAGTATTAATAGGCAGAAGGATCTGGGCGTACAGGTACACAGCTCACTGAAAGTGGCAGTGCAGGTGGAGAAGGTATACGGCATATTTGCTTTCATTGGCTGGGGCATTGAGATTAAAAATTGGCAAGTCATGTTGCAGCTCTGAAGAACGTTACTTAGGCTGCACTAGTGTTTAATTCTGGTCACCACACTGCCAGAAGGATGTGGAGACTTTGGAAAGGGCGCAGAAAAGATTTATCAGGATATTGCATGGTATGGAGGGCATTAGCTATGAGCAGAGGTTGGAGAAACTTGGTTTGTTCTCACTGGAACGATGGAGATTGAGGGGAAATCTCATTGAAGTCTATATGATTATGAGAGGTACGGATAGAGTGGATAGTCAGAAGCTTTTTTCCAGAGTGGATTAGTCAGTTACGAGGGGCAAAGGTTTAAGGTGCGAGGAGCAGGATTTAAAGGAGATGCACTCAGCAGATTTTTTACAGAGTAATGGGTGCTTTGAACTCGTTGCCAGGGGAACGAGTGGAATGGAAGTGGATACGGTAGTTACTTTTAAGGGGTGTCTTGACAAGAACATGAATAGGATGGGAATAGTGGGATGTGGTCTCCAGAAGGGTTCGGGGTTTTAGTTCAACTGGGCAGCATAGTCGGTTTAGGCTTGGAGGGCTGAAGGGCTTGTTCTTGCGCTGTAACTTTTTTTTGTTTTTTCTTCTACTTTCTTAAAATCTCACTTTCCATCTTGTTTCCCCCTGCCCCCCATTCACCCCCATCCCTTACAGATCCTCCCAACCTCCTGACACCCCTAGAGCCATCTGTTGCATGCCTCAGGTTGTCCTTTGACATTCTATTCTCTCTCCCCACGATGCTGTAGATCTGCTGCGATTTTTAGCATTTTCTGTATTGGAAGTAATGTATTTGATTCTTCCATCCAAATCATTGTTAAAGATTGCAAATAGTTCAGGCCCAAGCACTGATCCTTGTTGTACCCCACTAGTCACAGCCTGCCAAATTGAAAATGACCCATTGGTTCCTACTCCCTATTTTCGCTCCATAATGGCTGATCCAAATCTTTGGTAGTCTTGTAGTACCCCATACTTATTCTAGAACCCTGCAAGTTTTCCCCTTCAAGTGTTTATCCATTCTCTTTTGAAAGTTACTATTGATTGTTCTGATGCTTTTGCCAATCATCTTTACCAAATCACAGCAGAAGAGTCGATAACCACAGGATAAAGCAGACTTGGCACATAATAATATTCAAGTCTTTGGCCAAATGCTGGCAAGTGGGATCAGGTGGGCAGGTGAGAGCATTTCATGTGTCGGTGCAGAACAGGCCCTTCAGTCCATCGAGTTTGCACCGACACATGAAATGCTCTCACCTGCCCACCTGATCCTACTTGCCATTATTTGGCCCAAAGCCTTGAATGTTATGATGTGCCAAGCCTGCTTTCGTTTGTGGTTATCAACTTTTTTGTTGCTGAAAACAATTTCTCCTTATTTTCTCTACCAGTTTTGAACACCAGTGTGAAATCTCCCCCAAATCATTTTCTTCTGCACAATCTCCAAAGCATTGAATGCTGGTGGCCTGAGTTGAGTATAATATTTCACCTGAAGAGCATGAGCAACTTGGAAAAAGAAATGAAATGTAGTTTGTCAAAAGTATATTTGCTTAGATATTGGAAAGGAATTTATCAGTACGTGACAACTTAGTGACAGCACTGGATTGAAATAAGAATTGGGTTCCTTGTTATGGTGGGTCTATATATTTGTACTCAATGTAACTAAGATTCTGGCTTGTAATGTCACCCTAGAATTTAAGTGGAAGCTGTTGATGTTGCTGGCACAAGTTGTATCATTGTTCAACGCTAACCACTGCTGTCCCTTTGGCCTTCAGCAATAACCATCGTGATAACTGAATGGAGAACAAAATACAGGAGGGAAATGAACACCAGGGACAATGAAGCAAAGTCCAAGGCTGTCGACTCCTTGCTCAACTTTGAGACGGTAATGTTAATTTGACCAAGTTGTTACTCTGATGTTGGGTTGTGGGAGATGTTGAAGTATCGCTGTGCAGAGGAGATGGGATAGGGGTATGGAAGCAGGGGATACAGGTATGGAAGCAGGGGACACAATGGTGAATAGCACGGCAGCTTTAGAACAATACAGCACAAACAGGCCCTTTGGCCCACGAGTTGCGCCGATCACATCTACCAATCCTTGTTTCTGGAATGGAGATTTGACCCCATGATCTTTGATTCAAGGCATGGGAGAACACTACCTACTGAGCCACAGCCAAGATAGCAATATGCACAATACTGAAGGATGTAGTTAAAGAAGGAAAAATACAGGGGTGCCAGGAATCTGCTACGAACGCAATAACTTCTACATTTAACCCTTCTGCATTTCAAGGTGGGCAGAAAATCCCACACGGGACAGCTCCCTCAATCGAATGAAGGTTTAACCCTGCATCCTTGTTGTCCCAGCTAGTGCATAGGTTTTCTGGGTGATAGAGTCAGAGGTTTACAACAGAAACAGGCCCTTTGGCCCAACTTGTCTATGCCGCCCACTTTTTACTAGTTTGAATCACGTCAGGGTCAATGAGGCAAAAGCATAGCAGGAATTGATGGGCCTATGAACTTGACAGCTGGATAGAGTTTAAACATTAAAGCAGCCAACGCCTTAGTTAACAAAACCTACCAACGCCTTTACTTTCTCAGGAGACTAAGGAAATGCGGCATGTCTGCTACGAGTCTCACCAACATTTACAGGTGCACCATGGATTCTTTCTGGTTGTATCGCAGCTTGGTATGGTACCGGTTCTGTCCAAGACTGCAAGAAACTACAAAGAATCATGAACAAAGTTCAGTCCATCACGCAAACCAGCCTCCCATTCATTGACTCTGTCTACACTTCCAGCTGCCTTGTAAAAGCAGCCAGCATAATCAAGGAGTCCATGCGCCCCGGACATTCTCTCTTCCACCTTCTTCCTTCGGGAAGAAGATACAAAAGTCTGTGGTCACGTACCAACCTGCACAAGAACAGCTTCATCACTGCTTCATCAGACTTTTGAATGGACCTACTTGCACTATGTTGATCTTTCTCTACACCCTAGCTATGACTGTAACACTACATTCTGCACTCTCTCGTTTCCTTCTATGAATGGTATGTTTTGTGTAGCGCACAAGAAACAATACTTTTCACTGTATATTAATACATGTGACAAATCATATTAAATCGGTTGGGGGGGGGTGTCTATTTAGTTGCCTAATTGAAAGAACTTTGCTGACAGGAGTGTTTCTGACATTGTGTTTTCATTTTTGCTACCTTGAAATTTTTTTCATTCAATCCACACTTCTCCAATGCTAGCCTTCACAGCAGCATGTTGATAGCCAATTCAATCCTTCCTTCAATATCTGCCATGGAACAAGAGGAACAGCAACAGGAACAACAGCTGCCTTCTCTTCATTCACCCGCAGCTTTACAGAACAGAAAGGATGAAGACTGTACTCCAGGAGGTGATAACTCCAAGAGTATCTAACAGAGCATCAACTTTCTGAACATGACTGAGACACAGTGCATCAGGTGTCAGCATATGATTGTGGAGCTGCCGCCTTCTGAAACAAGACATCTGCCTAGTGGACTGGGTGGACATGTTTCCAGTGGCAGTCAAGATTACCATGCCTTTGGATTGATTTATCTCCAGCTCCTTCCAGATGTTCCTTTCTGTTGCATACAATTGAACCTCCTACGTCACCCATCTGTGTATATTGGGGCCATTATTTTCGATCCTCTTTTAAAGAGCTATCAGAATTATGAAATGGTTGGGCCCCACCAGTTCAGGCAATTATAGATGGCACACGCATGGCAATCAAAGGGCCTTCAAATTAATCAGGAGTATTTATCAGCATTTAGGAATTGCATTCCACAGTTCAGCTGGGAAGATAGTACCAAAGTGTAATCACACGCACCTGTGCAAGACATGCAGCAAACTGTTCCAGTTATATCTCCCATTGATCTTTCAAGGTCCAAACTGATTCAGTGGTTTGCTCCTTGGAACAGCTTTGATGAAGCCTACCATTTAAATGGAACATGAGCCCAAAAGTGACTGTGGAGCTGATCATAGACTGCTACAGGTGTGATTCAGGTGCCCGGACAGGCCTGGATGTGTCCTTTAGTAAGCAGCACAAGGTATCCCAAATGACAGTGATGCGCTGTGTCATTCATGGCATGACAGAGGAGGACTGCAGCTATAGGGCGACAAGGTACAGTGGTTAGCATTGCTGCACTAGGGACCCAGGTGCAATTTCAGCCTCTGTGACTATTTCTGTGGAGTTTCCTCATTCTTCCCCTGTCTGCATGGGTTTCCTTTGGGTGCTGCGGTTTCCTCCCATGTCCCAAAGGTTAGGTGGATAAATAAGGTTCTCTTTCGGAGAGTTGGTGCAGACTGGATGTGTCAAATGGTCTCCTTTTGTACTGTAGGGATTCTATGGAGCTGCAGAAGAGACTGACTGAGGGAACTGGCACTTGAATGTGCCAGACTCTCTCCTTTGTTCTGATCGCTGAGCCTCCTTCAGTAGTGAATCTGTGAGCAAGCATCCACTCTGTTACATCTCATCTCGTTAGCCACTTCAATGCTCCAGCCACTTCCTCCTGTCTGCTGAGACAAAAAAACTGAGTCCTTACAGCCAAAGTATGATTTTCAGAGATGCCTCCTACAGACCAGGGAATGGATAGGATAGGGAGCCTTCCCAAATTGGCACTCTATCAGTGAAGTTGCTACCTGTGTTCTGACACCTTTTAACATGCATCTATTCTGACCCCTGCCAGGTTTGAGCAGTCAGATATGGATCAAGTAAAATGTGATGGGACTGGGGATTCGGAAACAGAATGCTAATGCCATAGCCGAGTTTGAAGACTGCAATAAAGCTGTATCCCACTATCTAGAGATTCCCTACTAGTTTTTCTGCAATCTCCCTGGGCACTTTGAACTAAAAATTCTTCACAATTCTCATGAGAATAAGAATTTTTGATTTTTTTTCTTCTCCCCACATTACAGGATTTGATGTTTTAATGAAAATGTCCAAATATAAAGGTAGAGATTGATGCTATCTTCTCTTGTGGCTTTTGCTGACTTTAGTGAATTGGGACTCTCCTAAATTACCTTTGATCTCGTCACTGCTTTGGTACTAAAAGGAAGTGAATTAGCGATGTGTTTAACATAACAGGATTGCACTTTTCTGCTCTGTTAGCCGCAGAACATGATGAGACAGAAGATGCAGCCATGCTATTAGCTCAAACTGAAATCCTGTGCCTCGCAGCATTCTGGAAGGCCATCAAAGGTTTTAACTTTTCCCACCTCTTCCTGATTCTTTCCCCGGCACTTTCTGTTTTGCTACTGGGATTAATGGACTTCAAAGCATATTTGAATGCGAAATTATACAGATCAGGTAAAATGGATTTATTTGCTTTTGCCTGGTATTCTATAATTTGTAAGTAACTCCTTGTCAACCCTTGCAATATATACAGTACTAAGCGAATGAAAGATCAGTTCATTTCCAGTTAATTCTGAGGGACACAAGTTGAATGAACTCCGAAGAAGACATTGCACACATCCGTGTGACTGATTATTATCCTTGGAAATGAGATTTTACCAGCTCCATTGGATTAGCTGGATATTTGTGGGGAAATTGTATTTGACCATGTGAATGGAGTTATTTGAGAAAATAACCTGTGCTGTGGATAAAGGGGAAGCAGTGAATGTACAATACTAAGATTTCCAGAAGGCATTTGATAAAATGCCACATTGAAGGTTATTGCAAAAAATAAAAGCTAGGAGAGGCATGGTGGCACAGTAGGTTTTTTAAAATTCATTTGTGGGACATAAGTGTCACTGGTTGGCCAGCATTTATCACTCATCCCTAGTTCCCCTTGAGAAGGTGATAGTGAGCTGCCTTCTTAAATTGCTGCAGTACATGTGGAGTGCATTTACCCAAAATGTCACTAGGGATGGAATTTCAGAATTTTGACCCAGCGACTGAAGGATATATTTCAAGTCAGGATGGTGAGGCGCTTGGAGGGGAATTTGCAGGTGGTGGTGTTCCCATTTATCTGCTGTCTGTGTTTTTCTAGATGGAAGTGGTTGTGGGTTTGGGAGGTGCTGTCTAAGGACTTTTGGTGAATCCCTGCAGTGTATCTTGCAAATAGTACACACTACAACACTACTTGCAACTCTTCAGATATTGAAGAAATCCATGTTCAAATGCAACAAGATCTGGACAATATCCAGGCTTGGCTGACAAGTGGAACATAGAACATTACAGCGCAGAACAGGCCCTTTGGCCTTCGATGTTGCGCCGACCAATTATGAAAAAAGCAATGACCCTCCAAACTAAACCATTCTCTTCTCTTCCATAAACTTATCAACTAACCTCTTAAACGCCACCAAACTTGGTGCATCTACAACTGCCGCAGGCAGGGCATTCCACTCCCTAACCACCCTCTGGGTAAAGAACCTACCTCTGATATCCGTCCTATAACTATCACCCCTTAATTTAAAGCTGTGTCCCCTCATGCTCGCTTTCTCCATCCTAGGAAAAAGGCTATCACTGTCCACCCTATCTAAACCTCTAATCATCTTATATGTTTCAATAAGGTCTTCTCTTAGCCGCCTTCTTTCTAATGAAAACAACCTCAAATCCCTCACCTCTCCTCATAAGACCTGCCCTCCATACCAGGCAACATCCTGGTAAACCTCCTCTGTACCCTCTCCAATGCCTCCACATCTTTCTTATAACGTGGGGACCAGAACTGCACACAATACTCCAAGTGCGGCCACACTAGAGTTTTGTACAGTTGCAACATGACGTTGCGGCTCCGAAATTCAATCCCCCTACCAATAAAAGCTAAGATTCCATATGCCTTCTTAACACCTTATCGACTTGATTGCCAACTTTCAGGGATCTATGCACATATACACCAAGATCCCTCTGTTCATCAACACTATTAAGAATCCTACCATTAGCCCTATATTCTACACATTTATTATTCCTGCCAAAGTGCATTACCTCACACTTTTTCACATTAAACTCCATTTGCCACCTCTCGGCCCAGCTCTGCAACTTGTCCAAGTCTCTCTGCAAACTATAACACCCCTCTTCACTATCTACCACTCCACCGACTTTAGTGTCATCTGCAAATTTACTAATCCATCCTTCAATACCCTCATCCAGATCATTTATAAAAATTACAAACAGCAGGGACCCAAAACAGACCCCTGAGGTACACCACTTGTCACCGAACTCCAAGATGAATATCTCCCATCAACCACCACCCTCTGTCTTCTATCCACTAGCCAATTCCTAATCCAATTAGCTAAATCACCCTCTATCCCATAGATCTGCATTTTCTGCAGAAGCCTTCCATGGGACACCTTATCGAACGCCTTACTAAAGTCCATATATACCACATCAACCGCCTTACCCCCATCACCTCTTTGGTCACTTTTTCAAAAAACTCAATAAGGTTAGTAAGGAACGACCTACCCTTCACAAAACCATGCTGACTATCCCCAATCAATTCATTTCTCCCTAAAGTGGAAGTAACATTCATGCCATACAAATGCTAGGCAATGACCATCACCAATAAGAGATACACTGCGTGTCGGTGGTGGAAGGATTGAATGTTTGTAGATATGGTGCCAATCCAGCGGGCTACTTTGTTCTGGATAGTGTCAAGCTTCTTGAGTGTTATTGGAGCTGCACCCATCCAGACAGATGAGGAGTATTCCATCACACCCTGACTTGTGCCTTGTAGATGGTGGACAGGCTCTGGAGAGTTAGGAGTTGAGTTACTCACTGCAGTATTCCCAGCCTCTCACCTGCTCTTGTTGCCACTGTGTTTATGTGGTGAGTCCAGTTGAGTTTCTGGTCAATGGTAATCTCAAAAATGTTGACAGTGGGGGATTCAGTGATGGTTACACCATTGAATGTTAAGGGGCAGTAGTTAGAGTATTATCTTATTGGTGTTGGTCATTACTGGCATTTGTGTGCACAACTGTTATTGCTACTTGTCAACTTGAGCCTGGATATTGTCCAGCTCTTGTTGCATTTGAACATGGACAGCTTCAATATCTGAGGAGTCACGAATGGTGCTGAACATTGTGCTCTCATCGGCGAACATTCCCACTTTTGACCCTCTATGATGGAAGGAAGGTTATTGATGAAGCAGCTGAAGATTGTTGGGCCTAGGACACAACATGGACGATCTCCTGCAGAAGTGTCCAGGAGCTGAGATGATTGATTCTTCACAATCATCTTCCTATACGTCAAGTATGACTCCAACTAGCGGAGAGTTTGCCTCCTGATACCCATTGATTCCAATATGCCGAGGTTCCTTGATGCACACTCAGTCACTTGTGGCCTTGATGTCAAGGGCTGTCACTCTCACCTAACCTCTGGAATTCAGCTCTTTTGTCCATGTTTGAACCAAGGCTGTAATCTAGGTTGGAAGCTGAGTGACCCTGGCGAAACCCAAACTGGACATCGTGAGCAGGTGATGGGCTTGATAGCATTGTTGATGACCCTTCCGTCACTTTACTGATGATCGAGAATAGACTGGTAATAATTGGTGGGTTGGATTTGTTTTGCTTTTTGTGTACAGGACAGACTTGAGAAATTTTCCACATTATTGGGTAGATACTGTACTGGAAGAACTTGGCTAGGGGAGCCCAAGCCTTCAGTACTATTGCCGGAATTTTATCAGGATCCATTGCTTTTGCAGTGTCTAGTGCCCCGAACCATTTCTTGATATCACGTGGAGTGAATTGAATTAGCAGGAGACTGGCATCTGAAATGCTGGGAACCGCTGGAGGAGCTGAGATGGATCATCACTTGGCACTTCTGGCTGAAGGTTGCTGCGAATATGTCAGCCTTATCTTTTGCACTGATGTGCTGGGCTTCTCCATTATTGAGGATGGGGATATTTTTGGAGCCTCTTCCTCCAGTGAATTGTTTATTTGTCCTCCACCATTCTCAATTGGATGTGGAAGGACTGCAGAGCTTAGATCTGATCCATTGGTTGTGGGATCACTTACTCTGTCTATCACTTGATGGTTTTGCCATTTGGCATGCAAGTGGTCCTGTTTGGTAGCTTCACAAGGTTGACACCTCATTTTTATGTATGCCTGATGCTGCTCCTGGCATGCCCTCTTGCATTCTCTGTTGTACCATTAATCCCCTGGCTTGATGGTAATAGTTGAGTGGGAGAAATGCCAGGCCATGAGATTGCAGATTATGCTGGAGTACAATTCTGCTGCTGTTTGATGGCTTCATGAATGCCCAGTCTTTGGGCAAAAAATGTGGGCCCAGCCCATGACACCCATGTCCCATAAAAATGAATGTTTAAAAAAAGCTGCAACGTACAGATTGACACAACTTATGGAATACTGATTGAACCTTGCACGTTTGGAGGTGCTAGCTTTAAACGAGACCTTGTCTGAACCATCAAACTAATTTGAAGCCTAAAGTGGTTCTCTCCAGTGTCCGGGTCAATCTTTAATCAATGTAATTGAAAGGGATTATCTCATCATTATTAATGGCAACTTGTTCTGCACAAGTTAGCAGCGGTGTTTCCTCTGTAAAAGTAGTGGCTACATTAAAAGAATTTAATTGCCTCTGTAGTGCTTTGGGTAATGGAAGTCTTTCTGTTTTCTATTACGGGGTTCATGGGCTGCAGTCGAAAAGAGTGCAACATCAAGATGAAGGTCCAGTTTTCGAGACTTCTATCGGGTGCAACCCTGCCTAGGAGAATAAAATCAATCCTTTAATATCCTCTGTCGACCAACTACTACTAAATTTCATTAACTGATTTGTTTGTGTGTTTTGATTTGATTTATCATATAGTGAAAAGTACTATTTCTTGTGCAGCATGCAAAACATACCATTCATAGAGAAGGAAACAAGAGAGTGCAGAATGTAGTGTTACAGTCATAGTTAAAGTATATAGAAAGGCCAACTTAATGCATGGTAGTCCATTCAAAAATCTGACAGCAGCAGGCAAGAAGCTGTTCTCGAATTAGTAGGTAAGTGACCTCAGACTTTTGTATCTTTTTCCCAATGGAAGAAGGTGGAAGAGAGAATGTCTGGGATGCGTGGGGTCCTTAGTTATGCTGGCTGCTTTTCCAAGTTAGCAGGAAATGCAGACAGAGTCAGTGGATGAGAGGCTGGTTTGTGTGATGGATTGGGCTATGTTCACGACCTTTTGTAGTTCCTTGCAGTCCTGGGCAGGAGCTATAACAAGCTGTGATACAACCAGAAAGAATGCTTTCTATGGTGCATCTGTAAAAATTGGTGAGAGTTGTAGCTGATATGGCAAGTTTCCTTTGTCTTCTGAGAGAGTAGAGGCATTGGTGGGCTTTCTTAACTATAGTATCAGCATGGGGGAGCCAGGACAGGTTGTTGGTGATCTGAACACCTAAAAACACGAAGCTCTCTACCTTTCTACTTCGTCTGCACTGCATTTGCTACACAGCAGTTGCTCTGTTTCACTTGGACATTGTGGAAAAAGACGTTATATAAATTCAAGCCTGGTTTTCTCCTCCACTGAACTTCCTCTCTTTCCCATCTAGACACAGCATAATGAAATTTTGAAGTACAATAAATTATTGAGTAAGTGTAGCCTGCCAGTTGGCAGTGCACCAACTGAAGATCCATCTGGCTGTTTCGGCCAACGTACATTTGATTCTATTATTTGCTGACAAGAACCGAGTGGAATATTTCCCATTTTTTTACACACTGCAGGCGTCACATTCTTCTTGATCATCTGCAGACTGTGTTTTTGCGATTCGTGCACAAGGATCCCCAGGTCCCTTTGCACTGTAGCATGCTGAAGCTTTTCACTCTTAAAGTAATAATCCCTTCAAATATTATTTCTACCAAGTGGATAACCTCACATTTGCTAACATTATACTCCATCTGCCAGGTCCTCGCCCATTCAGTCAGCCTATCCGGATCTCACTGCAGTCTTCCACACAATTGGCTTTTCACTTATCTTCGTGTCATCAGCAAATTTTGTTACCCTACTGTCAACACACATCATCTATGTAAATGGTAAACAGTTCCACATCCACTATGTAAGTGGTAAACAACCCCCATACTGATACTGCAGCACCGATCCCTGTAAGACTCCACTAGTCACCAACTGCCAACCAGAAAAGCACCCATTGATTCCAACTCTCTGCTTTCTGTTAGACAACCAATCCTCAATCCACGCTATCACCTTACCCCCAACTCTGTGCGCCTCAATTTTTTGCAGCAACCTTTTGTGAGGCACCTTATCAAACGTGTTCTGGAAATCTAAAAACACCACATCCACCGGTTCCCCTCTACCACACTTGTCACAACCTCCTAGAAATCCAATAAATTTGTTAGACACGACTTCCCCTTCACGAATCTGTGCTGCATTTGCTTGATCAAACCATTCTGTTCCTGGTATCTTGCTATTTCTTCTTTGATGGATTCTAGCATTTTCCCAACCATGGATATTAAGATAACCACCTATAATTCCCTTTCTTTTGTTCGCTACCTTTTTTAAACAGCGACATAACATTAGCCATTTTCCAATCTTCCGGGATTTCCCCAGAGTCCAGCGAATTTTGATAAATAATTACTGAGGCATCTACTATCATCTCTGCCATTTCTTTCAGAACCCTGGGATTCATTCACGAGAAGGCTTTGGCGGGTAGGATTAAGGAGAATCCCAAGGCATTCTATAAATATGTGAAGAGTAAAAGGATAAGAGAAGGGATAGGACCTATAAAAGGTGAAGGAGGAAAAGTCTTGTGGAACCAGAAGAAATGGCAGAGGTGCTTAATAAGGTCCCCCATGCAAGACTTCTTGAGAAGATGAGAGGGCATGGGATCCAAAGGCCTTTGGCCTTGTGGATACACAACTGGCTTGCCTGCAGAAGGCAGAGAGTAGTTGTGGATGGGTCTTCTTGTGCATGGAGGTCAGTCACCAGTGGAGTGCCCCAGGGATCTGTTCTAGGACCATTGCTGCTTGTCATTTTCATAAATGACCTGGATGAGGAAGTGGAGGGATGGGTTAGTAAGTTCACCGACGATACGAAGGTTGGTGGTGTTGTGGATAATCTGGAGGGATGTCTGAAGTTGCAGCAAAACATAGGATGCAAAACTGGGCGGAGAAGTGGCAAATGGACTTCAACGCGGGCAAATGTGCAGTGGTCCATTTTGGCAGGACCAATGGGATGAAGGAGTATAATATCAAGCGTAGGCGTCTTGGCAGTGTTGAGGAGCAGAAGGATCTTGGAGTCCGGGTCCATAGGTCTCTCAAATCAGCCCTGCAAGTGGAGGATGTGGTCAAGAAGGCATATGTTGTACTGGCCTTCATTAATAGAGGAATTGAATTTAGGAGGTTTTGCTGCAACTTTATAAGACCCTTGTCAGACCCCACCTGGAGTATTGTGTGCAGTTCTGGTTGCCTCACTATAGGGAGGATGTGGAAGCTATTAAGAGGGTGAAGAGGAGATTTACAAGGATGTTGCCTAGATTGGGGGGCATGCCTTAGGTTGAGAGAGCTAGGTCTCTTCTCCCTGGAGAGACGAAGGTTGAGAGGTGACCTGATAGAGAGTTATAAGATGTTGAGAGGAATAGATAGCCTCCGAGAATCCACTCTATTTCCCAGAGCTGAAATGGTCGCTACGAGAGGACACAGGTTTAAGGTGCTGGGGGGCAAGGACAGAGGAGATGTTAGAGGTAAGTTTTTCACTCAGAGGGTGGTGAGTGAATGGAATCTGTTGCTGTTCGTGGTGGTAGAGGCAAACTCACTGGGGTCTTCTAAGAGACTTCTGGATGAGTACGTGGGATTGGGAGTTACAGATAGGTCTATGGCCTGATAAGTATAGATATGATCGGCACAACTTGTGGGCCAAAGGGCCTGTTTGTGCTGTAGTGTTCTATGTTCTATGTTCATTCCATCCGGTGTTGAATGGTGGGCAGGCTTGAGGGGCCAGATGGCCTACTCCTGCCCCTATTTCTTATGTAACAAAACTAACTTTTCCTTTCTTTCCCTCCAGGTGAAGTATTACAATGCTGAGAGTTACGAGGTGAACCGTTTCAATGATGCCATAGTGAAGTATCAGGTAGGAGCACCAGGAGCAAGGGGTTTCCATGCTGCAGAATAGTTCACTTCTTTTCTATCAAGAAGCAAAATACTGCAGACACTAGAAAACTGAATAAGAACAGAAAGTATTGAAAATACTCAGGCAGCATCAGTGGAAAGAGAAACAGAGTTAATGTTTCACATTGTGACTACGCCTATTGTCCTGAAACAATTAGTTCACTTTCTCTGTCCATAGATGTTGGCAGCCTTGTTCAACATGTCCAAAATCTTCTGTTTTTATTTCAACTACTTTTTACATTGGTTTAGCCATGCGGCCAAGTCCAGGGTCTGTGCCAAAGCCAGCATGCAGCTCACATGGCACTAAACCTAAGCCTTACCTGATTCATTTGAAGCTGTCACTTAACAGTAGTAAATGGAGTCATAGAGGTTTACAGCATTTGGCCCACTTGTCTTTGCCACCCAGGTTTTACCACTAAGTTAGTGTCAATTGCCGCATTTGGCCCATACTCCTCTATACCAGTGGTCGCCAGACTCCAATCTGGATGCTGCCTGCTGCGAGCCAGATGTGGCCCGTGGGTTGTAGTTTGGAGACCCCTGCTCTATTTCCATGTAACTGTCTAAATGCTTTTTAAAAGACAAAGTTGTACCCACCTCTACAACTGCCTCTGACAGTTCGTTCCAGATACTCACCACCCTCTATATGAAAAAATTGCCACCCTGGACCATTTTGTATCTCTACCCTCTCACTTAAACCTGTGCCCTCTAGTTTTAGATTCCCCTACAAGCAGTTGATGTGGTGTACATGATAGTGTTTGATAAGGTTCCTCATGGTAAGTATTGCAGAAGACGTGGAGACATTGGATTAAGGGGTGATTTAGAGGTTTGGATCAGAAACTGGCTAGCTGCAAGAAGACAGAGGGTAGTGGTTAATGGGACGTGCTCCTCCTGGAGTTCAGTTACTGGTGGTGTACCGCAAAGATCTGTTTTGGGGCCACTTCTGCTTGTCATTTTTATAAATGACCTGGATGAGGGCGTAAAAAGATGGGTTAGTAAATTTGCGGATGACACTAAAATCGGTGGAATTGTAGGAGCAGATGGCCTATTCCTCTTATTTCTTACGTTCCTATGTGTTATGAAATATAATTTTTTTCCCAAGGCATATTTGCTTTCCTGTTGTATCTATTGACTCCTAAAGTCCATTCACATCAGAACATGTTGTAATTATGAGGCCATCAGGAGAGAATTAGGGTGCATAGATTGGACTAGGAAACTACAGGGACTGGGAACATCTGGAATGTGGTGCTTATTCAAGGAGCAGCTGCTGCGAGTCCTTGATAAGTATGTCCCTGGCAGGCAGGGAGGAAATGGACGAGTAAGAGAGCCTTGGTGTACGAAAAGAGTTGATTTGCTGGTTAAGAAGAAAAAGGAGGCTTATGTCAGGATGAGGCTTGAAGGCTCAGGTAGTGCAATGGATAGCTATAGATTAGCTAGGAAGGAGGTAAAACGTGAATTGAGGAGAGCTAAGAGGGGACACGAGAAGATGTTGGCTGATAGGATTAAGGAGAATCCTAAAGCTTTCTTTCGATATGTTAAGAATAGAAGATTGGTAGGGCAAGATTAGGGCCAGTCATAGACAGCAGTGGGAAGTTGTGCGTGGAGCCTGAAGAGATTGGTGAGGCACTGAATAAATATTTCTCTGCGGTATTCACGCAGAGTGCTGGAAATGTAGCTATGGAGAACACTGAGGTACAGGGGTGCAAATTGGGAAGTATTGTAGTAGATAGGGAGGATGTGCTAGAAATTCTCGAGGGTTTGAAGTTGGATAAGTCCCCTGGGCCGGACGGGATTTACCCTAGGATTCTCTGGGAGGCAAGCGAGGAGATTGCAGAGCCTCTGGCTCTGATCTTCAGGTCCTCGTTGGTTACGGGTGTGGTTCCGGAGGACTGGAGGATAGCGAATGTGGTCCCATTGTTTAAGAAGGGGAAGAGAGACCTTCCAGGGAATTATAGGCCAGTGAGTCTTACTTCTGTTGGGGGCAAGGTATTGGAGAGAATTATTAGGGATAGGATTTATAGTTATTTAGAGAGAAATGAATTGATTGGGGATAGTCAGCATGTTTCGTGAAGGGTAGGTCATGCCTTACTAACCTCATTGAGTTTTTTGAGAAAGTGACCAGAGAGGTGGATGGGGGTAAGGCGGTTGATGTAGTATATATGGACTTTAGTAAGGCTTTTGATAAGGTGGCCCATGGCAGACTTCTACAGAAAATGCAGATGTGTGGAATAGAGGGTGATTTAGCTAATTGGATTAGGAATTGGCTGGCAGATAGAAGACAGAGGGTGGTGGTTGATGGGAGATTTTCATCGTGGAGTTCGCTGACGAGTGGTGTGCCTCAGGGGTCTGTTTTGGGGCCCCTGCTGTTTGTAATTTTTATAAATGATCTGGATGAGGGTATTGAAGGATGGATTAGTAAATTGGCGGATGACACTAAAGTTGGTGGAGTGGTAGATAGTGAAGAGGGGTGTTATAGTTTGCAGAGAGACTTGGACAAGTTGCAGAGCTGGGCCGAGGGGTGGCAAATGGAGTTTAATGTGGAAAAGTGTGAGGTAATGCACTTTGGCAGGAACAATAAATGTGTAGAGTATAGGGCTAATGGTAGGGCTCTAATAGTGTTGAGGAACAGAAGGATCTTGGTGTATGTGTCAATAGATCCCTGAAAGTAGGCAGTCAAGTGGATAAAGTTGTTAAGAAGGCATATGGAGTCTTAGCTTTTATTGGTTAGGGGGATTGAATTTAGGAGCCGCAGCATCATGTTGCAACTGTACAAAACTCTAGTGCGGCCGCACTTGGAGTATTGTGTGCAGTTCTGGTCCCCCACATTATAAGAAAGATGTGGAGGCATTGGAGAGGGTACAGAGGAGGTTTACCAGGATGTTGCCTGGTATGGAGGGCAGGTCCTATGAAGAGAGGTTGAAGGATTTGAGGTTGTTTTCGTTAGAAAGGAGGCGGCAAGAGGGGATCTTATTGAAGCATATAAGATGATTAGAGGTTTAGATAGGGTGGACAGTGATAGCCTTTTTCCTAGGATGGAGAAAGCTAGTACGAGGGGACACAGCTTAAATTAAGGGGTGATAGTTATAGGACGGATATCAGAGGTAGGTTCTTTACCCAAAGGGTGGTTCGGGAGTGGAATGCCCTGCCTGCAGCTGTTGTAGATGCGCCAAGTTTGGTGGCGTTTAAGAGGTTAATTGATAAGTATATGGAAGAGAAGGGAATGGTTTAGTTTGGAGGGGCATTGCTTTTTATTTTGGTCGGCACAACATCGAAGGCCGAAGGGCCTGTTCTGTGCTGTAATGTTCTATGTTCTATGTACAGTAGGAGCAGGAGTAGGTCATTCAGTCCCTTGAGCCTGCTCCTCCATTCAATAAGATATTGGTTGATCTGACTGTGACCTTAACTCCTCTTTCCTACCTACGCCTCCCACAACCGTTGACCATCTTGTCAATCAATAATATCTAACTCAGCCTGAAAATATTATTTAGCCCCTACTTGCTGGACATAAAGTCAGCCTATTCTGACTGAAGATATGTAATAAAAATAGAAGGTGCTGGAAAATTTCAGCTGGTTTTGTAACATCTGTGGAGAGAGAAACAATGTTAATGTTTTGAGTCCAATATGATTTCTTCAGAAGTCATGGAAATCTTCTGTGTAAGGTAGCTAATGCGAAGTGAGTTTGGGTGTCTCACATCTGCATTGGGATACAATACTAATGTGGAGCAATGTAAAACCAATTTTTTACAGACGAGGATCAAGTACCAGACAATTCCTCTTTATGAATTTGATGTTAGTTAGACTGGCATTAAACAAAAAATGTTACAAACACTCAGCAGATGAAGTAGCATCTGTGAAGAGAGAGAAATACAGTTAACTTCTAGATTGATGACCTTTTTATTATTGGTTCAATTTCGCTTGTTCCTGAAGCTTAAAATGCTGCTCATGTTTCTCAATATTATTCATATTTAGCTAGCAGAATGGAAAACGAGTGCCAGTCTCGCTCTTCTGAATCAAACACAGAACATGATCATTGGCCTTGGACTGCTCACTGGATCGCTGCTCTGTGCCTACTTTGTCACAGAAAAAAAGTTTCAGGTAGGTAGCTTCTCCCATTCTGGGCCGGCGCTAAAAATTGGATTCAAGTTTTCACTTTCAGCAAAAGCATCTTCTGTGTTTTTCACATCCTGTTTTTGCTTTACATCTTGTTCCACAATGACTAACATCTGGATATGAACTGGCAGGGGTGATGGGAACCCAGCCAGATAGATGGCAAACATATTTGCTTCAAAACAAACATCCTACGGTTTCTAGAATTTCCAATTATGTTAATGAAATAGACAAGCATTAGTCCCAATGTGGTCTACTGACAGAAACAAAATACTATGGCTGCTGGAGATCTGAAATACAAACAAAAAATGCTGGAAATGCTCAGCAGGTCTGGCAGCATCCATGAAGAGAGAAATAGAGCTAACATTTCAGGTCAATGGCCTTTCAGTAGAATGCTTTACAAAACAACATGTTTTATCAGTGCCTGCAATTTCTGAAGTTTTCTGTGCTTCTCTACATGATTTGAGTCTGTTTGGAGCCACATATTTTGCTGCAGAGTCTTGAACATCTCTCCAACTTATTCTCTGTTCCTCCAGTCTCTCCAGTGACTCTCATGTCCTATGCCCTCTCATCTTGTGCCATTCAGAAGTCGCCCTCTCTTATGACGCATTGTTGAAAATCTCTTAAACTTTTTCAGTGTTTTAATTGAAATGTTTATTCTTGTTTTTCTGCATAGGTTGGTGACTTTGTCCTGTTTGGGACTTACATTATTCAGCTTTACACTCCCCTCAACTGGTTTGGAACCTATTACAGGTTAGTGACCTCTGACATACCATATGCATTTCTTCATACTAATCTTTGCTACTGCCATTGCTTCCTTCAGCATCATCCTTTCTTATTGCCATGTGTTCCTTCATGGGAGGTTGAGGCGGATATTGACAGGAGTTACAAAGAGATAGTCATCTCCTAAAAGAGATTCTTGGGTAATTAATAGGAAGAGGGGTAAGAAGCAATCGGGGGGACAATCCCCCGGGGCTGTTCCCCTCCAAAATAAGTTTTCTGTCCTGGAGGCTACAGTTGAGGAAGAATCAACTGGAGATAGCCAAAGGGAGCAGGTCTCTGGGGGTGAGCCTGCTGTGAATGGTCAGGTGGGTAGGGGAAATAAGAGATTGGGCCTGGAGACTCCATAGTTAGGGGGACAGATAGGAGAGTAAATAGTAATAAACGGGACTCAGGGCTGGTGTGTTGCCTCCCAGGGGCCGGGTTCCAGGGCGTCTCAGAGCAGGTTTTCAAGATTCTTAAGGGAGAGGGGAGTCAGCCCCAAGTCATAGTTCATGTAGGGACACATGATGTAGGTAGGACAAGGGAAGGGGATATTAAACAGAAATTTATGGAGTTGGGGTGGAAGCTTAGGGCCAAAACAGACAGAGTGGTTATCTCTGGACTCTTGCCTGTGCCACGGGATAGTTTAGAGAAGAACAGAGAGAGGGAATGTTTGAACTCGTGGCTGCAGGGATGGTGCAGGAGGGAGGGGTTCAGGTTCTTGAACAACTGGGGCTCATTCTGGGGTAGGTGGGACCTCTACAAGAGAGATGGTCTACACCTGAACCAGAGGGGAACCAATATCTTGGGGGGAAAATTTGCAAAGGCTATGCAGGGGGCTTTAAACTGATTCAGAGGAGGGGTGGGATCCTGAGTAGCTTGGATGTTAAGAGGGACGAGAATAGGGGGGTCATAGATGAGAACTGTAAAGCACAGCAGCGTACGGGTGGAGTAGGGCATGGTTTGAAATGCGTATACTTTAATGCAAGAAGTATTCGCAATAAGGTGGAGGAACTTGCAGCTTGGATCAGTACCTGGAACTTCGATGTTGTGGCCATTTCAGAGACATGGATAGAGCAGGGACAGGAATGGTTGTTGCAGGTTCCGGGGTTCAAATGCTTCAGTCGGAGTAGAGAAGGAGGTAGAAGGGGGGGAGGAGTGGCATTATTAGTCAAAGACTGTATCACAGTGACAGAAAGGAAGTTTGATGAGGACTTGTCTGTTGAGGTAGTATGGGCTGAGATTAGAAACAGGAGAGGAGAGGTCACCCTGTTGGGAGTCTTTTATAGACCTCCTAAAAGTTCTAGAGAGGTAGAGGAAAGGATTGCAAAGTCAATCCTGGACAGGAGTGAAAGTAATAGGGTAATTGTTATGGGGGACTTTAACTTTACTAATATTGATTGGAATAGCTATAGCTGTAGCTCGTTAGAGGGGTCAGTTTTTATACAAAGTGTGCAGGAAGGTTTTTTGACTCAGTATGTAGATAGGCCAACTAGAGGTGAGGCTACATTGGATTTGGTGCTGGGCAATGAGCCAGACCAGGTGTTAGGCTTGGAAGTTGGTGAACATTTTGGTGATAGTGACCACAATTCGGTTACGTTCACCTTAGTGATGGATAGGGATAGGCATGAAGCTGGGGGCAGTAGTTATAGCTGGGGGAATGGTAATTATGAGGCCATAAGGAGGGAATTAGGGTGCATAGGTTGGACTAGGAAACTACAGGGACTGGGAACATCTGAAATGTGGAGCTTATTCAAGGAGCAGCTACTGCGAGTCCTTGATAAGTATGACCCTGTCAGGCAAGGAGGAAATGGTCGAATAAGGGAACCATGGTGTACTAAAAATGTTAATTCGCTGGTTAAAAGGAAAAAGGAGGCTTATGTCAGGATGAGGCTTGAAGGCTCAGTTAGTGCACTGGATAGTTATAGATTAACCAGGAGGGAGCTAAAGAGTGAGTTGAGAAGAGCTAAAAGGGGACACGAGAAGACTTTGGCTGATAGGATCAAGGAGAATCCTAAAGCTTTCTTTAGATATGTTAAGAATAGAAGATTGGTTGGGCAAGTTTAGGGCCAGTCAGAGACAGCAGTGGGAAGTTGTGCGTGGTGCCTGAAGAGATTGGAGAAACACTGAACAAATATTTCTCTTCAGTATTCACGCAGGGAGATGTAAATGTAGTTGTGGAGAACACTGGGATACAGGGTTGTAAACTGGAAAGTATTGAAGTAGATAAGGAGGATGTGCTAGATATTCTTGAGGGTTTGAAGTTAGGTAAGTCCCCTGGGCCGGACGGGATTTACCCTAGGATTCTCTGGGAGGCGAGAGAGGCGATTGCAGAGCCTCTGGCTCTGATCTTCAGGTCGTCGTTGGTTACGGGTATAGTTCCGGAAGACTGGAGGATAGCGAATGTGGTCCCATTGTTCAAGAAGGGGAATAGAGACTTTCCAGGGAATTATAGGCCAGTGAGTCTTACTTCTGTTGTGGGCAAAGTATTGGAGAGAATTATTAGGGATAGGATTTATAGTTATTTAGAGAGAAATGAATTGATTGGGGATAGTCAGCATGGTTTTGTGAAGGGTAGGTCGTGCCTTACTAACCTTATTGAGTTTTTTGAAAAAGTGACCAAAGAGGTGGATGGGGGTAAGGCAGTTGATGTGGTATATATGGACTTTAGTAAGGCGTTCGATAAGGTGGCCCATGGAAGGCTTCTGCAGAAAATGCAGATGTATGGGATTGAGGGTGATTTAGCTAATTGGATTAGGAATTGGCTAGCAGATAGAAGACAGAGGGTGGTGGTTGATGGAAGTTATTCATCGTGGAGTTCGGTTACAAGTGGTGTACCTCAGGATCTGTTTTGGGGCCCCTGCTGTTCGTAATTTTTATAAATGATCCGGATGAGGGTATTGAAGGATGGATTAGTAAATTTGCAGATGACACTAAAGTCGGTGGAGTGGTAGATAGTGAAGAGGGGTGTTATAGTTTGCAGAGAGACTTGGACAAGTTGCAGAGCTGGGCCGAGAGGTGGCAAATGGAGTTTAATGTGGAAAAGTGTGAGGTAATGCACTTTGGCAGGAATAATAAATGTGTAGAGTATAGGGCTAATGGTAGGATTCTTAATAGTGTTGATGAACAGAGGGATCTTGGTGTATTTGTGCATAGATCCCTGAAAGTAGGCAGTCAAGTCGATAAGGTTGTTAAGAAGGCATACGGAGTCTTAGCTTTTATTGGTAGGGGGATTGAATTTCGGAGCCGCAACGTCATGTTGCAACTGTACAAAACTCTTGTGCGGCCGCACTTGGAGTATTGTGTGCAGTTCTGGTCCCCACATTATAAGAAAGATGTGGAGGCATTGGAGAGGGTACAGAGGAGGTTTACCAGGATGTTGCCTGGTATGGAGGGCAGGTCTTATGAAGAGAGGCTGAGGGATTTGAGGTTGTTTTCGTTAGAAAGGAGGCGGCTAAGAGGAGACCTTATTGAAACATATAAGATGATTAGAGGTTTAGATAGGGTGGACAGTGATAGCCTTTTTCCTAGGATGGAGAAAGCTAGCACGAGGGGACATAGCTTTAAATTAAGGGGTGGTAGTTATAGGACGGATGTCAGAGGTAGGTTCTTTACCCCGAGGGTGGTAAGGGTATGGAATGCCCTGCCTGCTGCAGTTGTAGATGCGCCAAGTTTGGTGGCGTTTAAGAGGTTAGTAGATAAGTTTATGGATGAAAAGGAAATGGTTTAGGTTAGAGGGTCATTGCTTTTTGTTAATCGGTCGGCGCAACATCGAAGGCTGAAGGGCCTGTTCTGCGCTGTAATGTTCTATGTTCACTGTAATTCATTTCCATTATTTTGCTATGCCTTAAACTAAAGCTCTGACATTGTGTATAAACACTTTATAGGACTACGTGCATCCCACATTTTAAACTCGCTATATCTTGTGATTTTGCACTCTAACCTCACGTGATGCTGTGTGTTTCCTCACTGTAGTACTTTATATAATGCTGCATATTTCCTTTCCTTTAACTATGTTGCTTTGTTCCTTCACTATATCCCCTCATACTGTTGTATGCCTTTCTTCACTCTCTTGCACTTCCCTTGAAGTGCAGATTTTTTGGTCTTCTTCATTTCTGCTTTATGTTCTTTGGCCTATCCCTGTTCTGATTAAGTAACTGTGTGTTTAGTGTGACAGATGTTCATTGAGTTTCTGTACATCTGATCACTAAACAAGGTGTGGAGAGTTTCTCTCTGCTTTACATTAATGGGTCAGCTGTGGTATTTCTATGTGTCTGCATTGTACGAGTAAAAGGAATTTGTTTTTGAAATGATCATACCTGTTCAGTTAGAAATTAGGCTCCACCTGTGGTGCTCAATTAAGATAGAAAATCTTTGAACATAGAATGAAAAGCTCTGTTTTTGAAAGCTGGTGAGTTGGTCAAGAATTGCTTGCACGTGTGTTCCATGCTCAGGGCTCTGCAGCAAAATATGTGGCTCCAAATAGACTCAAATAGTGTAGAGAAGTAGGGAAAACTTCAGGTTTTGCAGGCATTGATCCTCTTATCAATGCAAAACATGTTCTAGTGAAAGTCCATTGACCCAAAATGTTAGCTCTGTTTCTCTCTTCATGGATGCTGCCAGACCTGCTGAGTATTTCCAGAATCTTCTGTTTTTATATTTCAGATTTCCAGCACCCATAGTATCTTGTTTTTGTCTGTAGACCACATTGGGACTAATGCTTGTCTACTTCATTAACGTAATTGGGAATTCTAGGAACTGTAGAATGTTTGTTTCGGAAACAGATGTGTTTGCCATCTATCCAGCTGGTTGCCATCACACCTGCCAGTTCATATCCAGATGTTAATTAGATTGTAGCTGATGACTCCCATTCAGTCTGAGTGCGGGATAGGAAAACCTTTGAGAGTTTATGTTGATGCAGATAGATAAGAAGCACTGAAAATAAGATCAGTTCAACCTACACCCTGCGAGTGCTTTGTGTAGCACTAATTCTGTGTCCTTGTACATTCCCCACTTCCTTCACCCCAAGTTGTGTCTTCATCCTTCTACGTGCTTAGTGGTGGATTTCCCATTCTATACCTCTCTCCCTTCTCAAGAAACACGTGAATATTTGCTTCTTTAATACCTGGTTTATTGTCTCCTTTGGTTCAGTGTCAGTTTCAGTTTTTGTCTGATTATGTTTCTGTGAAGCTTCTTGGGACATTTTGCTACATTAAGGGTACTAAATAAATCCAAGTTGACAATGAAGCTGTGTTTCATATTGCGGAACTAATTCTGTGCTGGTCTGTATGTTTAGTAATCCAGTCCTTTTCTTTGCTGGTAAAGACAGGTAGGCCAAGAAAGACCCAGGTTCAGCCACTGACCTGTGGTGAGGTAGACCCAGGTTCAAAACAGAGACACAGATGTATCCCAGTGACAGTGAAGACCTTCAGAAGAGGAAGAGAAAAAGAAACAGTAATTATGTGAGAGTCATTACCAACAGGAAAGAGAATATCCCAGGGGGAACTGGTGCCTTCAGGAAAGGGAAAAAGAAACTTTGTATTTGATCAATTACAATACTTGGCCCAATTTTTCACCAAACCTTAAAACATAGAAAAAGCTACAGCACAATACAGGCCTTTCAACCCATAAAGTTGTGTAGAACATGTTCCTACCTTAGAGATTAGTAGACTTACCTATAATCCTCTCTTTTACTAAGTTCCATGTACTTATCTAGAAGTGTCTTAGAAGACTCTATTGAATTCACCTCCATCACCACTGCCATTCCATTCCACACACCCACCACTGTAAAAAAAAACTTACCCCTGACATCTGCTCTATGCGTAGGTACCCCAGCACCCTAAACCTGTGTCCACTTGTGGCAACCATTTCAGCCCTGGGAAAAAGCTCTGACCATCCACTTGATCAATACCTCTCAACATCTTATACACCTCTATCAGGTCATCCCTCATCCTTCTTCTCTCCGGGGAGAAAAGGTCGAGCTCCCTCAACCTATTCTCAAGGCATATTCCCCAATCCAGGCAATATCCTTGTAAATCTTCTCGGCACCCTTTCTATGACTTCCACATCCTTCCTGTAATGAGGCGACCAGAACTGAGCACAGTACAGTGCTCAGAGCCCATGTGGGCTCTGACCAGGGTCCTATAGGGCTGCAACATTATCTCTCAACTCTTAAACTCAATTCCTCAATTATTGAAGGCCAGTACACTAAACGCCTTCTTAACCACAGCTTCAACCTGTGCAGCATCCAATGAACTCAGACTCCAAGATCCTTCTGATCTTCCACACTGCCAAGAATCCTGCCATTAACATATTCTGCCATCCTATTTGACCTGCCAAAATGAACCACTTCAGGCTTATCTGAGTTGAACTCTGTCTGCCACTTCTCTGCCCAGTCTTGCACCCCATCAGTATCTCACTGCAACTTCTGACATCCCTCCACACTGTCCACAACACTTCCAACCTTTGTGTCATCAGCAAACTTACTAAACCATCCCTTCACTTCTTCATCCAGGTCATTTATAAAAATCACAAAGATTAAGGGTCCCAGAACAAATCCCTGGGGCACTCCACTGGTGACCAACCTCCATGCAGAATATGACCCATCTATAACAACTCTTTGCCTTCTGTGGGCAAGCCAGTTCTGGATCCATAAAGCAATGTCCCTTTGGATCCCATGCCTGTTCACTTTCTCAATAAGCCTTGTGTGGAGCACCTTACCAAATGCCTTGCTGAGGTCCTTGCTGAAGAAGACATTTACTCTTTTACATAAAACATATAACATTACAGTGCAGTACATGCCCTTCGGCCCTCTGTTGCACTGACCAATGGAACAAATTTAATGATCCTCTAACCTAAACTATTCTAATATTATCCCATATGCCTATCCAATGATTATTTGAACACCCTTAATGTTGGCAAGTCCACAACTGCTGCAGGCAGGGCATTCCACGCCCTTACTACCCTCTGAGTAAAGAACCTACCTCTGATATCCATCTTATCATTATAATTATCACCCCTCAATTTAAAACTATGCCCCCTCATGTTAGCCATCACCATTTGAGGCTCTCACTGTCCACCCTATCTAATCCTCTAATCATCTTGTATGCCTTTATTATAGCACCTTTATTATATTTTAAATTTCTTTGCATGCATTGAATATATTTAAAATATTATGACTGTGGTTATGTTATCATCTCTAATTGATAGAGGAATGTTGGCCAGGTCACAACTCTCTGCTCGTCTTCCAATGGGATTTGAAATATCAGAAAAGACAGGCAGGGCCTTAGTTTATCATCCCATCCTGAAGAGCAGTATCTCTGGCACTTCTTCAACATGCTGTGAAGAAGCAGTTTGGATTATCTACTCAACCTTCTGATAGAAGATGTGAATCCACAACCTGCTGCACCTGTGCCAAGATGGCATTTTAATGAATCGTCAGATGCTTCAGTTCCTTTCAAGCCTAAGTCTTTATAGGAAGTGTTGTTCTGTTTATTTAGTCTCAACACACAATATGTGGCAAGAACAACCTGAGTAAGGTATCTGAGGTCCCTGTGGCCCAATTATGATGTCAACCAACGCCAATAAAGTAACAGTAGACCTCAGTAAAACAGCTCACAGTTCCTGAGTACAGAAGGAAATCAAACTGGAATATTTTCATTCTACTGCTCTTTAATTATGCAGATGAAGATTGTGTGCAGAGTTGCAGGACTATTGCCATTTATGTACATCATTCGCATTATTCTGCTGTACGTTTCTTGGTCCTTACTCTGGAGTTTCAAAGGAAATATGGGCAGCTAATAATCCACTGACAAATTTTGCGGTCATTGTTGAGCAAATACCACTTGATGGCACTGTCGATGACGCCTTCACTTGCTGATGATTGAGAATGAACTGATAGGATGGTAATTGGTCAAGTTGGATATTGCTTTTGTTGAGATGCAAGACTATTGACATTTATGTAACTCGTGTACTTTTGCCGTACATTCTTGGTCCTTATTCTGTGGACATGCCATGTCTGGGCAATTTCCCACATTGGTGGGTTGATGTCAGTGTTGTAGCTGTACTGCTTGGCTAGGGGTGTGGTTAGTTCTGGAGCACAAGCATTCAATTCTACTCCATGGTTTGTGTTAGGGTCCTTGGTCTTCATTGTATTCAGTGCATTCAGCCCATTTCTTGATATCATGTGAAATAATTTGAATTACGTTACCTAAACACTGTCACTCTGTGGATCTCAAAGAGGCTGCAATCCACTTGGTACTTCTGGTTGAAGATGATTGCAAATGTTTCAGCTATGTCTTTTACACTGATGTGCTGGCTCCCACATAACTGAGGATGGGTTATTTGTGCAGAAGCCTCCTTGTTAACTGTTTCGTTGTTTG
Source organism: Sphyrna mokarran (assembly GCA_024679065.1). Classification (NCBI taxonomy): domain Eukaryota; kingdom Metazoa; phylum Chordata; class Chondrichthyes; order Carcharhiniformes; family Carcharhinidae; genus Sphyrna; species Sphyrna mokarran. The sequence goes on from JAGIQG010000011.1 coordinate 90,832,744, forward strand.
CCATCATTTCCAATTGGATGTGACAGGACTGAAGAGTTTTGATCAGATTTGTTGGTCATGAGAACATTCAGCTCTTACAGGTGTTTCTGCTGTTAGCATGCATGTAATCCTATATTGTGACTTCACTAGGGTATGGCTTCATTTTTAGTATTCTTGGAGCTGTCATTTGCATGTTCTCTTGAACTTTGTTGAACAAGGGTTGATCTTCAGACTTGATGGTAATGGTATATTGAGCAATATGTAGTGCCATGAGTTTCGAGATTGTGGCTGAATGCAATACAATTCTGCTGCTGATGGCCCAGAATAACTGATGAATGCCCAGCTTTGAGCTGTTAGATCTATCCTGATTCATCCCATTTAGCACAGCACTACTGCCAAACAACAAAAAGGACATTACCTTCAGTGTTAAGACAGGACTTCATCCACACATCAAATCTGTGGTGGTCACTTCTACCAATAGGATGGCTAGATGCATCTATGACAGGTAAAATAGTAAGGATGAAGTCAAGTAAGTTTTCCTGTCATCTTGGTTCCCTCATTCACTACTGGAGTCAGGCTAATAATCAAGCTACTGAGACCTTTTTGGCGATGGACTTTTGAAGTTTTTCAGTCAGAATACATTCTGTGCTCCTTCCAAATGGTGTTCAATGTGGAGTGGTACTGAGTCATCAGCATGCAGATGGAAAAACTTGAAATTAAAAATTTAGTGATGACCATGAAACCATTGTTGTTTGTTGCTGATTCACTAATATTATTTAAGGAAAGAAAGCCTTACCAAGTCTGGCCTACATATGACTCCTGACCCACAGTGATGTGGTTGACTCTTGAATGTCCTCTGAAAGAGTCTCAGAAGCCACACTCGGTTAAAAGGCAATTAGGGATAGGCAAGAAATGTTGAGGTCTTGTGGTGCAGTGGGTAGTGTCACTGCGTCTGAGCCAGAAGTTCTGTGTTTGAATTGCGCCTCAGGGCTTGATGGCCGTGGAAGATTTGTCCATAATGTGACCAAACAGGTTGAGTGTCAATCTGCAAATCCTTCCAATGATTGGAGTAAAAGTGGATAAGACTTCTGGTCAGCCATGTTTGATGCAGATTTGTGTCTCTCAAGCTATAAGCCTCTAGCGATCTACTCCAGGAATAGCTAGTTATGGAAACAGATGAAAATCTGAGTGCATCACTAGGTGCGCGAAGAGAATTGGAACTGGAACTGAAAGAGAATTGGAATTGACTGTGCCAGTTACACCCACATTATTAGAATCATGGGATCCTGACAGTGTAGAAGGAGGTAATTTGGCTGTTGAATTTGAACTGACTCTGACAGAGCATCTTACCCAGGTCCACCTCCTACCTCATTGCCATACCCCACAAAACTACCCATAATCCCCCCAACCCACACTTTTTTTGAGACACCAGGGGCAACTTAGCATGGTCAATCCACCTAACCTGTACATCTTTGGACTGAGAGGAAACTGGAGCACCTGGAGAAAACCAACACATTTACAAGGACATACAAGCTCCACACGGACAGTGATTCCAAGGCCGGAATCAAACCCGGATCCCTGGTGCTGTAAGGCAGAAATGCCAACCACTATGGTGTTCCATTTTATGAAAAATTTTTAAAAGTCAGCAAGAGGTTTCCTTGCCCACATTTGACCTGATGCTATGATTTGGCATCTGTTCAGAGTCAATATTGAGGATTCCCAGGGCTATTCTCTCCCAATTGTATATTACTGTGCAGGCACATCTGATGGGCCCATCCTACTAGTGGGAAAGGACGTAATCAGGGATAGTGATGAAGTGTGGACCAAAAGGTCTAATTTGATGAGCACGAATATGTCAGACTGTTACTTGATAGTGTATGGGACAGCTCTAATTTTGGCACAAGTCCTCGCATTAGTAAATCGTTGCTTCAGTGTCAAGTGGGCAATCTTATTTTATCTTTTTTCAACTTAGATGTTTGACTTTGATATGACTGACTGGCTTGCTGGACTTCTTAACAGAGCTGTTAAGGCTCAACCATATCAGGTCTGAGTCATATGTGAGCCAGACAAATAAAGGTGGAGGATTTCCATCCCTACGATCGTAAGTGAACCAGATGGATTTTTATGCCAAACTGCTTGTTTTGAAGGATACCGTTGCTGAGATTAGAAATACACCTGTTTCTTTTTAGGGGACAATCCTGGAATTTTCCTCTTCTATATGTTACACCTACTTACAGTGCTAAATGTGTACAATGGTTGCAGTTTCACTGGTTAAAACCTCCTGCTCAGACAGGAATAAAGGAAACTTTTGTACAAGAGACCCATGACAGTAGAGTAGAAGTACCTCATGCAGGAAACTAGTTCAGACTTCAAATAAAAGGCATCAGATGCAGTCTGTGACCACTTTTGCTTTGGCCCTTCTAGAATTTTTGAAATATTAATTACAAATATCTAATCTTTCTCCCTTCTGCCTAATAGGATGATCCAGAGCTCATTTATAGACATGGAGAATATGTTTGAACTCTTCAGGGAAGAACAGGAGGTAAGTAGTTTAGCTGTTTTAATTTTGGTTTATGTGAAAACAGAAGTGCAACTGTGAATGAGCTGGGAAAGATTTGGGAAGTTTCTTTGTGCCTCTCCAATTCTGACCCATTAGAAATGCTTAGTTCTCTTTGCTCCATCAATGGCAGCTGTGCCTTCAGTCAGTTAGATCCTAAGCTCTTGAATAATCTCTGAGTCTCTTTGCCTCTCCAACTTTCTTTCCCCCTTTTAAGATACTATTTAAAACTTGAGATCAGACAGGAGAGAGAATAGTACTAAGGATTTGAATCTGGATGACCTTTGTCAAAGCTGAAGACACTAGAAAATAGGCTGCAATTTTTATCTTTTGGGTGATTGTGTAGGGAGGAGGAGGGATTGACAAAGATGTCATAGACAAGAAGACACAGGGAATGTAAATTGTAAAGACCCATTTGTTCCTATTTTCTGCTTCCTGTTAGCAAATCAATTCTCTATAATTCTCTATCCTTGCTCCTCCATCCATGCTCTTCCTTTTGCATAGTAGCCTTTCATCTGCCACCTTGTCAAATGCCTTCTGGAAATCAATTTTGCAGTACATTAACAGGTTCCCCTTTATCTATGTTGCATGTTACTTTCTCAAAGAGTTCCAATAAATTAGTCAAACATGATTTATTTTTCACAAAATCATGTTGACTCTACTTAATTGTATTGAGCTTTTCTGGATATACTATATTATAACCTCCTTCATAACAGATTCCAGCAATTTTCCTTTGACAGATGCACAGCTCATAGGCCTGTATTTTTCTGTTTCGTGCTTCCTTTCTTTCTGAATTAGAGGAATTATATTCACTATTTTCCAATCTGATTTGTTCCTTTCCTAAATCTAGTGTAAATCCATGTAATAGTTTCTGCCTCTATCAACCTTTCAGGCAATGAGTGCAAATCTCCATCACTCTCAGTCAAAGTTCTTTAAATCTCTTCCAACTTTCCAATCTCATTATGGTCCCTTCAGTCAAAAGGAATAAGACCTTCTGTCTCTCCCTCTCTCTCTCTCTCTCTCTCTGTGGTATGCTTATCAAAATAGAGAAACTGAGTTTTGAAAATATTGGGCTGCCAAGACCTCCTGAGATTTTCCAATGCTTACTTTTCCAAAGTTCTTACTTTTAGACCATTTTTTTTCTCAAGTTATGCTCTTGCTCTTTGTATATTTATAAATAAATCTTTGGGTTTTCCTTGATTTTACTTATCCTTTCTTTACTTTCCTAATTTTTTTTTGAATTTCACCTCTCCTCTTTTTATGCTTCTCTCGTTTTTCGACAGTATTGAGCCCTCGGTATGTGTCATAAGCTTCCCTGTTTTATTCAATCCTTTTAAGTCCCTTGACTTCCGGGGGCTCTGGGTTTGTTGCTTCAACTATTTTTCTTTCAGGGACTATACTTGCTCTGATCCCTCAGCAACTAACATTCTCTTGAATGCCTCCCATTGATTTGACATGGATTTATCTTTGATGTACTTGTTTCCAGCCAGCTAGCTAAATCACACATTGTCTTCGAAAAATTAGTCTTTCCCCAATTGCAGACTTCTGTTTCTTGTCTACTTTTGTCATTTTCTGTTCTGGTACTCAAAAACAGCCACGCACTAAGTGTACTGTTTCTATAAAAAGTTATGAACTGACGCTACAGTGTTCTGATCAAAAGGGTGGCACGGTGTACTGTGGTTAGTACTGCTGACTCTCAGTGCCAGGGACCCGGGTTCAATTCCTGGCTTGAGTCACTGTCTGTGTGGAGTCTTCACATTCTCCCTGTTTCTGCTTGGGTTTCATCCGGGTGCCCCGGTTTTCTCCCACAATCTAAGACATGTTAGTTAGGTGCTTTAGCCATGCTAAATTCTCCCTCAGTGTACCCGAACAGGTGCTGGAGTGTGGGGACTAGGGAATTTTTACAGTAATTTCATTGCAATGTGAATATAAGCCTACTCGTGACTAATAAATAAACTTTGACTTTAAGATAACCAAGCAGATCCACATTTGAATATCATTAGCTCTTTGACCTGTAGGAATTTATAACATAGTAGTCGTTGACATTGTCCAGTTTTTCCAACTTTGTTTTTGCCATGGCTTTATTGGAAGCTACGTCTGTTACTCGATGACTGTTATCTTTAAAATCCATTTGCTGAAATGCAAACAGATTCAAAAAGAGATCTGCTGCAAATGTTGGCCGAGTCTGTAGTGGAGAGTCAGAAACTCCCATGCACGTATACAAACCAAGAGGTCAGTGCCAGTGTTGATACTTGACACGATCCTCCTCCCATTCTGTATACTTCATTCCCAGGTGTTAGCTACTTGCTGATTCTCACCATGGTCTGAGTAAAGAAGATTCTCCTGAATTTCCTATTGTATTTGTCACTGATTATCTTCTATTTATGGGTTCTCCTATACATAAAGAACAAAGAACAAAACAGCACAGGAAACAGGCCCAACGAACCTGCACCGCCACCTCGATGTTCCCACTTCTACTCGTGATTCCTGTCTATGTTTATAGATCTATGTGAGACAATTTAGGGAGAATTTGTTCTGCCAGTCAGCTTAAGAGCACATCTTTGGGACGTGGGAGGAAACCAGAGCTCCCTGAGAAAACCCATGCAAGCACAGGAAGAATGCGCAAACTCCCACAGACACAGGCCCAAATCTGTGTATCTGCACAGCACTGTGATAGTCACTGTCATGTTGCCCATGAAATGGTCCAGGGCAAATGTACACTAACGACGTGAAGCACTAGGATACTCTCAAAAAATCCAAGAGCAGACCTCTCACAACCCATCACGTGTATGCCCCTTGTTAAACAACAAGGCAGACCGAAGTACCTGTAGGATAAAACAAATACGTCTATATCATCGACAATTTACACACTTCCCAGAGAACTCCCAAGGCTCATGATCCCTATTTTAAATCAGTATACCCTGTCATGATTATAAAGACTTTTATCAGGTCAAATTTCATACTTTTTTTCTAGAAAGAAAACTCCAGATTTTTTTTAATTTGATCACTGTGTGATATAGCTATTGTGGTTGACTATCAAGTATCCATTGGGATTTTCCCAGATGTCATTACTTACATCAATATTCCCCTCCTTATTCAGTTTTTCGGGCTTTTTGTTCTCAGAGCCTTATAAATGTCATTAAACCTTTGGGGAGGGAACTACTGGGGGTTATTTTCTAATCACGATACCCCAGGAGAGTTCTCGCCTCTCCCTAGAGCACAGTGTAAATTTGAGTTTTCTGACTGTTGACTTCCTGAATCCAGGGGAGGTGGTGGTATTGTCACTAGACTAGTAACCCGGAGATCCAAGTAATGTTCTGGGAACCCAGGTTCGAATGCAGATGGTGAAATTTGAATTCAGTGAAAAGTTGGAATTAAAAGTCCAACGAGGACAATGAAACCATTGTCAATTGTTGTAACAATCCATCTAGTTCACTAATGTCCTTTTGGGAGGGAAATCCGCTGTCCTTAGCCGGTGTAGCCTACATAAGATTCCAGATCCACATCAATGTATTTGACTCTCAAATGCCCTCTGAAATGGAGGGTAGTTAAGGATGGGCAATATTTTTTTTATGGGCAACACCCATATCCTGCAAACTGAATCAATTAAAAAAAAAAAATCCATACTGCTCATTTTTGGTGAGGAGGTTTCCTATAAGGAGAAAGAAATCTGAAAATTATCCCTTCAGGTTCCATTCATAGGTAGGGAGGAAATTTGGGACATTCCGATGAGTATGGGTCAGAAGAAATGTTGGCAGAAGCCTTTGTTTAAACTTATCAGCTGGCTCACAATGCAGAATAAGGAGTCTCACAACACCAGGTTATAGTCAACAGGTTTATTTGATAGTAAATGGCACAAGGTTTCAGAACGCTATTCCTTCGTCAGGTGAGTGGAAAGTTCTGATCAGAAACAGAGGGTATAAAGTCAAACACAGTTTACAGAATACTGATTAGAATGCAAGTCTTTACAGTTAATCTGCTATTTAAGTCTGAAAGGTGCAGACAATGTGAATGGAGATAGCATTAAGTATAGGTTAAAGAGATGTGTATTAACTCCATACAGGAAAGTAAGTGAGATGTTGCAAGTTCAGATAAGTCGTGGGGTTTACAGATAGTGTGACATGAACCCAAGATCCTGGTTGAGGCCATCATCGTGTGCGGATCTTGGCTATCAGTCTCTGCTGAGTGACTCTGCGCTGTCGTGTGTCGTGAAGGCCGCCTTGGAGAACGTTTACCCGAAGATCAGAGGCAGAATGCCTGTGACCGCTGAAGTGTTCCCCAGCAGGGAGAGAACAGTCTTGCCTGTTGTTTGTCGAGTAGTATACATTCATCTGTTATCATAGTGTCTGCATGGTCTCCCCAGTGTACCATGCTTCAGGACATCCTTTCCTACAGTGTTAGCCAAGTTGCAAGAGTACGTGCCCTGTACCTGCCTGGTGGATGGTGTTCTTGTGTGAGATGACATCATCCGTGTCGATGATCTGGCATATTTTGCAGAGGTTGTATATGCATAGAGTTGCAAATTTCTTTGCACAACAAGCAAAAGAGGCAAAATCCAGACAGCTCAGGATTTGAGGTTTGAGGTCATAAAAAGGGAATGAAAAGTTGATATCAAATGAAGGAAATTAAAGTTTATTAAATTAAATTAAAGTGGCAGGATTGTGTGATCAGAACTTTCCACTCACCTGACGAAGGAACAGCTTTCCAAAAGCTTGTGGCGTTTACTATCAAATAAACCTGTTGGACTTTTAATCTGGTGTTGTGAAACTTCTTACTATGTTTACTCCAGTCTGACGCCGGCATTGCCAAATCATGCATACTATAGAAAATAAACACCAACTGAAAATGATCATTTTTTCTGCAGATAAGTGATAACATCAATGCAACAGATCTAGTCTTCAAAGTTGGAAAAGTGGAATTTGAAGACGTTTATTTCAGTTATATCGACGGGTAAGTTAAAATTGAGTGTGAATGATGGCATGGAGCAGCAGTTATTGGAGAAGGCCATTAGAAGGAATGTTGGGGTTTATCTTATCAGGATCATTGCAGGGATTGCTATACCAAGTACATAAGTTGTGTTGTAGTCTCAGGAAGGAGATATTGACCTTTGAAGGAGTTCAGTTTTGATGTACCAGAATGATACTGGGGTTAAATTATGAAGTTTTGCCTTATACTCTCTTGAACTTGAGATGGAACAATCTCATCAAGATGTTTAAAATGTATCAAGGACAGATACAGGGAAAGAATTTAGGAGAATCTGGAACAAAACGACACAATCTTACAGGTAAAGCTTAGACATTCAGCGGTGAAATTAGGAAGCACATTTTTTACTTGCAAGCTGGGAAAATCTAAAGTGAGTATATGGCTGCCTTCAAGACTGAACGTAGAGATGTCGGCGTTGGACTGGGATAAACACAGTAAGGCCTGACAAAGGCCATAGAGTTGAAAGCTTGCGAGTTTACTATCAAATAAATTGGTTGGATTTAAACCTGGTATTGTCAGATTACTTTGTTCAAGACTGAAAGCAAGAGATGAGGAGAAGCAACAGGTGAATACGGTTGCGATATCAACAGAGATTTAATTGAATGCTGGAACAGTGGTTGCAGAGCCCCTGGTGATGATCTTTGCGTCGTTCATGGAAACGGGAGAGGTTCCGGAGGGTTGCTGATGTGGTTCCTGTCTTCAAGAAAGGGAACAGGGACAGTCCAGGAAATTACCGACCGGTGAGTTTGACTTCAGTGGTTGGTAAGCTGATGGAGAGGCTTCTGAGGGATAAGATATGTGAACATTTAGAGAAGTTTGGACTGATTAGAAATAGTCAGCATGGTTTTGTCAAGGGCAGGTCATGCCTTACGAGCCTAATTGAGTTCTTCGAAAATGTGACTGAACACATTGACGAAGGAAGGGCGGTGGACGTAGTGTACGTGGACTTTAGTAAGGCGTTTGATAAGGTCCCACATGCAAGGCTTCTGGAGAAGGTGAGAGGGCATGGGATCCAAGGGGCTTTGGCCTCATGGATCCAGAACTGGCTTTCCGGCAGAAGGCAGAGAGTGATTGTGGATGGGTCTTGTTCTGCATGGAGGTCGATAACCAGTGGGGTGCCCCAGGGATCTGTTCTGGGACCCCTGCTGTTTGTCATTTTCATAAATGACCTGGATGAGGAAGTGGAGGGATGGGTTAGCAAGTTCGCCGACGATACAAAGGTTGGTGGTGTGGATGGTCTGGAGGGATGCCAAAAGTTGCAGCGGGACATAGACAGGATGCAAGACTGAGCGGAGAAGTGGCAGATGGACTTCAACGCAGATAAATGTGTAGGGGTCCGTTTTGGCAGGAATAATGGGATGAAGGAGTACAATATAAGGGGTAGGAGTCTTAGCTGTGTTGTAGAGCAGAAGGATCTCGGAGTCCGGGTCCATAGGACTCTTAAATCGGCCTCACAGGTGGAGGAAGTGGTCAAGAAGGCGTACAGTGTACTGGCCTTCATTAATCGAGGAATAGAGTTTAGGAGTCAGGAGATAATGGTGCAGCTCTATAAGACTCTTGTCAGACCCCAGTTGGAGTATTGTGCGCAGTTCTGGTCGCCTCATTATAGGAAGGATGTAGAGGCTATTGAGAGGGTTCAGAGGAGATTTACAAGGATGCTGCCTGGATTGGGAGGCAGGCCTTATGAAGATAGGTTGAGGGAGCTGGGACTTCACTGGAGAGACGTAGGTTGAGAGGCGACCTGATCGAGGTTTATAAAATGTTGAGAGGGATGGATAGGGTGGACTTTCAGAGACTATTTCCCCGAGCTGAAATGGTCACTATGAGAGGACACAGATTTAAAGTGCAGGGAAGCAAATACAAAGGAGATGTCAGGGGTAGGTTTTTCACTCAGAGGGTGGTGAGTGAATGGAGTGACTGCCGTCGGAGGTTATTCAGGCAAACTCACTGGGGTCTTTTAAAAGACTTCTGGATGAGTATATGGAAAAGAATAGGATAGGGGGTTACAGATAGGTCTGTGGATGGGTAGATGTGATCGGCGCAACTCGTGGGCCGAAGGGCCTGTTTGTGCTGTATTGTTCTATGTTAACAGGCTCAAGGAGTCAAATGGCCTTCTGATTCTAACTACAACAATGTCTTGGCTGGGACTGAAACTTTAATTTCCTTCACTTGATGTCAACTTTTCATTCCCTTTTTATGACCTCAAACCTCAAATCCTGAGCTGTCTGGATTTTGCCTCTTTTGCTTGTTGTGCAAAGCAATTTGCAATTCTATGCATATACAAACATCCAAACATGGTGAGGAGGAGAAAAACCATCTGGTCCACCAATTCTACTCGGGATGCTTGGAGTGTTTCTATATACGCTCTGCAACCCACACAGCTATGTAATCTGAGAGAAGCAAAGGAAATGGTAAAAAACCCAGAATAAATAAGGGAAAGAAAATAGAATATTTTTATCTTACTGGGCAAAATCAGGTATGAATATCACATTGACAATGTTGAAAACATATTGGAGCAAGCTCTTTGAGCTTGCTCCTTCTCTCAGTCATGGCTCTACTCCATTTGTCTCTATATCTCTTAATTTCCTTAGCACCAAAACTCCCTCTATTTCAGTTTTAAATATATTCAACAATTGAGCATCTACAGCTTTCAGTGACAGATAATTCCAAAGATTCACAACTGTCAGTGAAGAAATTTCTCCTCAGCTCAATCTTAAATGGTTGACTCCTACCTGAATCTCTGAGCCCCGATTCTTAGCTCTTCAGCAGGGGAAACAGCCTCCCACCATCTACTGTTTCAACAAACAGCCTAGCATCCCCTTGACTGAATGTAACTTTAGCACCAACCTTCTTCTTCAGCAGTCACCCAGGATTGAAGATGACTTTGTTGCACACCAGTTTAATGAGTTCTAAAATGCCTGGTGGACCCAATGAATGATCTTCAAACACTGTCTGAGTGTTGGTGCTAGAAGAGTTGGATAGGTAGAGATTTATGCACTCCCTTAGATGCCACAACTTCTCCTCTGCAGGTTCTTGACAAAGTCTCTGTGTCTGATCCACTTCCAAATACCTTTGTCCATTTTGGTCAGTCACAAGCCATGAATCGATGAGAATGTTTAAGCTCTTAGTGGATGCCTTGAGAACATCCAGAAAATACTTCCATTATGCTCCTGGGAGTGTTCTGCTGCAATCAGGTTGAGTGGATTGGTTGTTTCAGAAAGCTGATGTCAGGCATATGAACAACATGTCCCACCCAATGGAGCTGGTTTCAAGCAATTAGCATCTTGATGTTGGGGCTGATTGGCTTGGGAGCAGGTGTTTCCGCTGGCCCATCTTTCTTGCTGCTGCATTTCGAGTTCCTGCTGATGGGTTCTTCTCAAGTGTCCTCCAGTGTTTTAAGCTGCTGCTGACTGTTGTCCTTGTATTTGAAGTGTATATGAATACAGAGATCACAACTTTCCTGTGAACCAAAACTTCAGTCTCTGGTTTGATCCTGGTCCACAAATAAGTTTTCTCCTCAGTTGGCTGAAGGTTAAGTTGGCACATCGATGACAAATTTGTCATTGTTCCAATGTTTGCCATCATCGAAAGGAGGCTCCCAAGTTGTGGAAAATGCTCCACGTTTTCCATCTTCCAAACCAGTGAGCAGCGTATTTCAGAGATTAACTACATTCTGGGAAAACAAGAATCATTTAACTTCCAAACTTTTTCTACATCAGTGCTGTTTAACTGTTTATATGCAGTATGACTTTTTACTTTTTGTCATTATTAATTATTATTATTATTATTAATACTTGACTGAGCCAAATTATTAGACTTCCACATTCAATTGCTGCTCTCTCCTGATCTAAAGTTTAAAGTTTTATTACCCGTCACAAGCAAGATTTAAATTAACACTGCAATGAAGTTACTATGAAAATCCTGTAGTCGCCACACTCCGGCATCTCTTCAGGTACACTGAAGGAGAATTTAGCACAGCCAATGTACCTAACCAGTACATCTTTTACTCTGTGAAAAGAAACTGGAACACCTGCAGGAAATCCACACAAACGCAGGGAGAATGTGCAAACTGCACACGGAGAGTGAGCCAATCCGGGAATTGAACCTGGGTCTTGGCTCTGTAAAACAGCATTGCTAACCACTGTCTAGATGTTACTCAGTCCATGAATTAATTAGGGTGCTTCAAATTGCTTAATTGGTTGAAGGCTAAGAAAGAAGAAAAGTGGTCAGGTTTTCTCATCCCTGACCTTTATCTTTACTATGGTATATCAATCTGGTCTATTAAGACCAGGATCAAGACTAGCCCCGATTCGTTCCATGATCAAATGACCTGTTCTAGGCACACACCTGAAGAATGGTGGCATGGATAAAGTACATAAAGGCTTCTGGAACACGCGTGACAAGAGGAGAAATAGGAGCAGGAATGTGACCCCGTTGAGCCTGCTCTGCCATTCAGTATGATCATAGAACATTACAGCGTAGTACAGGCCCTTTGGCCCTCGATGTTGCGCCTGCCAGTGGACCCTGTAACCTAAACTATTCCAATATCATCCATATGCCTATCCACCGACCATTTGAATGCCCCCAAAGTAGGCGAGTCCACAGCTACTGCAGGCAGGGCATTCCACGTCCTCACCACCCTCTGTGTAAACAACCTGCCTCTGACACCCGTCCTATAACTAGAACATAGAACATTACAGCACAGTACAGGCCCTTCGGCCTTCAATGTTGCGCCGACCAATATAAAAAGCAATGCCCCTCCAAAGTAAACCATTCCCTTCTCTTCCATATACTTATCAACTAACCTCTTAAACGCCACCAAACTTGGCGCATCTACAACTGCTGCAGGCAGGGCATTCCACTCCCGAACCACCCTTTGGGTAAAGAACCTACCTCTGATATCCGTCCTATAACTCATACCCCTTAATTTAAAGCTGTGTCCCCTCGTGCTAGCTTTCTCCATCCTAGGAAAAAGGCTATCGCTGTCCACCCTATCTAAACCTCGAATCATCTTATATGTTTCGATTAGGTCCCCTCGAGCCGCCTCCTTTCTAACGAAAACAACCTCAAATCCCTCAGCCTCTCTTCATAAGACCTGCCCTCCATACCAGGCAACATCCTGGTAAACCTCCTGTGTACCCTCTCCAATGCCTCCACATCTTTCTTATAATGTGGGGACCAGAACCGCACACAATACTCCAAGTGCGGCCGCACCAGAGTTTTGTACAGTTGTAACATAACCTCACGGCTCCTAAATTCAATCCCTCTACCAATAAAAGCTAACACACCGTACGCCTTCTTAACAACTTTATCAACCTGGGTGCCAACTTTCAAAGAGCTATGTACTTGTACCCCAAGATCCCTCTGCTCGACAACACTATTAAGGGTCCTTCCATTAGCCCTATATTTCATATGCCTGTTATTCCTACCAAAGTGAATCACCTCACACTTATCCGTATTGAATTCCATTTGCCACCTCACGGCCCAGCTCTGCAACCTATCTATGTCCCTCTGCAAACTGTAACATCCATCCTCGCTGTCTACAACTCCCCCCACTTTGGTATCGTCAGCAAATTTACTAATCCAACCCTCTACACCCTCATCTAGGTCATTTATAAAAATGACAAACAGCAGTGGCCCTAAAACAGATCCTTGAGGTACACCACTTGTAACTGCACTCCAGGTTGAATATTTCCCATCAACCACCACCCTCTGTCTTCTATCAGCTAGCCAATTCCTAATCCAAACTGCTAAATCACCTTCAATCCCATGCATCTGCACTTTCTGCAGTAGCCTACCATGGGGAACCTTATCAAACGCTTTGCTAAAATCCATATACACTACATCAACTGCCTTACCCTTATCTACCTCTTTGGTCACCTCCTCAAAAAACTCAATAAGGTTTGTGAGGCACGACCTACCCTTCACAAAACCGTGCTGACTATCCCTAATCAATTTATTTCTCTCTAGATGCTTATAAATCCTATCCCTTATAATTCTTTCCAAGACTTTGCCCACAACAGAAGTCAGGCTCACCGGTCTATAATTTCCAGGATGGTCCCTACTCCCCTTTTTGAACAAAGGGACAACATTTGCCATCCTCCAGTCTTCCGGCACTATACCTGTAGCCAACGACGACATGAAGATCAAAGCCAAAGGCTCTGCAATCTCATCTCTAGCCTCCCAGAGAATCCTAGGGTAAATCCCATCTGGCCCAGGGGACTTATCAATTTTCATACCCTCAAGATTCGCTAACACCTCCTCCTTATGAACCTCAATCCTGCCCAGTCTACAACCTGGTATCGCAGTATTCTCCCCGACAACATTGTCTTTCTCCTGCATGAATACTGACGAAAAATACTCATTCAGTGTCTTTCCTATCTCCTCAGGCTCCATGCACAACTTCCCACTGCTATCTCTGATCGGCCCTAATCTTGCCCTAACCAATCGATAATTATTTATATACCTGTAAAAAAGCTTCAGGATTCTCCTTAATCCTATCCGCCAAAGTCTTCTCGTGTCCTCTTCTAGCCCTTCTGAACTCCCTCTTTAGCTCCTTCCTGGCTAATTTATAGCTCTCCAGTGCCCTAACTGAGCCTTCACGTCTCATCATTATATAGGCCTCCTTCTTCCTCTTCACCAGAGATTCAACTTCCCTAGTACACCATGGTTCCCTCACTCGACCACTTCCTCCCTGCCTGGCAGGTATATATTTATTACGGACATGCAGAAGCTGTTCCTTAAATATGCTCCACATTTCAGATGTCCCCAGCCCCTGCAATATCCTGCTCCACCCTATGCATCCTAAATCTCTCCTAATAGCCTCATAATTACCTTTCCCCCAGCTATAACTACTGTTATTTGGTATGTGCCCATCCCTTTCCATCACTAAGGTAAACGTAACCGAATTGTGGTCACTATCACCAAAGTGCTCACCCACCTCCAAGTCTAACACCTGGTCTGGTTCATTACCCAGTACCAAATCCAATATAGCCTCACCTCTTGTTGGCCTATCTACATACTGAGTCATGAAACCTTCCTGCACACATTGAACAAAAACTGACCCCTCTAACGTACTTGAACTATAGCTTTTCCAATCGATATTAGAAAAGTTAAAGTCCCCCATTACAACTACCCTGTTACTTTCACACCTATCCAGGATCAACTTTGCAATCCCTTCCTCTACTTCTCTGGAACTTTTTGGAGGCCTATAAAAAACTCCCAACAGTGTGACCTCTCCTTTCTTGTTTCTAATCTCAGCCCACACTACCTCAGCAGACAAGTCCACATCAAACGTCTTTTCTGCCACCGTAATGCTGTCCGTAACTGACAATGCCACTCTTCCCCCTCTTCTACCACCACCTCTGCTCTGACTGAAACATCTGAACCCCGGAACCTGCAACAACTATTCCTGCCCCTGCTCTATCCACGTCCGTGAAATGGCCACAACATCGAAGTCCCAAGCACCAATCCGGGCTGCAAGTTCATCCACCTTATTGCGTATGCTCCTCGCATTAAAGTATACTCACTTCAAACCACCCTCCCGTTTGCCACTATACTGCTGCGACCTAGAAACCTTATCCGTGACCTCCCTATTCACATCCTCCTGTATACTGGCACAACAATTCAGGTTCCCATCCCCCCCGAATCAGTTTAAACCCCCCCGAATAGCACTGGCAAATTTACCCCCCAAGATATTGGTACCTCTCCGGTTCAGGTGCAGACCATCCCTCTTGTAGAGGTCCCACCTTCCCCAGAATGAGCCCCAATTGTCCAAATACCTGAACCCTTCCCTCCTGCACCATCCCTTTAGCCACGAGTTCAAACGTTCTCTCTCCCTATTCTTTTCTATGCTATCCCGTGGCACAGGTAACAAACCAGAGATAACCACTCCGTTTGTTTTAGCCCTAAGTTTCCACCCTAACTCTCTGAATTTCTGCTTTATATCCCCATCCCTTTTCCTATCTACGTCATGGGTAACTACATGCACCACAACTTGGGGCTGGTTCCCTTCCCCCTTAAGGATCCCGAACACTCGGTCAGAGATATCGCTGACCCCAGCGCCCGGAAGGCAACATACCAACCACGAGTCCCGCTCCTTCCCACAGACTCTCCTATCTATCCCCTTAACTAGGGAGTCCCCAATCACTAATCCAGATCTTTTCTCCCCCCTTCCCACCTGAGCATCAAGGACAGGCTCAACTCCCGAGACCTGTACTCCATGGCTTACCCTGGTTGTATCTTCATCCCCAACAGCATCCAAAGCAGAGTACTTATTATGTAGAGGAACAGCCTCAGGGGAACTCTGCACTGACTGCTTCTTACCGCAAGAACATGGCAGATCTTAGGCTTCAAATCCAATTTCACACCTACTCTCCATTCCCTGAGAAATGAAAAATCCATCCATTCCAGCCTTAAATGTATTCAACAAAAAGTTAATGATTAAAGTTAACACCTCATGAAGAGAGGGTGGAAAATGAGCAGCAAATAAAATTACATTGCATGTGGTTGAGTGTCTGCCGACTCTGTTTCCTGTGTTTCACTTTAGACCTGTAGCCAAATGCCTCAAATTAAATGGTGTCTGCTCCAGATGTAAATGTGGCCCTGATTTGTTTTCTTCTAAAGCCATTCAGCTGATCAAATTGAAATGCAAATGAGTAAGTGTGTTTGTCTAAGTAATTCTGTACCTTAGCTGCTGTCAGCATCTTAATAGCGAGTTCTGCAAACAAAATGAAACCAGGACAATCAACTCATGCTCAAATAATTTTCTTGATATACACTCAGGATTTTAGAGACTCAAATTGCTTGCATTGTTTTCTTTCCTCATCTTGCCTTTATGTTGTGATTTATTAAAAACAACACTAACAATTTGAATTTGGACTTCAGATTTAGTTTAGCCAAAGACTTAAAACCCTTCATCAGAGGGGAATCAGTCCAGATTTGACACAGAGCCACGTAGAGACATTAGGGCAAATGGCTAAAAGTTTGGTCAAAAGTTGGCCTTGAGCAACAACTTAAAGGAGGAGAGTGAGAGAAAGAGGTAGAGAGATTTAAGGAGGGAATTCCCAGAGTCTCAAATCCAGACAGCTAATGCACAGCCTCTAGTTGTGGAATGAAGGAAATTAGTTGCAGAAGAAACAAGAATTACAGAAATACCCAGATCTTGGAGAAGCATAGGACTGCTAAAGATTACAGATCTGGCAATGAACATCCCTTGACTGAGGCCCTACGTTCTGGAATTTAAAGTTTATTTGTTAGTCGCAAGTAATATTTACATTAACACTGCAATGAAGTTACAGTGAAATTTCTCTAATTGTCACTCTCTGACACCTGTTCAGATCAATGCACTGAACCTTTCAGACTGTGTGGGAGGAAATTCGGAGCATCCAGAGGAAACCCATGCAGAGAACATGCAAACTCCACACAGATAGTGACTCGAGCCTGGAATCGAATTCGGGTCCCTGGTGCTGAGGCAGCAGCACTAACTAGTGTGCCACCGTGCTGCCCCTCCCTAATTCCCTCCATGAATCTCTCTGCTTCTATACCTTTAAAATAAAGTTAAAGTCTATTTATTAGTCACAAGTAAGGTTTACATTAACACTGTGATGAAGTTACTGTGAAATTCCCATAGTTGCTGCACTTGGTACCGTTTGGGCCAACGCACCTAACCAGCACGTTTTTCAGACTGGGAGGAAACCTACGCAGACATGGAGAGAACATGCAAAGTCCACACAGATAGTGAGCCAAGCTGGGAATCGAACCCAGGTCCCTGGTGCTGTGAGGCAGCAGTGCTAACCACTGTGTTACCTCTCCCTTACCTTCGCCCCAGATTTTCACCATGATAGAGAGCCTCGCTATCATGGCAAAATTAATGGAACCATCCCGCATGGACCACAGTACTTCCCATTTTCCCAAGAATGGGGTTGGGCGGATTCCACACTTGTGTGTTTTACAGGAGCGGCTGACCATTTAATCATCAGTTGCCTTCGCTGTAGTCTGATTTTGCTATCCCAGGTGGGCGGAATCGAAATTGTGCAAAGTAGATAGCAGAATTCTCAAAGGGCCGAGTGACCCACTACTGCTTCTATGTTCTATGTTTATAGACCAGGTAAGAACAGGTCTGAATTTGGCATGTTTCTTTGTAAAGCCATGACATTCATTTAGAAAGATCGGCTACCCCAGTGCAGCTGTTGAATTTGTTTTAAAAATATATTCACAATGACACAAAACCACAAATTCAAGCCATCTCTCCTTAACCCAAGGGAGTAAGAGGGCATGGAGGCTCCTTGTCTCACGAGGCAATTATTCCTGCTCCTACTGACTCATTCACCCAGGCTAGAAAGAACTTTGTGTGAATGTGTCATTCCAATATTCCTCCACACAAAGGGACTAAAGCAACCAACTGCTGTAAGCAGCTGAATGCCAAAGGGAGGGAAAAGTTAGGAGGAAGAGGCTTTTGCCCAAGAAGGAAGAAAAGAGACAGGACAACCAGGTACTGCTATTCTGTTGGAAGGATATACAAACCTAGGACATCCTACCTCAATATAATGGAGAATCAGTACCGAAGGCGACTGAAGCTAAACTGTGAGGTAGTGATAGACATATAGTCCAGCAGCAACTTGAACCACAATCCATACCCTACCAGTGGTTGTAAAGCTAACCATTGTTCTCAACTTCTATACCTCAGCATCTTTCCAGAAATCATCAGGAGATTTGTCTGGTATTTCCCAATCGCAACAATGAGGCTATAATAAATGCTCTGTTTGTTCATGTGGGGATCACCTTTATTTCCGTATAGATTTTGATGTCTCCTGTTAATGATGGGCTTCCCTCAGATGAGTGGTTTTATTGGTTGAATGTGGCCATAAAGGCCGTAATTCAACATGCAAACATCTTTGTCAACTGGAAGTCCTACTCAGTCAGTGTACAGGTGGGTTGTGACCACAAGACCTTTCTTCATGGCATTCGCAACTCCCTCAGCTATTTCAGCCACCAAAGCAGATCCATGGTTGGCTGCTAGGGGCAGGGACTAACCCTTAAGAACTTAGATAATGACCTCTTTTAGGAGTCCACAAATAGTGACAGAGCACAGCCACAACAGCAGCCATGTTATCATCAGGAGTAACACCGAGTAGGTAGTTGGCATGTCAAAGATGTGCCTCAGGTGGTTTGGTCACTGAAGTGAAGCTCTGTGTTCTGTGCTCCAGCAAAGATATTAAACATATAGTGGTGCGGTGCATGTTACACAATACCGTATATTGAAGAGCAGTGGAAACCTCAACCTCGGATAGTCTGCCTTTCCTACTCCTATTGACACAAATTTTGTTATGTTATTTTTCTCTTACAGTAGAGAAATCTTGCATGGCATTTCATTCACTGTTCCACCTGGACACACAGTGGCCCTGGTAAGTAGGTTTACTGCAATGTGTTGGCAACATGTCACTAATCTTATTCAATAAATATACGTGACTTCAGTACCATTAGAATGAAATCACATTGTAGCAAATGATCAGGAATCCAATTCTCACCAAGGTGGAGTATCTGGATGATTTTCTTCTTTATGAACAGTATGCTTTGTCTGTTTAGCACGCAAGAAACAATACTTTTCAATGTATACTAATACATATGACAAAAAAATCAAATTTCTCATAGCAACCCAAATCATGTTCATGGATCTACAATTATTCATCTTTGGTTGCCTAGTCAGTACCCATTGTTGATAACACCAACATCATGAGTTAAAGAGAAGACCCATCAGTATTTTCTCTGGACAACTAGGGATGAGCAATGCATGCGGCCTTGCCAGAAAAGTAGAATGACCTGACATTGAGTTGGTGTTACGACCCCAGATCAGTTTATTTAAAAGATGGATACTGTTGTCCAGACGCTGCATTGTCTGCACACCCCCCAGCTTCTTCCCATCCTTGCAGTTAGTCTTTCATTGCCAAATGAACTTGTTATTTCCATCTTTGAGGGCACTATTTTCCTTTTAAGAGTTTTTTAAGAATTGGGGTGTAAGTTTAATTGACACGGGGTAAAAAACACACACCATTTATGTACATTGGAAGAGGGTGAAACAAATATTTTAAGTCAGAAGGAAAAGCCACTAGGTCTCTGAAAATCTTTGAAACTCTTTTGTTCTGTAGTGAACATCTTTCACATCTCTTAGCTGTGTAATTGCACATGTTTATGGCATGGGAGATCACTCCATCCATCGGTTTGATAGCTCTGTTACTTGTATTTTGCTCTAGGTTGGGCCTTCTGGGTCTGGGAAAAGCACCATAATCCGACTGTTGTTCCGATTTTATGACGTCAAGGGAGGCAGCATTAAAATCGATGGCCAAGATATCTCAAAGGTAAAAGCAGATACTTTATTCCATAGGGGAAGATAGTGGAACAGAGAGTGAATGCAAGTGAGAAGACAGACAAAAGGAGTGAGGGGAAAAAAAAATGGGTGAAATAGAACAGCGCAAATGGGCAAGAAGGAAGACGGGAAAGAATAGGAAAGAAAATTGATGAAAATAGGATAGCAAGCATGAAATATAACCATGGGAGAAGGGTAAAAGAGAAAAGAACAA
Organism: Sphyrna mokarran; assembly: GCA_024679065.1. Taxonomy (NCBI): domain Eukaryota; kingdom Metazoa; phylum Chordata; class Chondrichthyes; order Carcharhiniformes; family Carcharhinidae; genus Sphyrna; species Sphyrna mokarran. The sequence continues at coordinate 90,852,841 of JAGIQG010000011.1, forward strand.
GATAACAAAGAGTGCATGAGTGGAGAGAATCGGAGTATAGAAGAAATAGGATGAGTGAGCAGATCACGTGGCATTGGATAAGCCATTGTGAAAAGCAGTGGAATCAGACTGTGTATTTTAATGGAGTAGAATCACGAGCAGTTCCTTTGTAAGCTCCTTCAAATACATTGCAGAGATGTGTTTAACAGCAATGTTCTCTTTCAAGCCAGAGTGCCCAGCATTGAGGCAGTAATCACTCAAAACCAGCTCTGCTGGGCAGGACATGGCTTTTGCGTGCCCTACACCAGCTTCCCAAAGCAACTGCTCTACTTAAAATTCAGTCCTGGCAGGATAGTAGAAATTATTTAGGGATGTCTTCAAAGCATCCCTGAAGAGGTCAAACATTTTTGCTGATTCATGGGAGTCCTTGGCTTGTGACCAAAATGGAAATGTTCATTTAGGGAAGGCATCAAGACACTTTGGGAACATGCTGAAATAAATCTGAGACTTAGGAGAGCGTGTACAAACTTCCAAGTGTCAGCTGCCCCACATGTAGACTGTGTATTGTATTGATCAGCTAATTAGGAAATGCTCTTATTCCTTTGAAGACGTTCTATCATTTATGTGAAACATATAGGGTGGAATTTTCCCACCCCATCTGTCACAGGAATTGTAGCGGACGTGACATGACCAAGCAAAGATCCGTTGACCTCGGGCAGGATTTTCCGGTCTTGGAGCGAGCACAGCCGGAAAATCCCATGTGTAGTCTCTCCTGCAGCATTCCATATCTCAGTAAGAATTCTTAATGAAATGTCAGGGGAAAAAAGTCAGTCCAGTGCTTTTGCCAAGATTTCGAACTCTCAATAACTGGTACTTGCAAAACACCTCTGATTCTACAGTGTATTGCAATTGTGAGACGTAGGATTAGGAATTGAGTGTGTGCCTTCAGCCCTATAAACAAGCAGGAACAGAGGCAATGAATTACAAATTAGTCAGACACTTTTTTTATTTCTTGCCCTTCTCCTGTGTGTTTCAGCCTCCAGCTCATTTACACAAATCGATAGCAGCAACAATGTGATCAGATGCTTTGAATCCTAGATCCATAGAATTCCTATAGTGCAGAAGGAAGCCGCTTGGCCCATCGAGTCTGCATTGACTTTCTGGACATCTTACCCAGGGCCACCTGCAGCCCATGTGTTTATCATGTCCAGTACGTCTAACCTGCAAATGTTTGGAGTGTGGGAGGAAACTGGAACACCTGGAGAAAACCCATGCAGATATGGGGAGAATGTGCAGACTCCACACAAATAGTCACTCAAGAAAGGAATTGAATCTGGGTCCCTGACGCTATGAGGCAGCAATGCTAACAACTATGCTACCAGATATCTCAAGCCTTGACCTGTTAAATGAACTGCTAGTTCCATATTATGGACTCCACCCAACCTTGGGGTGCTGAGAGGGATGAGAGTAAGGGGGTTATAGAAGAGAGTTGTAAAAAACAGCGGCGTACGGGTGGGGTGGGGCATGGTTTGAAATGCGTATACTTTAATGCAAGGAGTATTCGCAATAAGGGGGAGGAACTTGCAGCTTGGACCAGTACCTGGAACTTCGATGTTGTGGCCATTTCAGAGACGTGGGTAGAGCAGGGACAGGAATGGATGTTGCAGGTTCCGGGGTACAAATGCTTTAGTCGGAGTAGAGAAGGAGGTAGAAGGGGGGGAGGCGTGGCGTTATTGGTCAAAGACTGTATCACGGTGATAGAAAAGAAGTTTGATGAGGACTTGTCTGTTGAGGTAGTATGGGCTGATATTAGAAACAGGAGAGGAGAGGTCACCCTGTTGGGAGTCTTTTACAGACCTCCTAATAGTTCTAGAGAGGTTGAGGAAAGGATTGCGAAGTCAATTCTGATTAGGAGTGAAAGTAGTAGGGTAATTGTGATGGGGGACTTTAACTTTGCTAATATTGATTGGCATAGCTATAGCTCTAGCTCGTTAGAGGGGTCAGTTTTCGTACAGAGTGTGCAGGAAGTTTTTTTGACTCAGTATGTAGATAGGCCAACTAGAGGTGAGGCTACATTGGATTTGGTGCTGGGCAATGAGCCAGACCAGGTGTTATGCTTGGAAGTTAGTGAACATTTTGGTGATAGTGACCACAATTCGGTTACGTTCACCTTAGTGATGGATAGGGATAGGCATGAAGCTGGGGCAGTAGTTATAGCTGGGGGAAGGGTAATTATGAGGCCATCAGGAGAGAATTAGGGTTCATAGATTGGACTAGGAAACTACAGGGACTGGGAACATCTGGAATGTGGTGCTTATTCAAGGAGCAGCTGCTGCGAGTCCTTGATAAGTATGTCCCTGTCAGGCAGGGAGGAAATGGTCGAGTAAGAGAGCCTTGGTGTATGAAAAAAGTTGATTTGCTGGTTAAGAAGAAAAAGGAGGCTTGTGTCAGGATGAGGCTTGAAGGCTCAGTTAGTGCAATGGATAGCTATAGATTAGCCAGGAAGGAGCTAAAAAGTGAATTGAGGAGAGCTAAGAGGGGACACGAGAAGATGTTGGCTGATAGGATTAAGGAGAATCCTAAAGCTTTATTTCGATATGTTAAGAATAGAAGATTGGTTAGGGCAAGATTAGGGCCAGTCATAGACAGCAGTGGGAAGTTGTGCGTGGAGCCTGAAGAGATTGGTGAGGCAGTGAATAAATATTTCTCTTCGGTATTCACGCAGAGTGCTGGAAATGTAGCTGTGGAGAGCACTGATGTACAGGGTTGCAAATTGGGGAGTATTGTAGTAGATAGGGAGGATGTGTTAGAAATTCTCGAGGGTTTGAAGTTGGATAAGTCCCCTGGGCCGTACGGGATTTACCCTAGGATTCTCTGGGAGGCAAGAGAGGAGATTGCAGAGCCTCTGGCTCTGATCTTCAGGTCGTCGTTGGTTACGGGTGTGGTTCCGGAGGACTGGAGGATAGCGAATGTGGTCCCGTTGTTCAAGAAGGGGAAGAGAGACCTTCCAGGGAATTAGAGGCCAGTGAGTCTTACTTCTGTGGTGGGCAAAGTGTTGGAGAGAATAATTAGGGATAGGATTTATAGTTATTTAGAGAGGAATGAATTGATTGGAGATAGTCAGCATGGTTTTGTGAAGGGTAGGTCGTGCCTTACTAACCTCATCGAGTTTTTTGAAAAAGTGACCAAAGAGGTGGATTGGGGTAAGGCGGTTGATGTGGTATATATGGACTTTAGTAAGGCGTTTGATAAGGTGGCCCATGGAAGACTTCTACAGAAATGCAGATGTGTGGAATAGAGGGTGATTTAGCTAATTGGATTAGGAATTGGCTGGCAGATAGAAGACAGAGGGTGGTGGTTGATGGGAGATATTCATCGTGGAGTTCGGTGACGAGTGGTGTGCCTCAGGGTCTGTTTTGGGGCCCCTGCTGTTTGTAATTTTTATAAATGATCTGGATGAGGGTATTGAGGGATGGATCAGTAAATTTGCAGATGACACTAAAGTCGGTGGAGTGGTAGATAGTGAAGAGGGGTTTATAGTTTACAGAGTGACTTGGACAAGTTGCAGAGCTGGGCCGAGAGGTGGCAAATGGAGTTTAATGTGGAAAAGTGTGATGTAATGCACTTTGGCAGGAACAATAAATGTGTAGAGTATAGGGCTAATGGTAGGGCTCTTAATAGTGTTGAGGAACAGAAGGATTTTGGTGTATGTGTCAATAGATCCCTGAAAGTAGGCAGTCAAGTGGATAAAGTTGTTAAGAAGGCATATGGAGTCTTAGCTTTTATTGGTAGGGGATTGAATTTAGGAGCCGCAGCATCATGTTGCAACTGTACAAAACTCTAGTGCGGCCGCACTTGGAGTATTGTGTGCAGTTCTGGTCCCCACATTATAAGAAAGATGTGGAGGCATTGGAGAGGGTACAGAGGCGGTTTACCAGGATGTTGCCTGGTATGGAGGGCAGGTCCTATGAAGAGCGGTTGAAGGATTTGAGGTTGTTTTCGTTAGAAAGGAGGCGGCTAAGAGGGGATCTTATTGAAGCATATAAGATGATTAGATGTTTAGATAGGGTGGACAGTTGATAGCCTTTTTCCTAGGATGGAGAAAGCTAGCACGAGGGGACACAGCTTTAAATTAAGGGGTATGAGTTATAGGACGGATATCAGAGGTAAGTTCTTTACTCAGAGTGATTAGGGAGTGGAATGCCCTGCCTGCAGCTGTTGTAGATGCGCCAAGTTTGGTGGCGTTTAAGAGGTTAATTGATAAGTATAGGGAAGAGAAGGGAATGGTTTAGTTTGGAGGGGCATTGCTTTTTATTTTGGTCGGCACATCGAAGGCCGAAGGGCCTGTTCTGTGCTGTAATGTTCTATGTTCTATGTTCTAATGAGCAGCTTCCATTGTTCAAATATAAAGAATTGAATCAAACTTTGCTTATAGGTTGAGTAAACTGATTGCCTGAAAGGCAGGACAACAGTAAGCAATCATGTCTCACACTTGGAATATTTGCTTCATTCATCTAACCAAAGTCTATAATAGAAGGTGCGGCAGAATAATTGTTTCATGTCCTTTCTATTGTGTGGCAGCAATCAAGGATTTGACATCCCAGTGGCTTCCAGTAAATAAGCTACGCATAAGTAGTGATATGTACCTTGGTCAAGCCCATGATGTTTACAACACAGGAATTAGAACACAAGAAATCGATTATTCCTCATGTTTAATCACATCATTTAACCTTCAGCTGAGCAAATATTCCACTTTCTTATTCAATCGAAACAGAAGAATAGCAGTAAGGGATAAGACACCTCAAGTCTGCTCCACCATTTAGTAAATCATGGGTTGCCTACTGTTGGAACTGCATTTTCCAGCTGTATTCCCATATACCTCCATCCACCTCTCTATTTCTGGTTGTTAACTTAGATCCTGAATTCCACTGTTGGGTTAGATATTGTGATTCACAGAGTTGGGATAATTCCTGGCTCCACTAACTTGACCCAGAAAAATGTGTCCTGGAGGATTAGATATTCATTCAGACAGATGTGGGTGGAAGAAGGAGGAGGGACAGTGGGGTGAAATTGGGAGTCATGGCAAGTGACTCAGAAAGAGTTTACAGGCAGGCTGCCTTGGTGCTTCAGCACTTTGTCAGAGTTTTCAAAAAAATGAATAAAACAATAAACAATCCTCACCCCACTCCCCACAAATGTCCCATAGCCCATCATACCCTTTACCAACCCCTGTGATTCTTTATAGCCCCTATGCCAATTCATGCCTCTCTCCCCACATAGTTCTTTTACAGTCCTTGTGTCAACTTAGTGCCAACTCATGCCAACATTATGCATTCCTCCACTTTTTGCTCTTACATATTCCATATCAACCTCGGGCAGACCTCAGGGCTCATGCTGAGATTTAGAAGTTCTTAAGTGTCTGTTGATTGATACATTCTATCCAAAAACAAAACACACTCTTTGATTTTAAAAAAAATAACATTCGCTACGTTTAACTCCTTTTAATCCCTTATGAAAAGAAACATTTGTGTTCGTAGTTCCATTTCAAAGGGTTTATAAACACTGGAGCTGTCTGTCAAACAGTGAACTGATAGGCAATTGACTGTGATAATGGTAGGTTGTGATATCAATCATGCAGCACCAATCCTGTTATAATGGTTCTCAGGCTTATGTCAACGGATAGAGGGAAATAGTAAGCACTGATTTCTTTTTTTAACATTGCAGTTTCTCCTAATATTTAAAGTGAAGGACATTTAAATACCTTAGCATTTCCAATAGTTTGAATACTTTCTACACACATACATATGTACTTTTAATAATCCCTCACAGCATCTTACCTCTCCCAAACAGTGCCTGACCCCTCTCAAAGATGTCTTGGGACCATATCCAAAAGAGTACCAACCTCTCCAAAGAATGAGCGTGCTCTGCAGAGAACTGCAACAGCTTTAGACTTTCTTCAACCTAACTGACTGAGGCAACTGCACTTTGCCCCCATTTTCCTCCCCTGCAAAAATGGTGAAGGCTACATTTGGGGACAGGACTTCCTAATGTGGGCCACCTCTGCCATCTTCGCTAAAATTGAGAGCCTTGTTATTTGCACGAAAATTTTTATCATAGTTTCAGCCATAGCCACTAATCCCAGAAGTGAATTCTAGAGTCTCACAACTCTGGGAAAATGTTTTAAATTTCTTGTATTTAATCTACAATTAATGACACCATTATCATCTAAAGCCTTCTCAAAAACCTTGATTCAACCTGCCTCCATCACACTTCCAGGCAGTGCAATCTAAACCTGAACCATTCGCTGTGTGAGAGTTTTTTTCTCGCATCATGTTTGCTTCTTTTGCAAATCATTTTAAATCTGTGTTTGCTCGTCTTCAATCCTTTCAGCAGCAGGAACAATCTGTCCAGCCTACTTATGATTTTGAACACCTTTCAAATCTCCTCTCAGCCACCTTCTTTCCAGGAAAAATAATCTCAGCCTCTCCAATTTATCCTCATAACTGAAGTTTCTCAGCCTTGGAACCATTCTTGTTGAGTCTTTCCAGCATATTCTGTTTTTATTTCAGGCCCCTGGCAGTATTTTGCTTCAATTTTGTGGTTCTTATCCATACTTTTTCTTCTTCGCCTTTAGTGTCCAGCTGTTTTGTCATCCAGAGATCTCTGGATGTGTTTGCCCTGCTTTTCCACTTCATAGCAATAAATCTTGTTTTACTGAACTGTATCTCCCCTAAAAGTCAGCCCATTATTCAGATATGGCTATGCCTGCCAGCCTATGATTCTAATTGAATCAGGTCAGATCCATTCTCGTCCTGTTTGAGGTTGGTTTTCCCCTCAGTTAATTATTTCTAACCCATAATTTTCTTGTTGTCCTTTGTAACCAATCTAAACCTTGTGTTACCCAATCACTGTCCTCTAAATATTCTTCAAATGACAATTGATCCACTTGGCACATCTTGTTCACAAAAACTAGGTCTAAACTTCGCATTGGATTGGAAACTGTTCCACAGCACACTCTATCCACTTCCAAATACTCTGGAAAAACTGCCCATAGCTCTTATTCTCTATCATCTCCCATCTGAACACTTTTTGCTAATTGTAATATAATAATAGTATTGGAGGGAAGGTGATGGTAGTATTACCACTAGACTATTAATCCAGAAACTCGATTAATGTTCTGAGACGCGCGAATCCTGCCACAATAGATGGTTGAATTTGAATTTAATTTTTTTAAAAAACCAAAAATTAACTCATGACCATAAAACTATTGTCAATGTCAGAAAAATTCATTTGGTTCACAAATGTCCTTTTGGGACAGAAATCTGCAGCCCTTACCTGGTCTGGCCTACATGTGACTCCAGAGCTTTAACTGCCCTCCGAGGGCAACTAGGGATGGGCAATAAATGCTTTCCAGGCAGCGTTGCCTTTGTCCCACAAATGATTTTTTTAAAAATCATGTGAGATCCCTTTTAAACAAATTTCAGTAAAGTCTACATACACTATCTTTTCCACTTGCCATCCTCAAAGATTTCTGTGCGGCTTCATAATAATTTCTAGTAAAACCAGAATCCCTTTTGAAATGTGTGCTGGCTACTTCCAGCTATTTGATCTTTAACTAGACACATGGCAATTTCATTTTAATTAAATACTCTATAATTTCATCTCGCACAGATGTTAAACTAACATTCCTTTAATTACCCAGATTAGCTCCTGCTCTCTTTGTAATAGTGGTTATTCCATTGGCCACTCTCCAGTCCTCAAGGCTCTGAAATAGAAGTACTAGTTCTGGACCTGAGGATCTGCCCTTGTCTTCCTGAACCTACCTAAAATATTCCTTTTATCCTTTTCCATATGAGAGTTCCACTTCGCCTCCTCCATGATGTACTTCTCTTTATTAAAGATCAATGCAAAGTTTAAATACTTTTGCTAATTTTTGAGCATCTATAAATTATTTATTTGCTAGACGTAGAGATCTCATCTCACTTTTAATAATTCATTTCTCTCTAAATAACTATAAATCCTATCCTTAATAATTCTCTCCAATACTTTTCCCACAACAGAAGTAAGACTCACTGGCCTATAATTTCCCAGAAAGTCTCTCTTCCCCTTCTTGAACAATGGGACCACATTCGCTATCCTCCAGTCTTCCGGCACTATACCGTAACCAACGACGACCTGAAGATCAGAGCCAGAGGCTCTGCAATCGCCTCTCTCGCCTCCCAGAGAATCCTAGGGTAAATGAATTGATTGGGGATAGTCAGCTTGGTTTTGTGAAGGGTAGGTTGTGCCTTACTAACCTTATTGAGTTTTTTGAAAAAGTGACCAAAGAGGTGGATGGGGGTAAGGCAGTTCATGTGGTATATATGGACTTTAGTAAGGCGTTCGATAAGGTGCCCCATGGAAGGCTTCTGCAGAAAATGCAGATGTATGGGATTGAGGGTAATTTAGCTAATTGGATTAGGAATTGGCTAGCTGATAGAAGACAGAGGGTGGTGGTTGATGGAAATTATTCATCATGGAGTTCGGTTAAAAGTGGTGTACCTCAGGGATCTGTTTTGGGGCCCCTGCTGTTTGTAATTTTTATAAATGATCTGGATGAGGTATTGAAGGATGGATTAGTAAATTTGCAGATGACACTAAAGTCGGTGGAGTGGTAGATAGTGAAGAGGGGTGTTATAGTTTGCAGAGAGACTTGGACAAGTTGCAGAGCTGGGCCGAGAGGTGGCAAATGGAGTTTAGTGCGGAAAAGTGACAGGTAATTCACTTTGGCAGGAATAACAAATATATTTGTTAGGGCTAATGGTAGGACTCTTAATAGTGTTGAAGAACAGAGGGATCTTGGTGTATATGTGCACAGATCCCTGAAAGTTGGCAATCAAGTCGATGAGGTTGTTAAGAAGGCATACGAAGTCTTAGCTTTTATTGGTAGGGGGATTGAATTTCGGAGCCGCAACGTCATGTTGCAACTGAACAAAACTCTAGTGTGGCCGCACTTGGAGTATTGTGTGCAGTTCTGGTCCCCACATTATAAGAAAGATGTGGAGGCATTGGAGAGGGTACAGAGGAGGTTTACCAGGATGGTGCCTGGTATGGAGGGCAGGTCTTATGAAGAGAGGCTGAGGGATTTGAGGTTGTTTTCGTTAGAAAGAAGGCGGCTAAGAGGAGACCTTATTGAAACATAAGATGATGAGAGGTTTAGGTAGGGTGGACAGTGATAGCCTTTTTTCTAGGATGGAGAAAGCTAGCACTAGGGGACATAGCTTTAAATTAAGGGGTGATAGTTATAGGACGGAAGTCAGAGGTAGGTTCTTTACCCAGAGGGTGGTAAGGGTATGGAATGCCCTGCCTGCTGCAGTTGTAGATGCGCCAAGTTTGGTGGCGTTTAAGAGGTTAGTAGATAAATTTATGGATGAAAAGGGAATGGTTTAGTTTGGAGGGTCATTGCTTTTTCCTAATTGGTTGGCGCAACATCGAAGGCCGAAGGGCCTGTTCTGCGCTGTAATGTTCTATGTTCTAAGCCACTTTTAATAATTCACCACCATCTGCTGATATTATGAAACACTTTGCAGATATTTTTAATGGATGGAATTTTCTAAGGTTTGTCAGATTCTCAGGTTCAGACTGAAAACCAGTATGTATCTCTTCAGAAGCACAGCTGAGTTTTCATTCTAAATCTTTTGGTAGTGCGTGCATAGAGTATGATGGGGGCAGGGTGGTGGTGGACGGTGGAGCGTGCTGTCATTCTGGTGGGTTGAGGTCTGATAGAGCCAGAAAGGCTGGTTCCACTGAGATCATGGCACCATTTTTAAAGAGTGCCACGATGTGTGCTAAAAATATACTCCCTGCCACTCTCGCCGCAGCCGCACTTGGAGATGTAGAGTTGGAGAACCCACCTACCAAACGTCTGGGTGACACTTCCATCCCTCCATCCCACTCCCCTCCCTCAATACCATCACAATAGCAGTGTCAGGAGGCAGTGCCAGGGCACTGTCAGGGCATATGTCTCACCACCCAGGGGCTATACTTAACTGTGCATGCCCAGATGTGGCCATCACGACTGGTTTTCCTTTTTGAAAAGCTGTAGTGATTTGTGCTGATGTGTCATCACGCTGGTTGGTTGGGATGATCTGTTGAGAGTGGAAGCAGCAGTGTTAAGCTGCTAATGACGTTAAAATATCTTGTATACTAATCAGGTCCACAGCCTTCCGGGATGTGAAACTGATCATGTCGTTGGAAGGGGAAAGCCAGGAGGATCGCAATTCGGAAACTGCTCGTGGCCACCAGTGTTTCTGAAATGCTCTTCTCCTACCCAAAACTTTTGACATTATCTTTGTCATATGCTACATGGGCTTAGCAGAATCGTTTATACTGCTGCTTCACAGCACCAGGGACCTGGGTTCGATTCAGTTTGCACCATTGTCTGTATGGAGTTTGCACATTCTCCTCGTGTATGCATTAGTCTTCTTCTGGTGCTCCGGTTTCCTTCCACAGTCCGAAAGATATGCAGGTTAGGTGTGTTGACCCAAACAGGCGCCAGATGCTATTGTAAGCCTTACTTGTGACTAATAAATAAACTTTACTCTCCATTGTGATCTGACATCAAAGCTCTAAGAAAGAATTTGATCTCCAAATTTAATTGTGCATTCAAAACTATACTCTGTGCACTCTAAGCCACTCAATGGGCTCAGCAACCTGCGTTGGAAAAATACAAGAAAATTAATTATTTTAATAATATCCAGATTTATTCAGTTTTTCGTTAATCCCCCCAAGGATCATTCCACTATAACAGTTTATGCTTCACCAAATCCCCATTCGTTCTTTGTTCTTTTTCGTCTCAGGGTCTATACTTTCCTCCCAGTCCCCAGATATCAGTATCTAAATTCTCAACTCTCCCTTGTCTCGTGGTCTACACTATCTCCATCCATCCCTGGTCTCAGGGTTTGAGCTCTGGAGTCAAAAGCCGACATTTTGGGAAAAGCGGTCCATGATTTTCTTTGAATCTTTGAAACCCTAACTCTTTGACCAAGCTATGTCTTATGACTATAGCTCATAGAATCCTACAGTGCAGACAGAGGCCATTTGGCCCATTGAATCTGCACCTACCACAATCTCATACAGGCTCTATCCCTGAACCCTATGCATTTACTCTAGCTAGTCCTCTGACATTAAGGAGCAATTTAGCATGGCCTTTCCACCTAACCCGCACATCTTTGGAATGTGAGAGCAAACCAGAGCACCAAGAGGAAACCCAAAGAGACACTGAGAGAACGTGCAGACTCAACAAAGACAATGAAGCAAGCCAGAAATCAAACCTGGGCCATGGCGCTGTGAAGCAGCAGTGCTAACCACTGTGCCACCATGCCAACTAAATTCTGCCTTAGTTTAGTTAATAGTACCTGAAAAATTTGACATTTGAAAGTTTGACAGCAAATAGAGAGTAAAATTTCTTGAGGGTGGAGGCTTTGAGTGATGAGAAAGAAAATTGCTCTGGAGGTGGGAGTTGATGGGGAACAAACAGCTGCAATCTGGGTGGGAAGAGTTGGGTGCACCAAGTAGATGATTGAAATGACAGTGGAGAGGGTGAGCAGTTTTTCATGGGCATGAGTTATTGATTGTAAAGAAAAGCATGAATGTATCCTTTTTTCCTAAAGTTAACTCAGTTCTATGATGTTTGAAGCTGGCAAAATTAAGAAATTCTGTATTCATTTTTGTGTTTGAATGCTGAAGTGATGTTGCTAATCGCAAGTATTTGACTGTTCAATTGATGACATTGATATCAGTTACAAAACTTATAATGTTAAATGATTAGTCACATGTCAGTGCTTTGCATTGTCATGTATGATAATATTGCACAAACCTTGACTTGCTTCTTGTCATACTTTTGCTAACATCAGCTAGAGCAAACCAGAGTTAGATATATATCTACAGACTTGAGTTCGTCTCTACAGACTCAGCAGCTACCTGTATGTGCATGCATGCATGTGCACACACACCTCTGTGATAGGGTGGAACACAGCAGCCAAAGAGTCGATTTGATAATTGGGGTCTGTGGGGTTGGGGTTTTCTTGTTTACTTAGTGGGAGTGTAGATGATAAAGTAAACTGCACCAATGTTTGATGTCCAGACAAGGACGAAACAGCAGCTTGTGGATGAATGTGCTGATCTGTTCCTGTCCCCAGATGTTTATGCATTTGGAATCACAGGAAGTTCTGATCTGAGTGGTGAACTCTGCATTCAATCCCTTTATTTGTTTAGCCTTTGGATAAAAGGCCCCCACATGTGTAGCTGGAGTGACTTTTGTGTTTTTAATGTTGGGGCCATTTAATCTGCTTCCAAACCTCAGAGGCATTTTCTCTTTGATTGAGGCTGACTTTTTGAGCCTTACAACATGCACTTAATTAGCTAAAGCTAACACCTCACAGTGAAAGCATCTTGCTGCCAGTCATATCACTCCCTGGTAACCTAAATGAATCAAATATCCTGAAGCCTTCAATCTGAGTTGCACTCTATGATTTATCATAGAATCATACAGCACAGAAGGAGATGGTTCGGCCCACCATGGTTCAACTGGCTATAAAGGAGGTATCTGTTAATCTGAGTCTCCTATTTCAACCAGTTTGTCATTGTTTTCCCCTTCATGTATCTAATTCCCTTTTAAAAGTTACTACTGAATCTGCTTCCAATACCTTTGCAGTCAATGCATTTTAGATCAAAGTAACTTGCTGTGTAATATAAAAAATTCTCCAAGTCCCTTCTCACCTTTTGCTGATTATCTTTCCATCTCCATTCTCTGGTTATCGACCCTTCCACCACTGAAAATCATTTTTCTCCATTCCATGAAACCCCTTCATAATTGCCAACACTTCTGTTAAATTGCCCTTGGTCTCTCTGTTCTGAAAATAATCTCAGTTTCCTCAGCCTCTCCACATAATTAAAGTCCCTTATCCTGGGCATCATTCTGGCAAATACCTTTTACATCTTCTCCAGTGCTTTGGTACCCTTCCAGCAACAAAGTGCCAAATAAAATCATTGTTGTATTTCAGCTACCAAAAGCTTGGTCTAAAGCAACTGCAATAGTGCACCTGGAGTTGTTAGATCTGGAGATTCCCACTCTTGCATAGTATGATGGATTATGTTATCATTTCCCAGTAGGACTGGTTTGGGAAGGGCCTGTGTTGTTCTGTGGGCTGATCAATGCTATCCTCCAGAAAGGGTAAAGAAACTAACATCTGTCCTGTTAGAACAAAGAGAATTTGCCAACTGTTTCATCAGAATTGGGGGATGGGGGAATGGAGTCTATTGTAGCCCTCCCCTGCACTCTCTCTCCCACCTGTATACCAGAGTTCAGATTGAAATATCGAAACATTATAGAGGGCTTCAGAGGGTAGATACTATGTGACTGTTTTCCCTTGCTAGTGAATATAGAGTTGGGGTCAGAATCCCAGGATAAGATGCTAAGCCAGTAAGAACTGAGATGAGGAGAAATCCTGTCACTCTGAGAGTAGAGAATCTTCAGGATTCTCTATCCTAAAAACGTGATGAATTCTCATTCACTGAGGATATTCAGAACTGAAAACGATTGATGTTTGACACAACTTGAAACAAGCAGTAGGACAGGAATGTGAATTAAGAGAAAAGATCAACCATGATGAAAGCAAATTACTGCAGACGCTGGAATCTTAAACCAAAAGAGAAAACGCTGGAAAAACGTCAGGTCTGGCAGCATTTGTAAGGAGAGAAAAAGCTGACGTTTCAAGTCCAGATGACCAGCCTTGACAAAGGGTCATCTTTTCTCTCTTATAGATCAACCATAAACACAATCCTGAGCCTATGCTTATTAATAGCTGTAATTTGAGATACAGTAGATATGTAAAAGGTGAAGTGTGAAACCAGGGTCTGCTAGAGTCTGTAATTTATTGAGCTTGGGATTATTGTTTACCGTTAACCTGAGGTAAGAAACAAAAGACGAATGAATTTTTAAAAATTCATTCATGTGATGTGGGCATTACTGATTAAGTCAGCATTCATTGCTCAACTCTAACCTCCTTTGAGGAGGTGGTGTTGAGCTACTTTCTTGACCCACAGTAGTCCCTGTGGTGTAGATATACCCACAGTGCTGTTACGGAGGGAGTTCAGGGTTTTGACCCAGCGACAATGAAGGAACGGTATCATGTTTGGTTTGCATCGACAATCAGTCCAGTAGTACCTGGGGAAAAGAGAGCTGCTTCTTTTTCTAATTATTGGATTTCATACTTATTGATCAATAAGATTTTATAAAGGATGTTTTGCCATTTTCTCAGAAGTTTAATCATGTTGATAGATGGAGAGGATTGCTATGTTAATGAGATGGGTACAGACTCTCCTTGTGCTTTTCCCAATCGCACTGAGATTTTTTCCTGGATTAAAGACAGATCAATGCAGGACTGTGTTGTGTGAAATTGTTTTCTATAGTGTGCTGATACATCAATCCTTTTTCAAGTTGGGAAACCAAAACTACATAGTACTTCAGATGTGGTCTCACCAAAGCCCTGCTTTCGAGGAAACCTATCTACTTAGAGACCTTATCCCTCCATGCCAGAGGCAAACAGAGCACAGTGGCAAAATGGCAATTACTGCTGCTTTATGGGGCCAGAGGCCCACGTTCAATTCCTGGCTTGGGTCACTATCTGCGTGGAATCTGCACAACCCCCCTTGTCTGTGTGTGTTTCCTCTGGTGCTTTGGTTTCCTCCCACTGTCTGAGCTGGTTAGTTGCATTGGCCATGCTAAATTCTCCGTCTGTGTTCCCAAACAGGTGCCGAAGTGTGGCCCTTTTCATAGTGACTTCATTGCAGTGTTAATGTAAGCTTATTTGTGACACTAATAAATAAAGTTTAAACTTGCGTATCTGATTATAAAAAAGAGTATAACAGATCTATGACTTAATAAAAAGAGGCACAGAGTACTTTATAACACTCATTCAGTCCCAGCTGAAGCACTACACCCAGTTCTCAGTGCCACACCTATAGAGACCATGTTAAGGTTTTAGAAGATGTAGAGCTTTCAGTTATGTGGAGAAATTGCAGTGACAATATAAGCCTACTTGTGACAAATAAATAACAGGGCAGTCACCATGTGGGATTTCTGAAAAGCAAATCCTGTTATGTTTGTTTGCATGCCCCCGGAAGGCTGGGCAGGGTTCCTTCGTTCGAAAATGTTCAGTGCCTGAGGCACCCAACATTGGATAGATAGTGAAGGCCCACACTCTGTCCTTGCTGTCGACCCCCCAACCTTCTACCCAAGTCCTGAAACTCTTTCTTTGCCCTTAAACAGCCGTGGCCCTCAGTGATCTGCAATTTCCTGCTGCTTGCACTGCAGGCAGCTGCCACTAGTACTTCTGGAATGGGCAACAGCTGGCTTCTGATTGGTCAGCAGCTTTTGGGATGTGGAATTTTTGACTCTAGGGTCCTGGATCCTGAGGAAGACCCACTGCAGACCAGTTAAATTCCTTTTTAGCACTTAATTCAAGCAGATATTCCCCGTAGGAGGCAACATGGGTCATTTCCACTAACTCTCCAGATCCTCACACCTCCTTCAAATCTTAGAACCCCTACAGTGCAGAAAGAGGCCATTTGACCCATCAAGTCTGCACTGACAATAATCCCACCAAGGGCCCAAACCCTGTAACCCACACATTTACACTGATAATCCCCAGTCACTTAGGGGCAATTTAGCACAGCCACTCAACCTAACCAGTATGTCTTTGGATGTGGAGGAAACTCATGTACACACAGGGAGAATGTGAAAACTCCACACAGTAACCCGAGGCTGGAATTGAATTGGGGTCCCTGGCACTGTGAGGCAGCAGTGCTAACCATTGTGCCACCCTGTACCACCCTTTATTCCTCTTCCCTTTCCTGATTTGACTATAATTCTGTAATAAGGTCTGCACTTGTCAGAAGTGAATCAGTGATGGTATTTACATTTTTCAATAACTTTAATAATTATCAAACTGTGGCATTGATTTTTCTACTTGAATTTGAAATTATTGGAGAGCACTGATACTGTTCTGCAACCACTGAAGATAATATTGTGGTGGAAGAGGAAGGGATTATTGCTGTAGCTCTCTGCAGATGTTTAATTGTTTGCTTATGTTAGGTTGTGTTTCATTAGTGTTTCAGTTTTTTTTAATGTTTAAAAAAATGTGGGTTTATTTATTGGGAGATGAAAGGCCAGCAGGAATGTGAGCTTTAGTTGGTGCTATGAAACTTTTTTTTCCTTCTCCCCTTTTGAAAGGCTTTTCTGAAAGAAAGGTTTACTATCTGGTGTCTGTTACCGTAGCTGTGGACTTGAAAGGAGACAAACAGGCACAAACAATTTTGAATTTCCTGACGATATCATGGTTTTAAGTCAGTCTAAAAGTGGTGTTTACATCTGTCTCATGCGAAGTCTAGTAAAAGTGATTCCACTAATTGGACAAGTGACTGACATTTACCATCCCAAGCCTATCCCTACCATAGAATTACTCAAGTGAACATTTCTCTTCATGCTGACTCCAATTGAAGATCAACACTGAGCCAGATTTCTCAGGTAGAGTGAAGCCTCCTTTTAGGACAGTAAGTTTCTGCTCCAATTAAAAAGAAAATGCTGGAAAAACTCAGCTGGCCTGATAACATCTGTAGAGAGAGAAGCAGACTTTATATTCTCTATGACTCTCCAGACAGTCTGCTCCTCTCACTAATCAGTACAAATCCACAAATTTTTCCTTGCTCCTTGTTCCTTCTCTTCCTCACCTGATGGCTATGACCTTGGGTAGGCGAGGTTCCTTGGACTGAAACACCCCTTTGGTACCTCTCAAACCCCTTGACATAATCATGTGAATAGCATGGTTTATATTAACAGACTTGTAATTTAAAGACCTGGATTGATAGCCCAGGAACAAGAGTTTTAAATCATAACATTGAATTGTGAGAAATTGACATTAGGAAGTAAAAATCTAGTATCAGTAAAAGGATCTGTGTTAGATTGTTCTGCAAATCCCAACTGCCCTTTAGGGGAGAAAGCCTGCTGTCCTTGCTCAGTCTGGTCTACAGCTGATTCCAGTTCAGTACTAACATGGTTCTATCTAAGTGACTAGCCAACCATCAGTTTTTAAAGTGGACCTATGAATTGAATTGTTTGAGCTTAATTTTCTTTTAATATTAAAAATATACTGTTACCACTGTGTTCGCCGATCCGGAATTGCGCCGAAATGAATCTGCTGAATAAAATTTGAATTGGGCGCTCCAGCTGCTGAAGAGGCAAATTCAGCGCTTCCAGCGGCTCTCTGATTCAGATTCGGGGAGAAGGAGGCGGATTAGATCATTCTCTGATTGGCGGGGGAAGAGAGTGAGGCCAGATTGTTGCCTGTGTGGGGAATGGGGGAGAGGAGGAGGCAGGTCAGATATATCTCTGGGGTACATGGGGAGGAAGGCCTGACATTTGCGGGGGCGGTGGGGGGATCGTTGCCTGTTCAGGTAGCGAGGGCCAGTGGGTAAGACCAGACCATTCGCTTGGGAGGAGGGCAGGGGTAGGGGGAGTGAAACCAGACCATTTTCTTCGGGGTTGGGGTGGAGGGGCCAGGAGATCCGCTGCCACTCTGCGAGCAACTGTAGGGGGGGGAAGTTCGCGATTGGTCTGGATAGCAGGGTGGGAGGGAGATGGATAAGGGTGATACCTGTGGGGCCATCACTCCCGCTTTTCATTCCAGGGCCACTTTCATGGTCTGGAAGTAATCTGACAAGGCCACGCTTTTTCAAAACTTCTTTCTAACTGTGCACGCGCAGTTCAGAGCTCTGATTGTTTCAGGCACCCTAAGCCCCGCTCACAGAGCAATTCAGACCTGCAACTTTTTTTTTCAGGCTGAGTACGTACGGAGGTGCCTGAAAGCAGATTTCCAAGTTGGATCTGAATTACACCCAGATTCAGCACTTAGAATGAAAATGGTAAAATCAGGCCCTCTGCATGGTGACATAGTGGTGAGCACTGTTGCCTCATAATGCCAGGGACCCGGTTCACATCCCAGCTTGGATCACTGTCATACACAGTCTGCCCGTGTCTGCATGGGTTTTCCCCTGGGTGCTCTGGTTTTCTCCCACAATCTGAAAGACATGCTGGTTAGGTGCATTAGCCATGCTTACTTCCCCTCGGTGTATCCGAACAGGCGCAGGAGTATGGTAACTTGTTGATTTTCACAGTAACTTCATTGCAGTATTAATGTAAGCCAATCTGTGACTAATAAATAAACTTTACCTTTTATTCAGCCAATTTTTTACCCACGTTGCTGCTGTCTGTTTTGATTCCATGAGTTATAAGTTTTCTTGCCAGTCTGCTCTGCAGCACTCTATCAAATGTCTTTCAGAAATTGTGGTCTGTGTAACATTTTCTTCCTTGGTAAAGACAGATTCAAAATATTCATTTATGTAGCTCAGCCATTCTCTTTGCCTTCACGTAAAAATACTCTTGGGTCCTACTACTCCTTTTTACTACTATTTTACTATTTATCTGCACAGCCTCTTCTCATACTCCTGTTTTGCTTCTCTTATTCACCTTTTGATTTCTCCTCTATACCTTCCATATTCAGCTTGATTCTCATTTATACTACCCACTTTATCTTCTTTACCCTAATCCCTATCCCTTTTGTCATCGAGGGGCTCTGGATTTGTTAGCTCTACCTTTTCTCTTTGAGGGAATATGCCTTGATTGTTCCTCAACCATGTCTTCCTTGAAGGTAGTCAGTTGTTTTTTTTGTGCCAGTCATTAATTCCAATTTACTTAGCACTGATCCATTCTTACCCCATTGAAGTTGGCTCTTTCCTAGTTAATTATTCTTCCTGTAGATTGCTCTTTGTCCTTTTCAACAGCAGTCTAAAAGTTATGATACAAAGATTACCGTTCCCTGATATCTAGATAGATGAATTTTTGATCTCTTAGGGAATTGAGCGATATGAGAAGCAGGCGGGAAAGTAGAGTTGAAGCCAATGATTAGCAATGGTCGTATGGAAAGGTAGTCTCAACAATGTAATGTTCTCACTGATCCTTTTCCTTATATATTGTGTTTCATTTTATTGTCCGGTCTGCCATGTGATACCTTGTCAAAAGCCTTGCTAAAACCTGAGCAGACCACATCAAACATGCTGCCCTCATCAACTCTCCTTGTTAATTCCTCAAAAAATTCAGTCAAGTTAGTCCGATGCACCCTTCCCTTAAAATTATACTTGATTAATCTGTGTCCCCCTAAATTATTTATACCATCTAGGAAAGATTTCCAAAAATTTACCAGGTGAATTTGACTGATCTGTAGCCCGAGATGATTGGAAAACGGTGGTCAGAGCCTCTGCTATTTCTCCTCTTGCTTCCCTTTGCAGCCTGGATTACATTTCTTCTGGGCCTAGTGCTTTATCCACATTGAAGGATACCAAGCCCATTATTAGTTGCTGCTTCACTTTGTTTACCCATTCAGTATTTGGAATTGTGCCATTGTGGCTGAAGTCTCATTGCTAGGGACAAACAAAACAATCCTTCTTCATCCAGAAGCAGAACCCAGGGAAGCAAACAACCCGTCAAGCATGTTAATAATTCCACTGTCAAATGATGAGTCTAAGGCATGTTAGAACATAAGTTGTTTATATTGAGTTTAACACTATTTCTGAGGTAATTAATGGCTTCATTGGAATTGATCTTTAAGCAAAAACCTGATATTTGTATCTATCGTAAGTATTTACCCTTGAAGTGTACTGTAGCATGCTCTTTCAGATATGTTCAGAAAGTCTCATGAAGAGATTCAGAGTCTTGTAAGGTTGAACAGATGTGTTTATACACGAAGCATAGCCCAGACTAGAAGCTAACTTCATGATGACTTTCACTCTAGTCTGTTCATACAACTGTGTCTCTTCTCTACTATCTTGTTTCTCTATCTGCATCATAATATAAATAGTACTGTTCTCCATTCCCATATTGACCCTTCCAATGCTGAACACTCATATTATAATGATATCCCTCCAAGCCTTTGAAGAGGCAGCGGCGTAGTAGTATTGTCATTGAGCTAGTAATCTAGAAACCCAGACTAATATTTTTAGGACCCAGATTCAAATCCTGCCACAGCGGATTGTGAAATCTGGAATCTAAAAAAAATCTGGATTTAAAAATCTAATAAGATATCTCTCCTGTACTGAAACCAAATTGATTGTTTGAGATCAATGAATTTTGGAAGGGAGAGACATTGGGGCTGCAAAATGTCTGAGTTAATTGATTACATTACCATGAAATCATTGTCAATTGCTGGAAAATCTAACAATGTCCTTTCACTATGTCCTTTAAGGAAGGAAATCTGCTATCTTTACTTAGTCTGCCCTCCATGGGACTCCAGACCACAGCAATATGGTTGACTCTTAACTGACCCCTCAAGAACAATTAGAGATGGACAATCAGCCCAGCCAGCGACACCCATGCCCTGTGAAAGATTTTTTAAAAACCCATGATGAAATCTAAGTTCTCTCTCAAATCACTGTCTGTGCTGAGATCTCCATGGATCATATACCCTTCCTTCTCCAAATCAATTAAGAGGGCTTAAAAAAAAAATGACTTGGAGTTATAAAGCAACAGTCATGAACAACAGACATCACTAAAGACTTTACAGCCAATGAAGTACTTTTTGAAATGAGGAAGTGCTGTACTGTCAGAGGTTCCTCAATACTGTGGCCAGGAGTGTCAGCCTAGATATACACTAGTTTCTTGATTGAGAACACAAACTCACAGCCTTTGGGCACAGAGGCTACAGTGCTATCTGCTATCTATCCACTGAACCACAACTGGCTTACGTCTGCCACAGGCTCATGCAGCAATGCAGCAACACAGAGATAAAAATGAGAATGAAATGAAGAAGGGGAGTGGCGGAGAGGAGAGTAAAGCCCAAGGGGCACCCAAAATTAGCATGAGCTTTCTATCCTAAAGCTTTAAAGTAATGGATTGCTACTGATCAGGAAGCATAAGATCAAAGTAATTCTTCCAGGCTGTAGCCAAATTGATTGTTGGAGATCAAAGAATTTGGAAGGGAGAGGCAGTGGGGGTTTGCAAAATGTCTAAGATAATTGATTACATTACTCAACTACATCGCGAAACATCTAAATGGACACTAGTTATCGGGGTTAGATGGTAATCCGTTGAATGAAGTCCTCTTTGCTGATACTTAGCAATGAAAACAGTTTAAAGGTGCTGTAAGAATAGTGAAAGGGTCAACAGCAGTTGGACGTGCAAAATGAAGGAACTAAAAGGGGTTTCCATCATAATCTGTCTTAAAACAAAGGCAGTACAAGACCGCTAAAAGGTCATTGGATGGTAGAATGGGAAGTAACCCTTACCAGATGGAATAGGATGCTACAGAATATGGGAAAGAATTGAAACTAAATGAATAGAATGAAAGAGCAGCAATGGGTAGGCACAAAAAATTAATCTTGATCATGTTACTGGCAACTAGATCTGAGCATCATGTTTCAGATCTGTAAAAGAAGATATTTACAAAATGTTAATCAACGAGACTTAACACAAGGAACAGCATAATGCTTCAAATGACAGTCTGACAATACTTCCCTTGATTATCTTCAACCATGTTCAGAGCCATAGTCGAGGCCCAAGGTATTAATGCCAGCGAGTAGTGCAGCAATAGTTCTAACAAGGTGCATGGTCTGAGGGGAAAGGGGCCTGTGGGTGATTTGGTGATGAGATTGGATCACCCTCATGCCTGTATGGTGTTCGGGAGTTGGAAGGGTAGAGGCTGCTCCTATTAGGTGAGGTGGTGCTCCCCTGGTCAGTGGTGAAGGAGGTGGGGGGTATCACCATATAATTTTTTGGGCAGACGAGAGCCTATCTCTGACGGTGGAAATTAGTGCACCCTTTAAAAATGGCAACCCAATCTCTGAAAATCAGGTTTGGCAGTTTGCTCAAAATGAGCTTCTCTACATCTTTCAGGTGGATCAATCCTAACTGATGCATGCTACTAGTGCCAGTGGAAGCACTCTTGTTTTACTGCCGGATTGGGCACTCAGTGCCAATTTGGGAGAATCATGGTCCATATCTTTGTAGTTGCCAGTTATATGATTTTTCTAACCAGGTGGACAAGCTCAATTTTGCACTGGAGATCAGTCTTGTTATTTTCTTGATGTGTGGCCACCAAACCAGCCCCAGTCCAAGTTGGGAGGTGTCTTTCTGTGAAACCTAAGCTTGATTTCTTTTGGGTGTGGTGGGTTCCACCACAGCGAGCCAGCCAAAAATCCATCAACCAGAAGATCCCGCTGGGGAACAGGGCCAGATGTTCCTGCCGTTGGTTATTGTCTTTCTGCTGGATCTGAGATACTGTTGAGTTCCTAGTGACTCCTCTCTCTGTTTTAGAAATGCAACCTGGTCTAGGCACTCTAAATTAGCAAATAACCAAGTAGAAAGAGGACAGGGTGAAGAGTGACTCAGCTTCCTAATATTTTACATAACTTAAAATAATGTGGAAGGTCAGGTGGCTGTACAGATGAAAACTATAGCAAACCCAACCTTGTTGATTCTGCAAAGGCTTTTGCCACTATTGGAAAACTGTCCGATAGACCAGCCAAGCAACAGTCTGATGTAGTTACTCTCTCAAAATCACATCATATCACCTGTATGCTAAATTGAATAGATTTTGAACGTATTTAGCCACTGAAAACTGGGGGTCCACAAGGTGCTGTGGGCCAAGCAGCAGCAGCAGAGTTGAACTTGATCACAATCTGTAACCTCACAGCCTGACTATTTGATTTGATGTGATTTATTATTGACATATTCCCCATTCCACCGTTACCACTGAGCCAGAAGTCAACCATGGTTCAGTGAAGAGTGCAGAAGTAACACCAGACATATCTGAAAATGAAGTAACAACCTGGTGAAGCTACAAGGAGCGCCAAACAGCAAAACCAACATGAAATAGATAAAACTAAGTGATCTCACAACCAATAGATCACAAGTCTTCAGTACTATTGCTACTATGTTGCCAAGGCCAATAGCTTTTGCAGTATCCATGCCTTCCAACATTTCTTGATATCACATGGACTGAATCGCATTGGCTGAAGGCAAGCACCTGTGATGCTGGGAACTCGGGAGGAAGCCAGGATGGATGAAGCTTGTTGCAAATGCTTCATCCTTGTCTTTTCCATTGATGTGCTGGGCTCCCTATCAGATCCAAGCTATGCAGTCCTGCTACATCTTGTCATGAATGATGGTGGACAGTTAGCCAACTAACTAAAGGACGAGGCTAAACAAATATCCTTATCCTCAATGCATGCATCGATCCACATTGTTACGAAGAAGAATAAAGAACAAAGAAAAGTACAGCACAGGAACAAGCCCTTCGGTCCTCCAAGCCTGTGCTGATCATGATGCCCTAACTAAACTAAAAAAAATCCTTCTGTCCTTACTTAGTCCATATCGCTCTATTCCCTGCCTATTCATGTACCCGTCCAGGTGCCTCAAATGTTGCTAATGTGCCTGCTTCCACCACCACCTCTGACAACGAATTCCAGGCACTCACCAATCACTGCGTTCCAGGCATCATCACTCTCTGGGTGAAAAACCTCCCTCGCTCATCTCCATTAAAATTTCCCTCTCTCACTTTGAACTTGTGGCCCCTTATAATTGAAACTTTCATCCTAGGAAAAAGCGTTTGACTATCCACCCTGTCTGTGCCTCTCATAATTTTGTAGATCCCTATCAGGTTTCCTCTCAGCCTCTGACATTCCAATGACGACAATCCTAATTTATTCAACCTCTCCTCATAGCCAACACCCTTGAGACCAGGCAACGTTCTGATGAATCTTCATCCTCTATTCTCCCGTATGTTTCTCTCGTTTAAACTAAACTATATTCTGCTAAACATCAAATAGCTTTAAAAAAATGATGAAAATAACAGCTGGTCAGTTCATAGAATCACAGGGAAGGAAATAATTCATGATTGTCTCTACTAGTTCTCTGAAAGAGCCAGCCAGCCAGTCAGTCCATTCCCCTGCACTGCAGATATTTCCTTTTTAAGTATGTATTTAATTCATTTTTGAAAGTTATTATCAAATCTTCTTCCACCTACTTTTCAGGGCCAGGTTCCAGATCACTGCATTAAAAAAAAATCCTCTCTGCCCTCAAATTGTTTTGCAAATTACTTTAAAATGTGTTCTCTGATTAATGACACTACTGAAAGAGAAAACAGCTTCTCCAATTAAAACCTCTTCATATTTTGAACACTTCAAATAAATCTCCCTTTACCCTTCACTGCTCTAAGAGGAACAATCACAGCTGCTCCAATTTCTCCACATAACTAAAGGCTCTACAACCTCTAAGATATGCTGTCTAAGGTGTGGCACTCAGAACTGAAAGTGTTTCAACTGGGACTGAGTGAGTGTTTCATAAAATGCTCTGTGCTTTTTATTAAGCTACAGATCCCTTTCACTTTTTTAACAGCCTTTTCTGTAGTAGGATACTCAAGTTTAAAGTTTATTGATTAATGTCAAAAGTAGGCTTACGTTAACATTGAAATGAAGTTAAGGCGTGAATCCACTAGTCGCTACACTCCGGCGTCTGTTTGGGTACACTGAGGGAGAATTTAACGTGGCCCAATGTATCTAACCAGCATGTCTTCCAGACAGTGGAAATTAACCAGAGCACCTGGAGGAAACCCAAGCAGTGATGGGGAGAATGTGCAGACAGTTATGCAAGCAGGGATTTGAACCTGGGTCCAAAGCGCTGTGGGATAGCAGTACCAATCACTTGGTATATTGGGCGGCACAGTACCACAGTGGTTAGCACTGCTGCTTCACAGCTCCTGGGACCTGGTTCGAATCCCAGCTTGGGTTACTGTCTGTGTGGAGTTTGCATGTTCTTCTCCAGGTGCTCCGGTTTCCTCCCAAAGTCCAAAGTTGTGTGGGTTAGGTTGATTTGGCCATGCTAAAATTGCCCCTTAGTGTCCTAAGATGTGTAGATTAGAGGATTAGTGGGTGGATATGTAGGGATATGGGGTAAGGCCTGGGTGGGTTTGTGGCTCGATGGGCCGAATGCCCTCTTTCTGCACTGTAGGGTTTCTATGATTTCTGTGACTCACTGATTCTGTACCTGAAGGAAAAAGTGAATGTTGACATTTCAGTCCAATGAACTAAGTATACGAAGAACCTTTCTCCCTTTAAAATGATATAGTAAAGGAAGAGGCCATTCAGCCCTCCATACCTTTGCCAGAGTACAGATGCCAGTTTATATACTGTGATTTTTCAGCATTTTTTGGTTGCCAGTATTTGTATTTTTTTCCTTTTTATTGGAATATTTTTAGTTCAAACCTTCAAGAGGATGGGCATCATTAAAGGCACACTATTATCCCCCCTCTTTGACCATTGCCACTGCTCCTTGTTCACCCTGCTTTTATCCAGCCATTCCTCTGGAGGGCTCCGTGAGGACTAAGTTATCTTTCTTGCTGTGGTATCAATTACCAATGACCTGCTGCTTCCCTGAAGTGTAAGAAATAAGCTGAGCTGTTGCTTTCCACTCAACCCCATTACCTTGATTTTGTGAACCTGTCTCTCAGAAGAGGCTGAAATCTGAATCCCTTGTCCATCTGCCCAGCTTGACACCATCTCATCAACTACAAGTGGACGTCACATGGAGACGTGTGCTTCTTGGGTTATGTGCCTGCCTGATTAAAACTAAAAGACCCCACTGTTCTCGTCATTCAGTTGTATTTACTATAAACAATATACTTCATGTGAATGTATACCTGTTAGATATCAACCATTTACAAAATACCGAAGCTGTTTCCTCTCTACATATCCAGTATTGGACTTGTCACACTTGGTAGAATAGCTTTGAATAATGTTTCTGCCCTTTGTTTCAACACGAGGGGCATCATCAGAAAGAATATTCCCACCGCCCCCTGCCCCCCCACTCCAACCATTGCCACCTGGCCTTATTCATTTAGCTAATCCTGTTCTTTGGGTAATGTTTGCTGGGCTTACTCAGGAAAAGGTTGATAATTAATCCTCAAAGTTCCAATCAATAGGGCTTGCATTACTGATACATGTGACAATAATCAATCAAATCAAAATTGCAGCTGGTCTAGGAGCAGGAACCTCTAGAGATAAAGCCAGGATTTACCAGGGCCGTCAGCCATGGGATTGAGGGATCCCAGAAAATCGAGAAGGCCATAACAGAACTTGTGCCATGGAGCTCTCAGAATGAGGTCTTCCCCATCCTACTATTGGTGAAATAACCGTGAATCTGATTTGAATGAATTTACATTGATTATTATCTGATTAAACAGTTTAACGCTGTATCTCCTGGGAATAAGAACTCAGTATGAATCTAGCAACACCAATTTTAAATCCAACCGATTTATTTGATAGTAAATTTGCGAGCTTTCGACACTCTGTGTCTTTGTCAGGCAAATGCAGTGTTCTGGTCTGCAATAGCACACATATCAACACAGACAGTCACAGATTGCTGATTAGAATGCGAATCCTTACATCTAACCTGCTATTCAAGTGTTAAAGTGGCTAACAATGTGTGTGAAGGGAATCCTGAGCATTGGTTAGAGAATTGTGTATTTTCTCCAGACAGCACAGTAAGTGAGGTTTTTTGCTAACCCAGGCAAGTTACGGGGGTTACAGATAGTGTGTCATGAAGCTAAGATCCCTGTTAAGACCGTCCTCATGTGTGCGGAACTTGGCTATCAGTCTCTGCTCAGCGACTCTGCGCTGTCGTGTGTCACGAAGGCCCCCTTGAAGAACATTTACCTGCAGGTCGGAGGCCGAATGCCCATGACTGCTGAAGTGTTCACCCACAGGAAGGGAACTGTTTTGCCTGGTGATTGTTGAGCGATGCTCATTCATCCGCTGTCGTAGTGTCTGCATGGTCTCCCCAATATACCATGCTTCGGGACATCCTTTCTTGCAACGTATTAGGTAGACAACGTTGGCCGAGTTGCAAGAGTATGTACCGTGTACCTGGTGAATGGTATCCTCACGTTTGATGATGTCGTCCATGTCTATGATCTGGCATGTCTTGCAGAGGTTGCTGTGGCAGGGTTGTGTGGTATTGTGGTCACTGTTCTCCTGAAGGTTGGGTAGTTTGCTGCGAACAATGATCTGTTTGAGGTTGTGCGGTTGTCTGAAAGCAAGAAGTGGGGGGGTGGGGATGGCCCTAGCGAGATGTTCATCGTCATCAATGATATGTTGAAGACTCCGGAGAAGATGTCGTAGCTTCTCCGCTCCGGGGAAGTACTGGACAACAAAGGGTACTCTGTCCACCGTCGTGTTCGTCTTCTGAGGAGGTCAGTGCGGTTTATCGTTGTGGCACGTTGGAACTGTCGATCGATGAGTCGAGCGCCATATCCTGTTCTCACGAGGGCATCCTTCAGCGTCTGGAGGTGTCTGTCACGATCCTCCTCATCTGAGCAAATTCTGTGTATACGGAGGGCTTGTCCATAGGGAATGGCTTCTTTAACGTGTCTAGGGTGGAAGCTGGAGAAGTGGAGCATTGTGAGGTTGTCTGTCGGTTTGCGGTACAGTGAGGTGCTGAGGTGACCGTCCTTGATGGAGATGCGTGTGTCCAAGAATGCAACTGATTCTGGAGAATAGTCCATGGTGAGTCTGATGGTGGGATGGAACTTGTTGATATTATCATACAGTTGTTTCAATGATTGTTCACCATGAGTCCAAAGGAAAAAGATGTCATCAATGTATCTAGTATATAACCTTGGTTGAAGATCTCGTGGTGAAAAAGTCTCGTTCGAACCTGTGCTTGAAGATATTGGCATACTGAAGTGCGAATTTGGTCCCCATGGCTGTTCCATGTGTCTGGATGAAAAGCTGATTGTTGAAGGTGAAGACATTGTGGTCCAAGATGAAGCGGATGAGTTGTAAAATTGCATCCGGAAACTGGCAGTTGTTGACATTGAGTACTGAGGCAGTTGCAGCAATACCATTGTCGTGGGGGATGTTGGTGTAGAGCACCGAGACATCCATTGTGACAAGGAGTGTCCCTGGTTCAACTGCTCCATGTGTGCTGAGTTTCTGTAGGAAGTCCGTAGTGTCAAGACAAAAGCTGGGGGTTCTTTGTACAATGGGTTTCAGGATGCCCTCGATATAGCCGGAGAGGTTCTCACACAGGGTCCCATTGCCCGATACGATGGGATGGCCGGGTATGTTTGCCTTGTGTATCTTTGGGAGGTAGTAGAGATCTCCAATGCGGGGAGTACGTGGAATGAGGGCCCGGAGGGTGTTCTGAAGGTCTGGATCAAAGGTTTTGATCAGAGTGTTGAGTTGACGAGTGTGTTCTTTGGTCGGATCTGCTGGTAACTGTCTGTAGTGTTTCACATTGTTTAGTTGTCGGTACACTTCTTCACAGTAGTCCGTTCTGTTCAGTATGACAGTGGCGCCTCCTTTGTCTGCTGGTTTGATGACAATGTTGCGGTTGGTCTTGAGGACATGAGGACGGTCTTAATAGGGATCTTGGCTTCATGACACACTATCTGTAACCCCCGTAACTTGCCTGGGTTAGCAAAAAACCTCACTTACTGTGCTGTCTGGAGAAAATACACAATTCTCTAACCAATGCTCAGGATTCCCTTCACACACATTGTTAGCCACTTTAACACTTGAATAGCAGGTTAGATGTAAGGATTCGCATTCTAATCAGCAATCTGACTGTCTGTGTTGATATGTGTGCTATTGCAGACCAGAACACTGCATTTGCCTGACAAAGACACAGTGTGTCGAAGGCTCGCAAATTTACTATCAAATAAATCGGTTGGATTTAAAATTGGTGTTGCTAGATTCTTACTGAGTTCTTACTACCCCAGTCCAACGCTGGCATCTCTACATCATCTCCTGGGAATGTCAGATATTCGTTACACAGTGGTTAGCACTGTTAGTGTCAAGGACCCAGGTTTGATCCTGGCCTAGAGTCGCTATCTGTGCAAAGTCTGCATGCTCTCCCCATGTCTGCGTGGATTTCCTCTGTGTGCTCCGATTTCCTCCCACAGTTAGAAGTGCTGGTTAAGTGCATTGGCCATGCTGAATTCTCTCTATGTACCCGAACAGGCACTGGAGTGTGGAGACTAAGGGATTTCCACAGTAACTTCATTGCAGCGTTAATGTAAGCCTACTTGTGACACAAACAAAAATAAGGCCGGCTAGTATCACTACTGCTCTGCAGCAGTGGAGATGACCACATCAGGGCAGAGGCTAGTGTGGCCCCCAGGTGCTCAGCGACATAGCAGTGCTAGTGTCTTCAGGGTCCACTCCTCAGGTATGACACCCTCTGCTTTCTCCACAGCCAGGGGAAACAGAATTCTACATGTTCAATTTTATGTGGGTGATTCTCCCTAAAGAAAAGTTCTAAGCGCTGAATTTGTGGGAAAACTGCTATAAGTTATGATTTTTTTTTCAATGCGAATTCAGACTTGAATCACCCACCCTCTGTACGTTGCAGAGGTCACAATTGTGAGTATCATTAAAAGCTCAGGGGTGTGACCTATTCATGCACAGTTGAATAGTCTGTAATTTGCTGCCAACTTGATCACTGGCCAGCCTGGGACCCTTGCAACACTGCTCCTTCATCCTCCTCAACCCCCTACCATCACAACCTGATCGTGGCCCCATGAGCATTCCCGGGCCAGCACCAAGCCTCCCTGCCACAACAGTGACAATCCCTTCCACCCTGGTAGATCTCCCCCATCCACCTCCCTCCTCACTCCAGCAGACCACCCCTGCCAGCCCTCCCCAGTCGTGGCCTCTTTCCAGCCCCGAACAATCCTAATGGCAATGGGGCCCCCTCTCACCCTCACTGCCTCTGCCCCAGGGAATGGGCAGTTTGTGCCATGGACAGTGCTGGGGGCACAGGCCGGCACCGGCAGGATACCCATGGCCAGCAGGCACAACTACCTGCAGCCCGACCCCCCTGGAGGGCCCCCAATTGACTCCCCCACTCACTCCAGCTGGGTCGCCCACTTGTTCTCCGAAAATGGGGAGCTGCCCTAAACTCAGCTGGAGTGAAGTTGTACTAGTGGGGTGGGAGATGCTATTGGCCCCTGAGACTTCAATCCCAACCTGATAATGACATTTAAATAACACTAAAATATATTAAAATGACTTGCTGCTTGTCCCAACTATGTGTATATCCAGTGCTGGGAGATGCAAGCGCAAATCCTGTGAATTGGCTCACGTGCAATTCTCCTGGCCCGATGCATTAAAAATTCAGCACGTCAGGTTGTGAGAATCACACCCCCATAAGTTGATCGTATTGAAACATAAAAGAATCTGAGGGGAGTTGACACAATGGATGCCATGAGGATGCTTCTTCTTGTGGAAGAACATAGAACACTACAGTACAGAACAGGCCCTTCGGCCTTCGATGTTGCGCCGACCAATATAAAAAGCAATGCCCCTCCAAACTAAACCATTCCCTTCTCTTCCATATACTTATCAACTAACCTCTTAAACGCCACCAAACTTGGCGCATCTACAACTGCTGCAGGCAGGGCATTCCACTCCCGAACCACCCTTTGGGTAAAGAACCTACCTCTGATATCCGTCCTATAACTATCACCCCTTAATTTAAAGCTGTGTCCCCTCGTGCTAGCTTTCTCCATCCTAGGAAAAAGGCTATCACTGTCCACCCTATCTAAACCTCTAATCATCTTATATGTTTCGATTAGGTCCCCTCTTAGCCGCCTCCTTTCTAACAAGGTACAAGAACTATGAAGCACTTCATTAAAATCTGGGTCTTCTATTTAAGACAGAGTTGTGGAGAATTTCTCCTTTCAGAATGTTGTTAATATGTGGAATTCTGTTCCCCACTGGGCAGTGGATGCAACTGAGGCCGAGTTAGATGGATTCTTCATTAACAAGGCCGTCAGAGGTGGTGGGGCTAGGCACGAAAATGGCATTGAGGCTTCAGTCAGATCAGCCATGATCTTATCAATTGGCAGAGGGGCCAAGTGACCTGCTTCTACTCCTTTTTCGTACTCAATAGATCTTCCCATTCTTCTAAATTCCATGGAATGTTAGGCCTAGTCTAATCAATCTCTCCTTATACTTTGTGCAGTTTGTATTTTGTACGTCATCTTTAATTTGTAAAACTTCTCGATGCTTTGCAATTGCATCATTGGGTAAAAATTGACATGCATGGAGAGATTAGAATGGGGCTATATGGTCAGTTTGAAGGAGAAAACAGAGCGCAGATTTAGGGATGGAATTCCGGAGCTTAGTTCTGGAGCAGCTAAAAGCACATAATTCCATTGGGGTGAAAGGGGTGAGAGTTGTGCAGGAGGCCAGATTCGAAGAAATACCAAGTCATTGGAGGAAGTTATAGGAAAACAGAATGGCGGGCCACACAAGGATTTAAACACAAGGAACATAAAGCGACTTGGGAGTCCTTGTCCTCTTAAGGTTCAGTTGGCAAATGCAATGTTAGCATTCACGTCGAGACGGCTACGATACAAGAGCAGGGATGTACTTCTGAAGCTGTGTAAGACTCTGGGCAGAACCCATTTGGAGTATTGTGAGCAGTTTTGGGCTCCAGAGGTAAGGGAGGCTGCTTTGACCTTGGAAAGGATTCAGAGCAGGTTCACAAGAATGATCTCTGGAATGAAAAACTTGTCATATGTGGAACAGTTGAGGATTCTGGGTCTGTACTTAGTGGAGTTTAGAAGGATGAGGGGAGATATTGAAACTTACAAGCTACTGCAAGACCTGGATCAAGTGGACATGGAGACTATGTTTCCACTTGTAGGAAAAACTAGAACCAGAGGGTACAACGTCAGACTAAAGGGACAATCCTTTAAAACAGAGATGAGGAGGAATTTCTTCAGCCAGAAAGTAATGAATCTGTGGAATTCTTTTGTCGCAGAAGGCTGTGGAGACCAGGTCATTGAGCATCTTTAAAACAAAGATAGGTTCTTCATTAATAAGGAGATCAGGGGCTTTGGGGAAAAGGCAGGAAAATGGGGATAAGAAAAATATCAGCCATGACTGGCAGAGCAGATGTGATAGGCCGAATGGTCTAATTTGGCTCCTATGTCTTATGGTCTTATTTTAAAATGAAGGTATTGCTGGAGTTTAAGATGGGAAAGTGTGAAATCATGCAGTTTGGTAGGAGGAATCAAAAAACAGATTATTATCTAAATGGAAAGAGACTGCAGGTGAGTGAAGAACAGAGGGATCTGGATGTACATGATTCAGAAAAACTAGCAAGTAGGTCTGACAAATAGTTAAGAAGGCAAATGCATTTTGACCTTTATTGTAAAGAGGTTGGAGTTTAAGAATAGAGAGGTTTTGTTGCAATTGTACAGGGTGTTGGTGAGGCCTCACCTGAAATACTGTGTACAGTTTTGGTCCCTGTACCTTAAAAAAGGATATAATAAATTGGAGACAGTCCAAAGGAGATTCACCAGGCTAATTCCTGGGATGAAAGATTTGTTCTATCAAGAGAGATTGAATAGTTTGGGTCTGTATTCCTTGGAGTTTAGAAGAGTGAGGGGCTCGACAAGGTAGATGATGAGATATTGTCACTAGTGGGAGAGTCTCGAACAAGGGGACATAACGACAAGATAAAGGACCGGTCATTTAAAACTGAGGAGTGTAGAAATTACTTCTCGCAGAGGGTGATGAATCTCTGGAATTTTCTGTCCCAAAGCCCCTGATCTCCTTATTAATGAATTTTCTTCCAGTGGAGGCTGGATAAATATTTGATAGGTCGAGGAATAGGGGGCTATAGGAAAATGGCACAGAGGAGGAGCTGAGGCCAGCTTCCATCAGCCATAATTGTATTGAATGGCAGAGAAGACTGGAAGGGCCTGGTAGCTGACTCCTGCTTCTAATACTTACGACACAAAGATTGCTGGATTGCAGATAGTGATGAATATTGTCAGAGAATACAGCAGGATATAGATAGGCTGGAAAATTGGGTGGAGAAATGGCAGATGGAATTTAATCCAGATAAATGCAAAGTGATATATTTCGGTAGATCTAATGTAGTGGGGAGCTATACAATAAATGGCAGAACCATCAAGAATGTAGGTACAGAGGGACATGGATGTGCAAGTCCCCAGATCTTTAAAGGTTGCAGCACAAGTGGAGAAGGTGCTGAAGAAGGCATATGGCATGCTTGCCTTTATTGAATGAGGCATAGAGTGTAAAAGTTGGCATATGATGTTGCAGCTATATAAAGCATTGGTTAGGCCACATTTGAAATACTGCATCCGGTTCTGGTCGCCACACTACCAGAAGGACGTGGAGGCATTGGAGAGTGCAGAAAGGGTTTATCAGGATGTTACCTGGTCTGGAAGGTCTTAGCTATGAGGAGAGATTGGGTAAACTGGGGCTGTTCTCCCTGGAAAGACGGAGGATGACGGGGCAACCTAGTGGAGGTATATAAAATTATGAAGGGCATATATAGGGTCAACAGTGGGAAGCTTTTTCCCAGTTGGAGATGACGAACACAAGAGGTCACAAATTCAAGGAAAGGAGGGCAAGGTTCAACACAGATGTCGAGGACGTACTTTACACAGAGGATGGTGGGGGCCTGGAATGCACTGCCAAGCAAGGAGGTTGAGGTGGACACACTGGGATTGTTTAAGATTTAGCCACATGTACAGACTGGGAATGGAGGGATACAAATGAATGGTCTAGTTGGGCACATGAGCAGTGCAGGCTTGAAAGGTGGAAGGGCCTGTTCCTGTGCTGCGTTGTTCTTTGTCCTAATACTTGTGTATTTGTATGTTTTTTTTTATAGAATCCTATAGTGCAGAAGGAGGCCATTTGGCCCATCAAGTGTGCACTGACACTCTGACAGAGACTCTTACCCATAACCCCACATATTTACCCTACTAATCTCCCAAACCTACACATTTTCTGTGTGACCTAATGATCATGCGATTGAAATTGCATCCTTATTACCCCAGGCACACAGTCAGTCATAAGCTAGCCTGAGAACCAAACTCTGAACCTAGCTTCAATTCATCATGCAGCCAAAGTCTTTAAAGTGTCAGTTTTGAAAGATTACCTGAGAATCTACCCAGATATTCGACTACAAAAAAACCTCAACTTGCTAAATGACCTCCTTTTGCCACTGTAAAAATTCTGTGATGTATAAAATAATTCATGGTACTACTTTGACCAAAACAGCAGGTTCTTGCCAATGTCCTGGTCAGTATCTGTCCCTCGAGTAACACTGGCTCAGCTGTGATTATCTGCATGGTGAAATTGTGGTTGCCACACTACCTGAAGGATGTTGATGCGTTGGAAGGGGTGCAGAAGAGATTTACCAGGGTATTGCCTGGTTTGGAGATTATGGATGATGAAGAAAGGTTGAACAACTTGGATTGTTTTCATTGGAGCATCGGAGGATAGGGGTGGGGGGGCCTGTTAGAGGTTTACAAGATTGTGACAGGTTTGAATAGAATGGATAGTCAGAATCTTTTTCCAGGGCTAAAGGGTCAGTTATTCTGGGGCACAGGTTGAAAGTGAGAGGGGAAAAGTTTAAAAGGGCAAGTTTTTTTACACAGAAGGCGGTGAATGCCTCGAACACGCTATTGGAGGAGTTGGTGGAAGCAGATTCCACCACAGTGTTGAAGAGGCATCTGGATAGATACATAAATAGGCAGAATGTGGATCGTGGAGAGGCAAGAAAATATTAGATTAGAGAGGTGTCTGTGTCAGCACAGATTTGGTGGGCTGAAGTGCCTGTTCCTCTGTTGCACTGTCCTTTTTCTTTGCCCTTTGAAATAACCAGCTGATACTCACTGTCCAGGGTCACAGATGAGGAATGATCATCTAGGTGATGAATTGTATTCCAGGGAAACTCAACACCTTTAGGAAAAGAGAGCGAAACCATTTGTACCTCAGAATGAGTCAGTGTCAGCAGGGAGAGAGTAAATCCACTCTACCTCAGGAGGTATCAGCATCTTTAAAAGAGGAGACAGAAACCATCCCAGAGACAGTCAGAAAACTGGCAAAAACAAAAAAAACTCTCAGGTTTAAAACAGTTTGATAAAGAACAGCTTTTGGGGAATTAGTTTAAAAACTTAGCAGCTTGGGACAATCGCAATATTTGTGCCTGACAAGTGACTTACACATTTGCACCATCAGGAAGATCTCCCTGAGACAGGCCTCCTTCTCTGGACAAATATTCCTTTGGAGCTGCACCTATAATTTCACTAGTCCTGGATCAGTCCCCATATTATCATTCTTTTCATGTCCTTCTGTCACCTGGGACTCATTACCAAGAGCTTATTGCCTGAGCCTCAGGTATCCTTAATGCACAGGGATGATCAGAGAGTTGTGAATGGCCAGAAGGAGCAAGCGGGGGTGTGATGCTATTTTAAGGAGTTGATCTGACACTCTAACTCCTTGATGTTAATCTTGGTGATGGGGCAAATGGACATTTGGGAGGAGTTGCAAATACTTAGTTGCATTACTAGGCATGAAGCTGGGGGCTGTAGTTATAGCTGGGGGAAGGGTAATTATGAGGCCATCAGGAGAGAATTAGGGTGCGTAGATTGGACTAGGGAACTACAGGGACTGGGAACATCTGGAATGTGGTGCTTATTCAAGGAGCAGCTGCTGAGAGTCCTTGATAAGTATGTCCCTGTCAGGCAGGGAGGAAATGGACGAGTAAGAGAGCCTTGGTGTACGAAAAGAGTTGATTTGCTGGTTAAGAAGAAAAAGGAGGCTTATGTCAGGAGGAGGCTTGAAGGCTCAGGTAGTGCAATGGATAGCTATAGATTAGCTAGGAAGGAGGTAAAAAGTGAATTGAGGAGAGCTAAGAGGGGACACGAGAAGATGTTGGCTAATAGGATCAAGGAGAATCCTAAAGCTTTCTTTCGATATGTTAAGAATAGAAGATTGGTTAGGGCAAGATTAGGGCCAGTCATAGACAGCAGTGGGAAGTTGTTCGTGGAGCCTGAAGAGATTGGTGAGGCACTGAATAAATATTTCTCTTCGGTATTCACGCAGAGTGCTGGAAATGTAGCTGTGGAGAGCACTGAGGTACAGGGTTGCAAATTGGGGAGTATTGTAGTAGATAGGTAGGATGTGTTAGAAATTCTCGAGGGTTTGAAGTTGGATAAGTCCCCTGGGCCGGACGGGATTTACCCTAGGATTCTCTGGGAGGCAAGAGAGGAGATTGCAGAGCCTCTGGCTCTGATCTTCAGGTCCTCGTTGGTTACGGTGTGGTTCCGGAGGACTGGAGGATAGCGAATGTGGTCCCATTGTTTAAGAAGGGGAAGAGAGACCTTCCTGGGAATTATAGGCCAGTGAGTCTTACTTCTGTTGTGGGCAAGGTATTGGAGAGAATTATTATGGATAGGATTTATAGTTATTTAGAGAGAAATGAATTGATTGGGGATAGTCAGCATGTTTTTGTGAAGGGTAGGTCGTGCCTTACTAACCTTATTGAGTTTTTTGAAAAAGTGACCAAAGAGGTGGATGGGGGTAAGGCAGTTGATGTGGTATATATGGACTTTAGTAAGGCATTCGATAAGGTGGCCCATGGAAGGCTTCTGCAGAAAATGCAGATGTATGGGAATGAGGGTGATTTAGCTAATTGGATTAGGAATTGGCTAGCAGATAGAAGACAGAGGGTGGTGGTTGATGGGAGATATTCATCTTGGAGTTCGGTGACAAGTGGTGTACCTCAGGGGTCTGTTTTGGGGCCCCTGCTGTTTGTAAGTTTTATAAATGATCTGGATGAGGGTATTGAGGGATGGATCAGTAAATTTGCAGATGATACTAAAGTTGGTGGAGTGGTAGATAGTGAAGAGGGGTGTTTTAGTTTACAGAGTGACTTGGACAAGTTGCAGAGCTGGGCCGAGAGGTGGCAAATGGAGTTTAATGTGGAAAAGTGTGAGGTAATGCACTTGGCAGGAACAATAAATGTGTAGAGTATAGGGCTAATGGTAGGGCTCTTAATAGTGTTGAGGAACAGAAGGATCTTGGTGTATGTGTCAATAGATCCCTGAAAGTAGGCAGTCAAGTGGATAAAGTTGTTAAGAAGCTTATGGAGTCTTAGCTTTTATTGGTAGGGGGATTGAATTTAGGAGCCGCAGCATCATGTTGCAGCTGTACAAAACTCTAGTGCGGCCGCACTTGAGTATTGTGTGCAGTTCTGGTCGCCACATTATAAGAAAGATGTGGAGGCATTGGAGAGGGTACAGAGGAGGTTTACCAGGATGTTGCCTGGTATGAGGGCAGGTCCTATGAAGAGAGGTTGAAGGATTTGAGGTTGTTTTCGTTAGAAAGGAGGCGGCTAAGAGGGGATCTTATTGAAGCATATAAGATGATTAGAGGTTTAGATAGGGTGGACAGTGATACCTTTTTCCTAGGATGGAGAAAGCTAGCACGAGGGGACACAGCTTTAAATTAAGGGGTATGATTTATAGGACGGATATCAGAGGTAGGTTCTTTACTCAAAGAGTGATTAGGGAGTGGAATGCCCTGCCTGCAGCTGTTGTAGATGCTCCAAGTTTGGTGGCGTTGAAGAGGTTAATTGATAAGTATATGGAAGAGAAGGGAATGGTTTAGTTAGGAGGGGCATTGCTTTTTATTTTGGTCGGCACAACATCGAAGGCCGAAGGGCCTGTTCTGTGCTGTATTGTTCTATGTTCTATGTTCTATGTACTTGATTGTATCTGACACTAACTTCCATTTGCTGTAAAGCTACTGCCAATTGTTCTGTCTTTTTTTTTGTTATTTTTTAAATCATTTAGAAGTTTTTCAAAGATTTTGCTGTGTTAACAAACCCTACATTATCCTTGGTCTGTGGAGGCACCATTCTAAATGGAAACACAGCTCAATCTTAGCCTTTTTACTTCAACTGATCAGTGAAGGAAGAACATTTTGCAATTTTGGAATTTTATTCAGTGAAACAGGCCGTTTATTCTCCAAATAACCTTTCGCCCTTCCTACACTATTTCATCACATCAACATATCATTTTATTCCTTTCTCCACCATCTGCCCATGGAGCACTGCTGCTTCACAGCGGCCTGGGTTCAATTCCTGGCTTGGGTCACTGTCTGTGTGAAGTTTGCACTTTCTCCCCATGTCTGCGTGGGTTTCTTCCAGGTGCTTCAATTTCATCCCACCTCCAAAGATCTGTAGGTTTGGTGGATTGGCCGTGCTAAATTGCCCCTTAGTGTTAGGGGGACTAGCTAGGGTAAATGCATGGGGTTATGGAGATAGGGCCTGGGTGGGATTGTCGTTGTGCAGACTGTATAGGCCGAATGACCTCCTGCACTGTAGGGATTACATTTGTTTAGTTTTCCTTAAATTCATCTCTGCTATTCATCCCAGATTTTTAATCAACAAGGGAATCAATGATTATGAGTTAAGGCAGGGAAGTGAATTTGAGGATTATCATATCAGATCAGTCCTAATCTCATTGAGTGGCAGTGCAGACTCGATGGGCCAAATGGCTTATTTCTGTCACTGCTTTTGGGATCTGGGATCTGTTTTCTCAAATCAGCCAACTTCTCAGTACAAGCTGCAACCTAAAAGAATCTGAAGGAGTGATGCAGAGCTTCTGTCTTACATGGGCGGCACATTAGCACAGTGGTTAGCATTGCTGTTTCACAGCTCCAGGCACCTGGATTCGATTCTCGGCTTGGGTCACTATCTGGGTGGAGTTTGCACGTTCTCCTTGTGTCTGCATGGGTTTCCTCCAGGTGCTCTGGTTTCCTCCCACACTCCAAAGATGTGCAGGTTAGGTTGATTGGGCATGCTTAAATTGTCCCATAGTATCCTGAGATGTGTAGGTTAAAGGGATTAGTGAGTAAAATATGTAGGGATATGGGAGTCGGGCCTGAGTGGGATTGAGGTCGGTGTAGACCCAACAGGCCAAATGGTTTCTCTCTGTACTATAGGGTTTCTATGGTTGCATTAAGCAGATGTCTGTCCAGGTGCCCTTAAAGTATAATACCAAGATCGTGAACTCTTTGAGGTAGCACTAGGATGAGTGACTCACTGCTCATTCACCATGAGATTGATTGAGCTCCTCGCGCATGTATAATTAATGAGTTAAAAGCAAAGATCGTATATGTTCAGCTATCTCATTGCCATGTGGAATTTGCACTGATTTTCCACCCACCAAAGACTTAGAATGATAGAACTTTACAACACACAAATAGGCCATCCAACCCACTGTGCCTGCACTGGCTCCTGAAAGAGCGACCTAGTTGGTTCCATTCTGCAGCCTTATCTCTATAGCGGTCTAAATTCATCACTTTCAAATGTATATTCACCTCCCTTTGGAAACCTCCTATGGAATCTGCTTCCACCCCTCTCCCAGGCAATGCATTCCAAATCCCAACAAGTATCTGAGTAAAGGAGTTTCTCCTCAACTCACTGCTAGCTCTCCTGCTGACTACCTTCTAATCATGACCCTTAGTCACTGATGCACCAACTACTGGAAACAGAATATCCTTCCTTACCTGTCAAAATTGTTCACAATTTTGAACACTTCAGTAAGGTCATCTCTTAATCTTCTCTGCTCCAAGGGGAATAAGCCCAATTTCTCTAATCTTTCCTAGTATCTATAATTCTTCATTCCTGGTGAGACTCCAGAAGGGAAGATACCACCCGCTGTCTCAGAATAAGATCTCAGGTATTTAGGACTGAGACGAAGTTTCTTCACTCAAAGCGCTGCAGACCTTTTGAGTTCTTTATCCGTAGAGTTACATGTTCAGTTGTTGCATTCATTCAGGGTGGAAAATGAGAGGTTATTTTCCATATTCAAGAGGTTAATTTTTGTGACGATGTTGCGGGATGTAGAGTTGAGCTAGATCAGTCATGCTGGTATTGAGTGGGGAAACAGGCTTGAAGGCCTACTGCAAACTTTTATTTCATATGATCTTATGGAATCCAAATTTCATGATGTGTGTTGCACTCTGTCCTGTGCTGAGGCTTCTTCTGAAAAGTGTAAATTCCTTCCTCAGGTGAAGCAGAGTTCTCTGCGCTTGCATATAGGGGTAGTGCCTCAGGACACTGTTCTCTTCAATGATAACATTAGAAATAACATCCGGTATGGCCGAGTGACTGCTAGCGATGAGGATGTGGAGGAAGCATCTCGAGCAGCTGATATTCACGAGCGAATAATCACTTTCCCTGAAGGTAAGACAGTATCTTTTGCCTTGGTTTATTTGATGGATGGAAAGTGACTTCATATGAAAACCACAGTTTCTAGAAGTACCTGCCATCAGAGTCATCAGGTTTGATCGCCAGATCGTTTGGAGGCCCCTTGGGCCTTCATGTTTCTGTACTTGTTGGCTTGCTAACATTTTTTTTTGCCTTATGCTAATAAACATTTCATTCCAACGATAGCCACAGTTCCCTTTTGGATAACTGATACTGTCCTTCGAAAGTTATGACAGGATGTCACTGGAGTGTATAAATATTAGCAGAGCCTGCAAACCATTCCAAATGCCAAAAGACCGTCTTGTTTGTTACCATAAATTCCCTCTATTCGCATGAGTAGAGTATCAAAGGACATTTCTGAATAGAGGCAAGCTACCCCTCCCCCACAAGGTTGTGCATGAGACAGGGGGTTTATGATGCACAGCTCCTTCAGGCCTTCTCTCCCCGTTGTAAGGGGAGTGAGAGCCCTTTTCAGAATCCCACGGCAGCTCAAAGCTGCGCTCTGGACCTTACAAGATGATTGGTTGTGATTTGTATCATGTTAAAACAACAATTTTATTAAATTATGATTATAATAATATAACAATAATAATTGATATATAAAAAAGTGAAAAAAATAAGGAGAAAAATATCTTTATTGAAAGGAGAAAGCATAGATTGTATATATTGAAGAAAACAAGACAAACAGATGTTTGTTTAAACACAAACA
Organism: Sphyrna mokarran; assembly: GCA_024679065.1. Classification (NCBI taxonomy): domain Eukaryota; kingdom Metazoa; phylum Chordata; class Chondrichthyes; order Carcharhiniformes; family Carcharhinidae; genus Sphyrna; species Sphyrna mokarran. Next base: position 90,893,724 of record JAGIQG010000011.1, read on the forward strand.
ATAACCACACTTTGGTCTATTCTACCACTAAACTGATAAACATGTTACTATACCCTCTGTATGTACATTACCAAGTTGTTGAGTAAGCCTAACATGTGGGCAGTATGATCAGTCACTCCATTCCTGGCCCTTCCTCCCGTTGTCTGGCTCAGGAATTAATCTCCAAAGCAACATCTCTTTTTCCCAAAACAAATCTTAGCTCTTCTCCATACTTCTCACAAGGAGAACCACAGGGTTAAACAATCTTGGCTATATCCATTTAAATTACACCCAGAACCCTCACTGGCTTTGGCCTGTTTGCTGCCAGCTTTTGCTGAGATCTGTTGTCTCCCACACAATAGGACAGTCCCCAGTTACATTTCCATCTCTCTTTATGTGCAAATCTCCTCCTCCTTCTCTCTGTCTCCCTTTAAGAATGTCTTTTAAGCTTAATCTTTGATCAAGCAACCAATGTGCGTAATGTAGCCATATTTGGCTCTGCAATTTTTGCCTGATTACGTTTCAGTGAAACAGTGCAGATGGCCAGTGTTGAGTGCTAAATGCATTGGAATTCACACATTTATTATCTGCCAAAGGTGGGGCTCTTCACTGTTTCAAAGATGTAATACAAATACAAATTGCTGTTAATAAGCAGGTTGCGTGGGTTTCCTGGAACCTGGAGAAACAGGGGCATGTATTAGATGCATGATATCGGTTGCCCAATTACAGAGCCCAATTACCACTTCCAGCTGTTTGTAACATGGCATGTTCTTCAGGTTATGACACACAAGTGGGTGAAAGAGGACTGAAACTCAGTGGAGGAGAGAAACAAAGAGTGGCAATCGCCAGAACAATCCTGAAAGCACCTCAGATCGTTCTTCTTGATGAGGTATGGTGGAAGGAAAATCACAGAAAGTGTATAAAGTTTGAAAGATGATTCTGCAGCACTCAATCCAATTTGGTATTCCACTGAAAATAGCTGGGCAAGAGTCTCTGGCCTTCCAGCTGTGTGTTTCTGACGGCAGGACATGGCATGTCATTTGCTAGCAGCGGGATTCTCTAGTCTCGCCGGCAGCACACCCCCTCTGTGTATTTCCTGCCGGTGTAGGATGAAATCCCACCAGTGCAAACAGTTGGCGAATTCCACCCATAGAGTTTACTCCTTAAACTCTCAGAATCATGACTGCAAATGGTTAATAAATCTGATCATCAAATGTCACTAAAAAGGTAAGAAATGCTTCATGAACAGTAAATCTGTTTAGCTTAGTGAAGGAGCGCCACTATTAGTTGGAGATTATGACCCATCTTCTATTTCCTGGCCATCATGCTGGCTGATATAATTGGCTTTCTCTCCTCAGAAAGGCTTACATTTATGACCTTAATATGCTCCAAAGCACTTTAGAGCCAATGACTTACTCTTGATTTATAATCACTATTGACAGAACTGTCAACTTAAAAACGCCACTTTTGGTTCATCTGTATTTAAAAAAACTATCACATATATCTTTCCTCTCCAAAGTTTTTTGGATGCGTTGTCAGCTCCAAAATTCACATCCAACATTCCTAAAATTCCATGTTTGAATCTCTGCAGCATTGCATCATCAATGACATGTCCTGTACTTGTAAACATTATGGCTGGAATTCCCTGACCTCGCCTGCAGCTGGGATTCTCCAGTCACACTGCAATGATTGGAGTTTTGGTTGAGTGCCAAATTCTCGCTGCCAGGGGTAGCAGGGCCAAAATTCTGTGCTTCCAGATTCTCTTCAATCAATCTACACATCAACAACACCATTCTCCCTGCCCCCACTCCCTGTCCACTCTGTAGTTCCCTGAAGCATCTATTCTTAAATATATCTATACCTAGATACTGATTTTCATAGCCTTGTTCAAAACATGCTATCAGCTTCCTCATGTACACTGATGATACCAGTTCCAGCTCTTCATTATGAACTACTAGTTCTGCCAGAACTATATTGTTTGCAGCCTTGCCTTTATATTCAAAGTCTAGTTGATTTCCTGAGCTCAGATACTGTCCATCACGTTGCCTGACTCTCTCTCTGCCTCCACTCCTCTCATAGAACATAGAACATACAGCACAAACAGGCCCTTCGGCCCACAAGTTGCGCTGATCACATCTACCAATCCACAGACCTATCTATAACCCCCTATCCTATTCTTTTCCATATATTCATCCAGAAGTCTTTTAAAAGACCCCAGTGAGTTTGCCTCACCACCCTCTGAGTGAAAAACCTACCCCTGACATCTCCTTTGTATTTGCTTCCCTGCACCTTAAATCTGTGTCCTCTCGTAGTGACCATTTTAGCTCGGGGAAATAGTCTCTGAGAGTCCACCCTATCTATTCCTCTCAACATTTTATAAACCTCTATCGGGTCGCCTCTCAACCTACGTCTCTCCAGTGAGAAGAGTCCCAGCTCCCTCAACCTATCTTCATAAGGCCTGCCTCCCAATCCAGGCAGCATCCTTGTAAATCTCCTCTGAACTCCCTCAATAGCCTCTACATCCTTCCTATAATGAGGCGACCAGAACTGCGCACAATACTCCAACTGGAGTCTGACAAGAGTCTTATAGAGCTGCATCATTACCTCCTGACTCCTAAACTCTATTCCTCGATTAATGAAGGCCAGTACACCGTACGCCTTCTTGACCACTTCCTCCACCTGTGAGGCCGATTTAAGAGTCCTATGGACCCGGACCCTGAGATCCTTCTGCTCTACAACACAGCTAAAACTCCTACCCCTTATATTGTACTCCTTCATCCCAATATTCCTGCCAAAATGGACCACTACTCATTTATCTGCGTTGAAGTCCATCTGCCACTTCTCCGCCCAGTCTTGCATCCTGTCTATGTCCCGCTGCAACTTTTGGCATCCCTCCAGACCATCCACAACACCACCGATCTTTGTATCGTCGGCAAACTTGCTAACCCCTCCCTCCACTTCCTCATCCAGGTCATTTATGAAAATGACAAACAGCAGGGGTCCCAGAACAGATCCCTGGGGCACTCCACTGGTTACCGACCTCCATGCAGAACAAGACCCATCCACAGCCACTCTCTGCCTTCTGCCAGCAAGCCAGTTCTGGATCCACGAGGCCAAAGCCCCTTGGATCCCATGCCCTCTCACCTTCTCCAGAAGCCTTGCATGGGGGATCTTATCAAACGCCTTACTAAAGTCCATGTACACTACGTCCACCACCCTTTCTTCGTCAATGTGTTCAGTCACGTTTTAGAAGAACTATAAGGAGAGACTGGATAGACTGGGACTTTTTTCTCTGGAGTGTAGCAGGCTGAGGTGTGATTTTATAGAAGTCTATAAAATAACAAACCTGAATTTTTCATCCATGTCTTCTTCACCCTGAATATTTCAGTGCTCTCCCTATAATTTTCAATTCACCATGAATTCCAACTCATCCAAAACTTACTGCCCTTACTAGAGATGCTGATTCATGGCTTTCTTGTTGACCTACATTGATCCCCAGAATCCAGAGCCTCAGATTTAAAATTGGAATATTTATATTTAGATTCTTTTCTTGGCTTTGTCTCTCTCTCTATCTTTGTATCTTTTCCAGCCCTGCAGTCACATACGCTGTCTTTCTATTCTCTGACCTGCTCCTATTACACATTCCCATGCTCTTCACCTCACCATTGGTGGCTATGTCTTCAGCCATCTAGGCCTTATGGTCTGAGATTCTCTTAGTCAAACACCCTACATCTCCACTTCATATTTCTCCTTGGTCACCCTTCCTAATATCTTCTCTTTATCTCAGCATTCTGACACTGCCTCTTTGGGAGACCTTGGAATATTTTTCTATGTTAAAAGCACTATTATACGTGAAAGTTATTTAACAGCAGACAGGAAGATGCTGAAGAATTTCTGTGAATTATTGAGGAATGAAGCAGACCACAAAGGCCAGTTGTGGTCCATCTGACTGGTTAGGATGTGTGACAGAGTGAATGTTTCAGGTTTGTGACCTTACAGGAGAATCATAAAGATAATACATGGGTAGAATTTTCCCAAAAAAGTTTGTGTCATAAAGGTGAGGAAAATGGGGTGAGCTGTGCCAGCCTTTCAGGTGAGCTCCCAACCGCAATCGTCCCACATTCAATCACTTTTTTGGAGAGTAGTGAGCTGTGTGCCAGTACTGAGGGGGTGGCACCTAAACACACCTGTGAGCTGGCTGCAGAAAACTTTGCAAAGGTGCCCTGATTTCACAGTACATTGGGATATCGTCCCTCCCTTATCTTCAGCACTTTGATCTGATCTATTGGTTGTGCAATCACTTAGCTCTGTCTGTTACTTGCAGCTTATGCTCTTTAGCATGTAAATAGTCCTGCTTTGCCAGGTTGATACCTCATTTTTAAGTATACCAGGTGCTGTTCCTGGCATGCCTTCTAGCACTCTTCAGTGAACCAGTGTTGACCCCCCTAGTTAGGTGGTAATGGTAGAGTAGGGGATATGCCAGACCATGAGGTTACGGTATAATTAGGTTGAGTACAATTCTGCTCCTTCTGATAGCCCACAGCACCTCATGGAGGTCCAGTGTTGAGCTGCTAAATTTGCTAGAAACCTATTGCATTTAGCTGGTGGTTGTGCCACACTGAGAGTCTCCTCAGTGCAAAGACATAGCTGACTGTTGAATCTACTTGATATCAAATTTAAAAAAAAAGTTATTCAAATGTTTCACCAGAAATTAAGGAATGATTGCTGTCTTGGCTCAATTGAATCTCCTTGTTAGCTATCTTTGGTGAATTTTTCCACTTTTTTGTTTGTGTTATAACGGATCATCTTTCTTGTTTTGGAACAGGCTACTTCTGCTTTAGACACACAAACAGAAAGGAACATTCAAGCTTCCCTGGCCAAAGTGTGCACTAACAGGACAACAATTGTTGTGGCCCACAGGTACTGCTGCAGGATTTGTGACTTTTTACTGATTTGGAATTCATAGGTAAACTCTGTACTTCGATTATCAGTATTTTAATATTCTCATCAGCATTGAATGTTATTGTTGAAAGGGTAAGTATAAATGATGGAGAACAAGTTATAGAAGTTTACAGCATGCAAACAGGTCCTTCGGCCCAACTTGTCCATGCCACACTTTTTTTTTTAAACCCTTAAGCTAATCCCAATTGTCCGCATTTGGCCTATATCCCTCTATACCCATCTTACGCATGTAACTGTCTATATGCTTTTTAAAAAACAAAATTGTACCTGCCTCTGCTAGCCCTGATGGTTTGTTTCAGACACTCTCTGCCCTTTGTGTGAAAGAATTGTCCCTCTGCACACTTTTGTATCTCTCCCCCTCACCTTAAATCTATGCCCTCTAGTTTTAGACTCCCCTATCTTTGGGAAAAGATATTGACCATCTAGCTGATCTGTGCCCCTTGTTATTTTATAGACTTCTATAAAATCACACCTCAGTCTGCTACACTCCAGAGAAAAAAGTCCCAGTCTATCCAGTCTCTCCTTATAACTCATTCCATCAAGTCCCTGTAGCATCCTAGTATATCTTTTCTACACTCTTTCTAGTTTAGTAACATTCTTTCTATAATAGGGTAACCAGAATTGAACACAATATTCCAAATGTGGTCTTACCAATGTCCAGTACAACTTCAATAAGACATCCCAATCCTGTATTCAGTGTTGACTGACTGATGAAACCAAGCATGCCAAATGCCTTCTTCACGACTCTGTCCACTGTGACTCCACTTCCAAGCATCTATGAACATGACCCCTAGATCTCTTTGTTCTGTAACTCTCCCCAGCGCCTTACCATTTACTGAGTAAGTCCTCCCTGGTTCAGTCTATCAAAATGCATCACCTCACATTGTCTAAATTAAATTTCATCTGCCATTCATCAGCACACTGGCCCAATTGATCAAGATCCCCTTGCAATTGGTGATAACTTTCTTCACTGTCCATGATGCCACGAATCTTGGTGTCACCTGCAAACTTACTAACCATGCCTCCAATATTCTCATTTAAATCATTAATATAAATGAAAATAACAGTGGACCCAGCACCAGTCCCTGAGGCACACTGCTGGTCACAAGCCTCCACTTTGAAAAACAACCTTGTACAACCATTCTCTGCGGAAGTGTGAAGCTTTCATCGGTAAGAAAGGAATGGTCTTTGGATTTGCAAGAAAAATAACAAAATTATCCCTCTGAGTTGCTGGAAGACTCTCACTTTAGTGCGCAGTAAGAAGCCTCACAACACCAGGTTAAAGTTCATCAGGTTTATTTGGTAGGATGAGATTTTGGAATGTTGCTCCTTCATCAGGTGAATTCTTTAGTGCATCATAGAGTAAGGAGGAGATTGTCGTGTAGTGACTTGAAGAGCAGGATTGAGAGATAAATATTTCTGGGGGGAGATATTCGGGGGATGGGGGGTGGACCATGCAAAGATCTGTTGATATCTGGGGTTTCCGGTTTTGGGGCAGGTATGGCTGGAAAATTCTGCCAAAGATATTCAGAAAGTGTAGGAGAGAAAGTAAAGGAGGAGGGGTGGTGATATTGAATAAGTAAACCATTTCAGTGCAGCGCAGAGAGGATATCCCAGAAGTGTCAATGGCAGAATCCATTTTGTTGGAACAAAAAGTGCGGTGACATTGCTCATTGTAGATTATAGAACACCAACTAATGGAAAGGATGTAGATGAACAAATTTGCAAGGAAATTACAGAAAGTTGAAAGAATTATTAAGGAGTTATATTAGAGGACATATTTACCCCAAATAGAGTGGAGTAATCATGGTGTGTTATTCGTCCATCGTCATCGATGAGTAACTCGATTAGTCATTTTGAGGCTGGTTGCAAGGTGTCCAAAGTTGACTGATCAGGCCAATTCGGGCATGGAATGTCCTGGCACGTATTGGACAGACTTGTGTAGACACTGTAGTTGTTGCACTGGTGGCTCTGGACTTGTGCAGCTCACGCTTAAGTTGTGTTTCAGCAATACACCTTGCTTTGTAAGCTGGACAGCCATTGTGGATGAGGCAGCACCAGGTAGGGAGCTTTTGTGCCAGCATTTCCCAGGTGGTTGTGTCAGTGTCAAGCAACTTCAGGGAGGCCTTGAGTGTGACTTCGAAATGTTTCTTCTGCCCTCCATGCAAGCGTCTTCCAGCAGAGAGTCCCCCAAAAAGAAGCTGCTTGGATGACATGACCTGCCCACTGGGTCTGCGCTCTAATCAGCAGTGTGTGGACTGTTGGTAGACTTGCTCTAAAGAGAACTTCAGTATCTGGTGCTTTGTCCTGCCAACGGATGTGTAATATTCTGCAAAGACAAGTCACGTGGAAATGATTGAGCTGTCTTGCATGCCTTCGGTACACAGTCCACGTTTCACAGTCATGCAGGAGGATAGTGAGTACTGTGGCACTGTAGACCTTCAGTTTTGTTGCTGGGCTGGTTCCTCGACGTTCCCATACAGTGGAGTGCAGTCTACCAAAAGCGGAACTTGCCTTTGCTATTCTGCAGTTAACTTCTGTATCAATATCACTGCTTGGGAGAGGGTGCTGCCAAGATAAGTGAACTGGTCCACTGCCTTTGATTGTGATTATGGGCTCTGTGCATGGTGCATGAGGAGCAGGCTCATGCATAACTTTGGTCTTTATAATGTTGATGGTGAGTCCAAAGTTGTCACAAGCCGTGGAAAATTTGTCCATGCTGACTTGCATCTCTAGCTCTGAGCCAGTATGCAGGGCACAGTCATCGGCAAAGAGGAAATCTTTCAGAACTGTCTCCTTCATTTTGATAATAGCTTGAAGTCTCCTCAGGTTGAAGAGCTTCCCATCCACTGTGTACTTGAGGCTGATTCCAGCTACACTTTCCTGAAAGGCATCAGCCAGCATGACAGTAAACATCATGTGAACAGTGTGGGTGCGAGCACACAGCTCTGTTCAATGTCATTGGCGACTGGGAATGCCTTAGAGGTTTCTCCGCTATCCAGTATTCTGGCCATCGTGGAAACTAGCATACCATCTGAATGAATTTGGGGGGGCAGCCTATCTTTGACATGAGGACTTAATTACCCCAAATAGAGTGGAACAGTCATAGTGTAAAAGGCAGTGAGGAACATGAGTTTCTAGAGTGTTTCGCAAAACTTTTCTACAGCGTTATGTTTCCAGAAGAACAAGAGAGGCATTGCTTAAGAATGAGGTGTGTCAATGAATCAGCTATCAGTGAAGGGAGAATGATAGCCCTTGACATTTGACTAAATGTGGCATCAAGGAGCCCTAGCAAAACTATAATCGATGGGTATCAGAGAACAACTCTCCAATGGTTGCAGTTATACCCGGCACATAGGAAAATGGTTGTGGTTGTGGAAATTTCAATCATTTCAGCTCCAGATCATCTCTGCAGGAGTTCCTGAGGGTAGTGTCCTAACAAAGGACACCCAACCATCTTCAGTTGCTTCATCAATGACCTGTCCATCATAATATCAGAAGTGGGATGTTCGCCGATGATTGCACGATGTTCAGCACCATTCATGACTCCTCAGTACTGAAGCAATCCATGTTCAAATTACAAGGTTTGGACAATTTCCAGACTTGGGCTGACAAGTAGCAAGTAACATACCCCCCTCTCCCCACACAAATGCTAGGCAATGACCGATCCCAATAACAGACGCTCTAATTACCACCCATTAACATTAATGATGTTACCATCACTGATTCAATGAATGAGATGATCTCTTTGAATCTTACAGGGCAGCAGCAGGTAGATGCAAATAGGATATTTCCCATGATCAGTGAAGCTGGAACGAAGTGACGAAGTCTCAGAATTAGGGGTAGGCCTTTAAGACTGAAATTTGATTTGATTTATTATTATCACACATATTAACATACAGTGAAAAGGATTGTTTCTTATGTGCTATACAGCCAAAACATACCATTCATAGAGAAGGAAACAAGAGAGTGCAGAAAGTGGTGTTAGAATCACAGCTAGGGTGTAGAGAAAGATCAATTTAATGCAAGGTAAGTCCATTCAAAAGTCTGATGGCAGACTTTTGGGGAAGAAGCTGTTCTTGAGACAGTTGGCACTTGACCTCAGACTTTTGTATCTTTTTCCCGATGGAAGAAGGTGGAAGAGAGAATGTCCTGGGTGCGTGGGGTTCTTAATTATGCTGGCTGCTTTGCTGAGGCAGCAAGAAGTGTAGACAGAGTCAGTGAATGGGTGGTTGGTTTGCATGATGGATTGGGATATGTTCACAAGCTTTTGTAGTTCCTTGTGGTCTTGGACAGAGCTGGAGCCATACCAAACTGTTGTACAACCAAAAAGAATGCTTCCTTTCCTTTCCTTTCTGACGTTCTTTCCTCAGAGAGTGATGAAGCTTTGGAATTCTCTCCCTCAGAGGGCTGTGGAAGCTCATTCATTGATTATGCTCAAGAAGAGTAGTTTTTTGGATACTAACGGCTTCAAGCAATGTGGAGATCGTGGGAGAAAATAGAGTGGAAGTAAATGATCAGCCATGGTTGGTTTGAACAGCAGAACTGGATGAGCTGAATGGCCTACACCTGTTCTTATGTTCTGAATAACTTCAATTGACTTAAATACACAAATTGGTATATTAATTTTCAGAATTTGTCATGGTAGGGCTTGAGCTCAGGACCTCTAAGCACCTGTAAAAGTATAGTACTCCCTCATATTGCACTAGAATGTTAATCTAGGATATGTTCTCATGTCTCTTAAGTGGCTCCTATGATCAGAAAATCCAAAAACGTTTCAGATGAATGATGAGGACATCTGGGAGAACAGGCACCTTTGTAAATTGGCAGTGTCTTTATTGTGAATGTGATGCAGATGCCTACCTCCTCTGTCAGTTCAATTTTGAATCGAGAAGAATGACTAAGACCAGAAATGACTATTGAAGTCTGCATGACCAGTCCCAGAGTTCAGGAAATCTCAAGTTCCACAGAGGAGCACAACTGGGCTGTGTGCTGACCCTGTAACACCTATCCAATATCAGCAAAGTCATACGCCATCTGTTAAACCCAGATGGAATTATTTGCCTTAGTCTGCCTCGATCATGCCACACCCCATATTGATCCAATCAACATAGCTGTGACTGATGAAAGGTGCCGCTTGTTTTATGCTGTAATTGACCGTGTGGGTAACAGATGTTTCCATCATAAGGTTATTGCAGACTTCTCCCTGACTGAATCACACTCAAGAAATGCAACCTGCTGTCAGTATCTTAAGAAAAACATTTTGTTATAAAAATTCTACACAGAAATTGAATTAAGGTGAAGTGCTGGGGTAAAGTACTCCTTCAGATGATCAGTAATGCACTTGGATACATTTGAGCACTTTAATTATGGGTATCTATGTATAATTGTCAGCCATGCTCCCTCCTAGTAGCACTCCCATTTCTGATCATAGGAGCCACTTAAGAGACATGAGAACATATCCTAGATTAACATTCTAGTGCAATATGAGGGAGTACTATACTTTTACAGGTGCCTTGCTTCAAATTAGACATTGAACCAAGATCTCCCTCTGCCCTCTCAGCTAGATATAAAAACCCCATGATATTATCTGAGAAAGATGTCTGGCAAAAGAATGAGGTGTGACACTAGGAAACATTTTCTTTTGCAGCAGTCTTTAACTTAAAATTGATTTATTAGTCACGAGTAAGGCCTACATTAACACTGCAGTGAAGTTACAGTGAAATTCCCCTTGTCGTCACAGTTCAGAGCCTATTCAGGTCAGTGAACCTAACCAGCACATCTTTGGAGTATGGGAGGAAACGGGACAACCAGAGGAAACCCACGCAGACATGGGAGAATGTTCAAACGCCACACAGACAGTGACCCAAGCCGGGAATTGAACCCAGGTCCCTGGCGTTGTGAGGCAGCAGTGCTAACCCACTGTGCTACCATGCCACCCCCATTGACTTTTATTAAATGCAAGTCAGCAAAACTACACTTGATCTTAGCCAAAAGGCCAAGAAGCAGGTTGTGATCGGGAATGCCTAGCCTGAAAGAGTAGTGGAAACAGATTGAGTCATCATGTTTAAAACAGAATTGAAAGGAAAAAATAAAATCACAAGCCTATGGGGAAAGAGCAGGAGAGTGAATACAATTGGATAGTTACAGAATGGTCTGAATAGCCTCCTGTGTTGTAACGTTTTGTGGCCTGAACTTTTCAAATGGCAGGGTATTGCTTCCCACCATCCAAAGAGACCCTGCCGCCATTTCACATTTAACTGAGCAGTAAGTGGTCACAGGTGGGTCTTCGACTCCTCACTCGGATGGAAGTGCTGTCTTAGCGAGCTGCTGGTGAAGGGGATGATCAGAGAATTGGGGGAAATGTGGAAACCACCATTTCTTGGGGAGTGAGGTGGGGGGGTGGGGAAAGGGGCCGACTTCAAAAGGGGGCTCTGATGAAGATGTGTCGTGCCTATGATCTAAATCCTTTGAGTTTTGGGTTTCCTCCCACATCACCTCCCTTCCTCCCCGGTCTCCAGCCAGCCGAAAAATTGAGGCTGGATGGGAAACTGTCCTTAAGTGACCACTTAAAGGCCTCAATTGGGGCAAGGGCTGGATTCCTGTCGAAGGCCCTGCCCACCCCCCCGGTGTAAAATTGCTGCCTGGTTAGGGGAGATGGGCACCCAGAGTGAATTCCATTGCTTCAATTCTATATCCCCTCCCCAAAGCCCTGCCTGCATACAGCATGAAATCCAAGTCCTCGGATTTGTTACCGACACCGGGAAACCCCATGTCACGTATGCTCAGCCAGTCACGTGTTGCCATTTGTAAACCTATGGATTAACAGTTCCAAGCATTATACTTCATGTTGCTAGCTATGTGTGAGAAGGATGTGTTTCATTATCTGCAAGACAAGTTAAAGTAGAAGATTGTACTGTTTGCAGCTGCATTTGGAGCTGGAAGATTTAGGATAAAGGCAGAGCAGTATACAGTTAGAAAGTTCTATGGTCCTCTGTGAACAGGGCTTTTACTCAGCGTACAGTGAGAACGTAGATGCTCTTTGCTATCCACCAAGGGTTAATGCTGCTTTATTTTCCTTTCGGTAATTAATTGCGGTATGAACAAAGGCTTGGGAACCTGCCGTGGCATCCTCCTCTGGCCTGCTGTGTGATGACAAATTGTAAATACATATCCTGCTCTTTGATCTCTGTCTAAATGTGTGTCCATCAACAACTTTGATCTTCAACCTTATTGAGCCATAAAAGCAATGCCCCCCCCCCCCCATCATCCCTGCCTTTTTTGATGTGGGTAGTGTCTATTTATGAGGAGCGTATGTATATGCCACTGGGCTAGGAACAAGAAGGGCTCTGGCAGTGGGATCAGGTGGTGACCACTTCCCATTGGGCTCAATTGTGAAGAGTGAAGATAATAGAAAACATTTTTAACGATTTTTGGAGCAAAGATGTTTTCAATCGATTGACCTTTTTGAAGTGCTGCAGCTGCAGCTGGCGGGAGCACTGTGCTGCCACATGCTCCACACAGCAGTTTCCTGTGTATGGCAAGAGTGCAGGCTGCAGAGAATTGTAAGTGTAAAGGGAATGTCAGTGTCTTGAATGAAAGGCCTGGTAGGGGTTTAGAAGAGATTAAACTCCATGGAGACCTTTCCCTGAAAAGAGACCCTGGAATCCTGCTATGTGCAGGAAGTTCTTGGCCATTCAATCCTGTTTAGAATAGAAATAGCAGCGGTACAAACTGAATGCTACTCAGTAAAGGTTCTCCTGCAGCCAAGGAAGTTAATAAGCACATAGATAACGTTGATCCTGTAATGGGAGACAGGTCTTCTGGCAGCATGTAGTTCCCAAAGGATTTAATCTGTAATCACGGTTTGATAATTTGGCTAATTTTATTTCTACTGGGATCTCTCAGTTAACAGGCTTCACTTGTAGGCAAATGTAGACTAGCTTGAAACTCTAATCCCCTTTTTCTACCTTCGCTTTAGTAGAAAGAAAGGATTTGCGTTTAGAGAGCTTTCAGTTGTGCCAAAGTGCTTTACAGTCGATGAGTACTTTTGAAAAATGTAGCCTCTGTTTTAATTTACAAAATGCAGCAGGTCACGTAAACAACAGTGAAATAAATGGTGGCTTGATGTATACATTTTTGTGTTGTCGGCTGATATGTTGGTGAATATTTTCTTGATGCTGGACCTAGGGCGGTACAGTGGTTAGCACTGCTGCATTACAGCACCATGGACCTGGGTTTGATTCCTGGTTTGGGTCACTGTGGGGAGTTTGATGTTCTCTCTGTCTAGATGGGTTTCTTCCGGGTGCTCTGGTTTCTTCCCACAGTCTAAAAGACACGCTGGTTAGGTGCATTGACTTGAATAGGCATCTGACTGTGGTGACTAGGGGAATTTCACAGTAACTTTGTTGCAGTGTTAATGTAAGCGTTACTTGTGACTGATAAATAAACTTTACTATGTGAAGCATGGCAAGTTGATGAAAAATTATAAGACAGATGCCAAAGGGATAGATATAATAGAAAAGGCGTTGACAGAAATGAGCAGTTTCTCATGATTCTACATGTTGTTGTTTGTGGTAAATAATGACGGGCATTATGTTGTGTAACACAATGTTCTATCATAGTAGATTCATGTTTAATGTTGCTTTTCCCTTTAAGGTTACAAATTGTACCACTGTAAGAGTCCAGGGTCAGCCAAAGGTTTATTACTAGACAGGAAATTTTGTAAATTAGAATGTTAAAAAGAAGCTGTGCACAGTTAACAAGATATGAAAGTGGAAATTGTGAAGGAGTTAGCAGGTTATTTGGGGAATATGGTTGATGAAATTAAACAGAAGGTGTACCCTGAATTTTTGTAATACGATAGCACCTGGCACAGTGGTTAGCACTGCTGCTTCACAGGACCAGGGACCTGGGTTCGATTCTCACTTTTTGGATCGCTGTCTGTGTGAAATCTGCATGTTCCTTCCATGTCTGCATGGGTTTCCTCCCACACTCTGAAAGATGTGCTGGTTAGATGCATTAATCCGAAGAGGCGCTGAACTGTGGTGACTAGGGGAATTTCACAATAACTTCATTGCAGTGTTGACGTAAGCCTTACTTGTGACACTAATGAATAAACTTTAACCTTAATTTATCAATAGAGCATTGAGGTCACAAAGACCATAAGTTGGAAACAGTAAGTCATGTCACACAAATCTGTTGGAGTTCTTTGAAGAAGTGTTTAATTAGTGGCTATGTGTTGGATATAATTTACTTGATGAAGTTCCCCTTATGATGCCTTAACATAACAGCTTACTTATTAATTTGCTTGCCAAGTAACCACACTGACTAGTTGCATGGCACTTTAGGACATCCCAAGGACAATAATAAGCTATGTTATACAAGTTATTTTTCTTTTGTTGAACGTGAACTATCCATCAATAAAAGCAAGTAGCTTTCACTACTCAACGTTTTTGAATTAAAAATAATTTTATTGGTAGTATCCATTGCTGTTTGCTAGCAAGCTGGAGATATAAAGCAGAATTTGTATTTCTATAGTCCTTGTAAGGACCTCCTGAAATCCCAAAAGTACATTACAGCCAATGAAACACTTTTTGAAGTCCTGTCGAAAATTAGCAAACTCAACATCTAGTTTGTGAATAGCAAACTTCCTCAAATAGCAGTTAAATAAATCTGTTTTGGATGTTGACTGAGGGTAAAATGCCAGGGTACCAGAGAATCTCCCTGCTGTTGTTAGAATGGTACCATGGAACTTGATAACATCAGCCTGGGAGGAGAGGTGGAATCTTTGATATCTCAACCAAAAGATATTCTTAGCACTTCACTGTAGCATCAACCCAAATTTTGAACCCACAACCTATTACTTTAACAGATGAGGCTGTCAGTGGACCATGGATAACATGTAACACAGAGCAATATGCTTGATTCACCCACTGCGCCTCACTCTAGTAGATTAGGCCCAGCTAAATGCTGATAAATTCAGTGAAATGGCGTCGATAACTATGATGTGCAGATGTCGGCATTAGACTGGGGTGGGCACAGTAAGAAACCTCACTACACTAGGTTAAAGTCCAACAGATTTATTTGGAATCACGACCTTTTGGAGCGCTGCTCCTTTATCAGGTGAATAACTATGATGTACATTTCTTTATTTTCCCAGTCTCTGTTCTCTGGTTACAGATGAAGATTAGTCGGATTCTATAAGAGTTGGTGTATTTGGCTCACCCCTCTTTACCTGCCTTTGTTGCTCAATTCGAAGTCCGGCAGAATTGCTTGCTCTTTGGCCAAGTTTGAGCTTCAGCGAAGCAGGCGTAATTATCGAGCATGAAGGGAGGTTGTGACCCTGGCTGCTCTGGGCTGGGTTGGCTGCACAGAGTGGAACAACAGGCACCAATTATATTTTCCTTTTGAAGATGTTTGTTGCCACTCTAAAATCTGTTTCCATTTTTCACTCAGTGAGCAGAGATAAATCCAGTGTGTTGTCATCTGTTAACGATTCGAACCTGTTCAAGTTGAAAGTTCTGGTTTGTTCTCTTGTACAACGCCCATTGAATGAGAAGCACACCAATTTATTTAGATGTTCCGAATGCAGTAATAGCTTATGGGCCCTATGCAATGAATAACTTGGGTTATTCTTGGGTTCAAATCTATGGTCTATGCTGAATTTGGTGAGCAAAGTGATGATGGGCGAGTGCAGCTTGGTACGAGGAGGGATGCAGTTTTGAATAAGCTGAAGTTTAGTTGGTGAGCTGAGAAGCTGATCATGTAAATATCAGAATTATTTGGAAGTAACAGATAAATGCAGAAAGGAGGGAGAGTGAGTTATTAGATGATTTTAAGATTAGAGTGGTAATAAAATACAAAGATATGATGAGCCAAATGAGTCTGTTGGACCAGGAATTCTCTAGCCTTTCGTACAGTAATAATTGCCACTTCGGGGATGCTGGTTGTTTTACATCAACATAGGAAATAGCATTGCAGTATTGTTGGTTCAAGCCTCATTCCCTGGACTGCTCTGTTTGCATTTTCATTGTGTGAGGGCATTGCATAATCCCTGATTCTCAGGGAGCTCTTTTCTACTGCAGTGGAAATTGCTCCCACTGGGACAATCTGCTAATAGACTAAAGGTGTTAATTTCCTCAGCTGTAAACTCTTCAAATGGGAAGCTAATTGACTCTTTGCCTGTGAGAATGTTCAACAGTAAGTGCATTAGACCGATGACTGATCAAGGGGAAGGGAACCCTGGAGCCCCACAGGAAATCGGATTCTGGAAGCAGCCATCTAGAAAAGGCAGGAGCAAGTGGTTGACAAAAATATGTTGCATTCCAGAAATAATTCTCCCCTACCTGTAACAAAAATCTTAACCAAATGTTGCTCTTACTAAAACCCATTCCTAAAATCAATTATGAAGTACCTTCTGCTGTTTGCATCTCAGACTGGGGACTACACATATTATAATTAATATTGTAAAAATTACAATGCTTGCATGCTAATCTATCGACTCTAGTCAAGCCCTTTAGAAAACAAAAAGCTCCACCTAGGAACCCTTGAGCTCCAGTTTCCCAAGAGCCATCAGAAAAAAAACTCAGGGCTGAAATACCATGTACATGGAAATATTTATTTTCAGGACCTGATGCTCATCCCCCCATGCCGACACTATAGTTAAGAAAATCTTTTCTCAGAAGATTAAGGAAATTTGGCATGTTAGCTACAACTCTGACTAACTTTTAGAGATGCGCCATAGAATTCTTTCTAGTTGTATCACAGCTTGGTATGGCACCTGCTCTGCCTAAGTCTGCAAGAAACTACAAAGGTCATGAATGTAGCCCAGTCCATCACACAAACCAATCTCCCATCCAGTGACCCTATCTACACTTCCCACTGCCTCTGCAAAACAGCCAGCACTATTAAGGATTCCATGCAGCCCAGACATTGTGTTTCCAGCTTCTTCCATTGATAAAAAGATACAAAAATCTGAGGTCACGTAACAACCAACTCAAGAGCAGCTTCTTTCCTATTGCCATCCAACTTTTGAACCCTATTTTATATTAAGCTGATCTTTCTCTACACTCTAGCTATGACTGTAACACTACATTCTGCACTCCCTTGTTTCCTTCTCTTTGAATGGTATGCTTTATATAGCACGCTGGAAATAATATTGTTTGCTAAAGCATATGACAATAATAAATCAAGTCAAAGGACAGTTACTAGATTATTTTTCCATCAGTCCTATTCATAGTGTCACCCAGATTTATGACTTTTGGACTTCTCCAGGTTGGGTATCTTTCAACAAGTTATATTTATACAGCACCTTTAATAAAACAAATTTCAAGGTGCCTCATAGGGACACTGTCAGGCAAAATATGGCACAAAGTCACATAAGGAGATATAGGTAAAATGTTGAAAAACTCGGACAAAGAGGTCAGCTTTAAGGAGGATAGAATGGAGGAGAGGTGTAGGGAGGGCAGTCCAGATTTTAGGTCCAGGCAGCTGAAAGCAAGACCAGTAATGGTTGCACAATTAAATTCAGCAATGCACAAGAGACCAGAATCAAGGGAGTACAGGGACCTCAGAGGGCTGTGGGGTTGGAGAGACAGGAGGGGAGTTAACCACATTGCTGTGTTTCTGGAGTCACATGTAAGCCAGACCAGGAAAGGATAGCAGATTTCCTTCCTTAAAGGACATTAGTGAACCAGATGGCTTTTTCATTAACACTGGTTTCAAGGCCATCAGTAGATTCTTGATTCCAGATTAGGATGGCCCAGTGACAGAGTGATTAGCACTACTGCCTCACAGATTCAATTCCAGCCTGGGTGATTGTGCAGAGTTTGTACATTCTCCCCAAGTCTGCACGGGTTTCCTTCAGATGCTTCAGTTTCCTCCAGATGCTTCAGTTTCCTCCTACAGTCTAAAAATACATGGGTTAGATGGATTGACCATGGTAAATTGTCCCTTAGTGTCGGAGGGATTGGCAGGGTAAATACATGGGGTTATGGGGCTAGGGTCTGGGTGGGATTGTTGATGGTACAGGCTCGATGCACTGTAGAGGTTTTACAATTCTGTATCTTCTGCTGAATTCAAATTCCATCATCTGCCATGGCGTATTCAAACCCGGGTCCCCAGAACATTAGTTGAGTTTCTGGATTAATAATCTAGTGATAATACCACAAGACCATCGCTTCTCAAGGTTGCAAACAGACTGGCTTAAGATCAGATTTTTACCAAGGAGATTAATTCCAGCAGTAGCTAGGGAGTTTATAACAGGGACTGAAAGCAATGGCTTTATACTTCCAAATATTTAATTGGAAGGAATTTCTATTCATCTAATACAGAATGTCAGGTAAACAGTTGGATAATTTAGCAACGGTGGAGGAGCCAATGGAGGAGGAGGTGAAGTGGAGCTGAGTATCGTTTCTGCTGTTGGAGAAACTGGGACCAGGATGGTACAACCTAACAATTCAAGTTCTTTTTTCAGGAGTGAAACTAGAAACCGGTTCTACACCCAAAGGGAGGTGGAAATTTCCCACAAAGGAAAATTGGTGCTAAGTTAGTTGTTAATTTAAAAACTGGATTGATAGATTTTTTGATAGCAAGAAGTATTGAAATACAAGGTGAAGGCAATAGAGTTAGGTCACGGGTCAGCCATCCACTCATTGAATGATAAAAGAGACTAAATGACCTACTCTTGTTTCTGTGTTCCTGGAATGAAAGAGACCAGTTTTGCTCGCCATTTTCTCATGCAAATTCTCTGGTATGAAGAATGTCTGAGTTCTTGTCTTGCCTTTCTTTCATTTCCTCTCCCTGTCTGTAACCATGTTCTACCACTTGTTTGCTTTGTTGCAAGCATGAACAATTTCTCCCCATGTACTCACCATTTGGTGAAGAAAGCGTATGGCATGCTTGCTTTTAAAGGATGGGGTATAGAGTATAAAAATTAGCGTCTGATGTTACAGCTGTATAGAATGTTGATTAGGCCACGTTTGGAGTATTGCATTCAGTTCTGGTTGCCGCACTACCAGAAGGACTTGGAGGCTTTGGAGAGAGTACAGAGAAGGTTTATTTGAATGTTGCCTGGTATGGAGGATCTCAGCTATGAGGAGAAATTGGGTAAACTGGGGTTGTTCTCTACAAAGACCAGCTAATTTTGTCTCCGTGTTGGTACTGACTCTTTTATTCCACGAGCTGTAACTTTTCTTACAGGTCTACTGAGTGGCACTGTATCGAATGCCTTCTCAAAGTCCATATATACCACATCAACACCATTTCCTTCATTAACCCTCTCTTTACCTCTTCAAAATACTCCAGCAAGTTAGTTAAACATGATTTCTGTTTTGGAAATCCATGCTGACTCTTCCTAATTAACCCACATTTTTCCATGCAACTACTAATTCTATCCTGAGTAATTGTTTCTAGAAGCTTGCCTATCATTGATATTAATCTGACTAGCCTGTGATTTCTCCTTGCAACCTTTTTTGAACAAGGACAAGGACCAAAGGACAACCACTTTCTGGTTCCTTTTCCTTCATTCTTTTTACTGGTCTTTTTATTCTGTTAGGACAGGATAACACGGTCCCGTAATCTTATGTAAACATCAATTCTTCATCTCTGAAGGTGAGTGCCAGGGAGGGTTGTCCTCCACACAGTCTGTAAAACCGTTGGACAGAATTTGGGAGCAGAATTTGATTTTTCTTTCTATGACCCAGTCACAGAACCCAATTCTTCTATTCTTGCAATTCGCCTGGCTGGTACTCAGCGCGGAACCCAGAATCTGGTTATCTGTATGGGCTAATGTTGAGGTAAATATCCTTGGCTATCAAGAAAATTGTTGGGAACTCAAGTTAAGTTCAGCATTTTCAAGGTCGTTTTAACCAGAATTATTGTTATTTAGCAGTCACCTGGAAGAATTGTTACTGAGTAAATTTTGTAAGTAACTAACAGAATTCAGATATGAACTGAATGCAGGTTTATATGCAATGAGCAAAGGAAAGAGATGAGATGAATGGAGCTTCTTCAAGTCATGTGGTTACTCCCTTGTTCCTATTCCTGAAAAAAACTTGAGAATTTTCTTTACTCTTTCTTTCAGATTGTCAACAGTAATCGGTGCTGATCAGATCTTGGTGCTTCAGAACGGACGGATAGTAGAAAGAGGAAGGTAAGCACCCCATTTAACAGGGCACTCCTGTTCCCATTTAAAACGGGCCAGAAAGGGCGATGGTTAATTCAGTACAGCTTCCCCAGGTGGTAAAAACAAAGACCAATACAGGGATTCCCCTTCAGTTTCCAGTCCGTGCCATTAGCTCATCTCTACTACAATGGCTATATTTGAGTGTGTCAATCAAGGATTAATTAAGGACTCTGCTGGTTGCCGATTGCTTGTCACTAACCATCCCCCTCCCCCGACTACGGGAAAGTGTGCAGGTGAGGACAGAATTAGGATGCTTTATGACACTGCTTCCAGTCAAGTAAAAGGAAGACTGACATCTTCTTAAAATTCAATTGGTGTGATGTGGGCATCACTGGCTAATCCAGCATTCATTGCCCATCTCTAATTTTCCTTCAGAGGGTGATGGTAAGCTGCCTTCTTGAATTGCTACTGTCGGTGAGAAGTACGTTCCCACAATGTCGTTAACGGGGGAGTTCCAGGATTTTGATCCAGCGACAGTGAAGGAATGGCGATATATTTCCAAGTCAGGCTGGTGAATGACTTGAAGGGTAACCTCAAGGAAGTGGTGATCCTGGGTATCTACCACCCTTGTCCTTCTCGATGGTAACACTCATGGATTTGGAAAGTACTGCTTATAATATATCACTGTTCCTTCACTGTTGCTGCTTCAAAATCCCAGAACGCCTTCCTATCAGCACTGTGAGTGTGCCTACACCGCCTGGACTGTAGCAGTTCATGAAGGTAGTTCACTACCACCTTCCCTGGAGCCATTATGAATGGATAATAAATGCTGGCCAGCAAGCAAAACTCACATCCCACAAACAAATAATAAAATGAAGAAAGGAATAGTCATGAAATTTCTAGTTTCTGATCACTGTCCAGTGCTCCTCAAAGAGGGAGGGTGAGAACTTTGGGAGAGGGCAAGATTGAGTTGCCCTGTAATACTACTAATGATCACATAGCCTGTCAGCATTTGCTATCAAATCTCTTATCTGATTAGTAGCCATTTGGCTGAGGTACAAAGGAGTAGCAATGAAATTGACCCCAATCAGCAGAGGTGAAAGTGATCTTTTCTTCCTTCTCAGTGATTGTACCCAAATGTTGTGTAACTTCAGATGTCTGGAGAGACCATCAATGCTTACATTGTTTTCAAAGCACTAAAAGTAGAAAGGAGATTAATAAGACAATAAAAATGGCAAACCTAACATTAGGATTTATTTCTAGAGGGCTAGAATTGAAAAGCAGGGAAGTATTTTTAAACTTGTTTAGGACCTTGGTTAAATCACAGTTTGCAATATCATGAACAGATTCAGTCACTGGTGTAGATGTAAGCAAGAATTTATAAGGAAGATACCTGAACTGAAAGGTTATATCTGTCAGCAATGTGTGGACAGGCTGGAGCTCTTCTCTCTGGAAAGGGGAAAGAGTGAGGACTGGCATAATTGCAATCGTTACAGGTTATTCGATCCACTTTGTTGACCATCAAGGGGTGTACATGCGGTAGTCATGCGAGAGCTGCTCTTGGATGTTGCTTCGAGAGTTGCCTAGTGCTTCACGTTGTTAGTGTACGCTTAAACTGGACCATCTGACGGGCAACATGACAGCTCAGTGACTATCACTGTTTGCTGTACAGATACATGGATTTGGGCTGGTGTCTGCGGGAGTTTGCACGTTCTCCCGTGATTGCGTGGGTTTTCTCCGGGTGTTCCGGTTTCATCCCACATCCCAAAAACACGCTCTTAGGCTGATTGGTGTAACAAATTGTCCCTAAATTAGTCTTTCCTCAGTCTTCCCCAATAGGTGTAGATAAAGGTTATGGGTAGAGAAGGGCACTCATAACGTTAAAATGGTGGCACGGGCTCGTTGGGCTGAAGGGCCTGTTTCCCATGCTGTGTTGTTCTTTGTTCTTTATAATAACAAAGTCATTTGCTAGATGAACAAAGAGATGTTTCCACATAGAAAGCATTCAAAAACCAGGAGCCAGAAAAAGATAATCCCTAATAAATCCAATCGAGAATTCAGGGAAAATGTTTTTACCCAGAGAGTGGTGAAATTATGGAAATCACTGCCACGTGGTGAGTTCCACTGATGCATTTAAGGGAAAGATGGATAAGCACATGAGGGAGAAAGGAGTAGAACAATAAGTTGATATAAGCATGTGGGAAGAGGCTGATATGAACTGCTAACATCAGTATAGACCACTGTGGTTGAATTATTTTTTGTGCTGTAAACTTGATGTAACTCAGAGCCAAAAAGAATAAGGGGAGATTTAATAAAGGTGTTCAAAATTATGAAAGATTTTAATAGAGTAAACAGGGAGAAACTGTTTCCTTCAGTGGTAACCTGAGAGCACAAATATAAGGTAATTAGCAAAAAAGCCAGAGGAGATGAGGACAAATTTTTTTAATGCATCGCATTCTTAATAACCTGGAGTGCACTTCCTGAAAGAGCGTTAGAAACAGATTCAATAGTAAAATTCAAAAGAGAATTGAGTAAATACTTGAAAAGGAGAAATTTGCAGGACTATGGGGAAAGAGCAGCGGGGGAGTGAAACCAGCTGGAAAGCTCCTTCAAAGAACTGGCAAGGCGCAATGGACCTGACGACCTCCATTCCGTGCTGCATTTTAATCAGTCCAACATTATCCTCATCAGATCCTGGCTGAACACATCCACCCCGAATCCCAGTGCTGTTCTGAACTGGAAGATGTTTTATTGGCACGATCTTCTAAATTTGGCAGCTGCCTGGGGAATGATATTGCCTTCATTGATCTCACCAAGGCATCCGGCCATGTAAGCAGAGGCGATCTGGTCAGGCATCTGGCTGTCTGCCGAAGTGCTCAGTGCGATTGTGACACCATCATGGGGTACGGTCAGCTATGACTGCAGAATCCTTTAAAATCCACAGTGGGATAAAACAGAGTTATGCACTGGCATTGATCCCATTTGGCATATTCTGCTTCGTTGATGTCTTCATATTATCTACACATACATATCACAACTGACGGAAAGATGTTCAGTTTTGCTCACTTAAGATCCAAGACAGGAACGTCTTGGGTTCTCATCAGGGATTTTCTTAATACTGATGATGTTGCAGTAGCGTTGCAGTAGCATTCCATACTGCGAAACACCTTAAGGATTTTCTTAAGTCTTTAAGCTTTTTTTAAGTTTAAATTTATTTACTAATGTCACAGGTAGGCTTACATTAAGCCTACATTACATTACATTACTTCAATTAAGTTGTTGTGAAAATCCCATAGTCGTCACACTCCAGCACCTGCTCGGGTACACTGAGGGAGAATTTAGCATGGTCAATGCAGCTAACCAGCATGTCTTTCAGAATGAGGGAGGAAAGCAGAGCACTTGGACCAAACCCACACAGACACTGGGAGAACGTGCAGGCTCCACACAGACTGTGACTTACGCCAGGAATCAAATCTGGATCCCTGATGCTGTGAGGCAGCAGTGCTGAGCACTGTGCCACCATGCCACACTCACATCCTTAAAAGAACTTGGTTTGACCTGCAATGTGAGAGCCAGGATGATGCCATTACCACTGCCATCTGTCAACATTGACAATATAATGCTGATTGTTAATAGGTTCACATATCTTGGCTCCATAGTCACCAGCAATCTGTCACTTGATGCTGAAATCAACAGACACATCGCGAAAGTTACAGCAGATATGTCCAAGCTGAGTAACAGTGTGTGCAACCACAGCAACCTAACTGAGAACACAAAACTGCAAATCTATCAAACCTATGTCTTTAACATACTTCTGTATAATAGCGGACAATATATGCTAGACAGGAAAAAAGGCTGGACGGTTTCAACCTTTCTGCCTTGGATTTATCCTCAGCATCCCTTGGGAGGACAAGATACTCAATATTACGATTTCACCAACCACTCACTAGGTGGGGTGAGCCGGTAAGATCACGAGAGGGCCAATTTCTCACCTCTCACAATGTTACCAGTACTATTTATCTGGTGAGATTTGGACACGAGGCTGATTTGTAATTTCTAAATTCTATTCAGATTAGAATTTAAATATTACAATTGAGGCCGGACTCAGTAGTCCAGGCTCACTTGCCTCTGTCGCCTCGCTATGAAGCTTCACACTGGCACGGATCATGTATGGTCCCCCTTGGGCAATGTGAGCTGGTATCCTGGCAGTGGTACACTGGCTCCTTGATGCTGCATTTGGTCAAATGTTGCCTTAATATCAAGGACAGCCACTATTATCTCACTTCTGAAGTTCAGCTCTTTTGTCCTGTTGAATCAAGACTTTAATGAGATCAGCAGCTGACAGAACCCAAACTGAGTGTCGGTCAAGCAGGTTATTGCGAACCTCTTCTCTTACCTTAATATTTCCAGTATCAAGTTTTGTTTGGGAATACTCATGAAACGCACCTTGATAAGCTTTACTGCTGATAAAGTATGAGGCTAAACTAGCTCTAAATATAAAAAAAAAGTAAAAGTTTTTACAAATGTATGAAGCAGAGGAGACTAGCTAGGTAAATGTTGGACCCTTGGAGGAGGAGAGGGGGGATTTAGTGGTGGTCAATGAGGAAATGGCTGAGGCTTTAAACAAGTTTTTTGTGTCGGTCTTCATGGAGGAGGACACAAATAGTTTGCTGGATATCAAAGATAGAAGGATGGTAGGAGATGAGGTCCTTGATGCGATTACAGTCACTAGAGAGATACGGCTTGATAGACTGACGGGGCTGAAGGTAGATAAGTCCCTGGGACTGGATGGAATGCATCCTAGGGTTCTGAAAGAAATGACAGAGGTGATAGTGGATGCCTTAGTAATTATTTATCAAAATTTGCTGGAGTCCGGGGAAGTGCCGGAAGATTGGAAAACGGCTAATGTTATACCACTGTTTTTAAAAAAAAAAAGTAGCACCCAAAAGGCAGGGAATTATAGGCCAGTTAGTTTAATGTCTGTAGTCGGAAAAATGCTTGAATCCGTCATCAAAGAAGAAATAGGGAGGTATCTAGAAAAGAACGGTTTGACCAAGCAGACGCAGCACAGATTCGTTAAGGGGAAATTGTGTTTGACGAATTTATTGGATTTCTATGAGGATATGACTAGTGCGGTAGACAGAGGGGAACCAGTGGGTGTGGTATTTTTAGATTTCCAGAAGGCGTTTGATAAGATGCCTCACAAAAGGTTGCTGCAAAAGGTTAGGGTGCACGGAGTTGGGGGTAAGGTTTTAGCGTGGATAGAGGATTGGTTGTCTAATAGGAAGCAGAGAGTAGGAATCAATGGATGCTATTCTGGTTGGCAGCTGGTGACTAGTGGAGTGCCCCAGGGATCGGTGCTGGAGTGTTTACCATGTACATAGATGATCCGGAGGAAGAGGCTGAGTGTAGGGTAATGAAATTTGCTGATGACACGAAGATGAGTGGAAAAGCAAATTGTGTGGAGGGTGTGGAAAGTCTGCAGAGAGATCTGGATAGGTTGAGTGAGTAGGCGAGGACATGGCAGATGGAGTATAATGTTAGCAAGTGTGAGGTTATCCACTTTGATAGAAATAATAATAGGACAGATTATTATTTAAAAGGTGAAAAGCTGCAGCATCTTACGTTGCAGAGGAACCTGGGGGTCTTTGTGCACGAATCGCAAAAACGCAGTCTGCAGATGCATCAGGTGATCAAGAAGGTAAATGCAATGTTAGCCTTCAGAGCGAGGGGGATAGAATATAAAAGCAGGGATTTCTTGCTGCAACTGTACAGGTGCTGGTGAAGCCGCAGCTGGAGTATTGTGTGCAGTTTTGGTCACCGCATTTGCGGAAGGATATATTGGCCTTGGAGGGAGTGCAGAGAAGGTTCACTAGGCTGATACCAGAGATGAGGGGGTTAGCCTATGAGGAGAGATTGAGTAGTCTAGGTTTGTGCTCACTGGAGTTTAGATGGCTGAGGGGGGATCTTGTAGAGACACATAAGATAATGAAGGGGGTGGATATGGTAGAGGTAGAGGGATTCTTCCTGTTTAGAAAGTATAGCAGGAATAGCGGGCACAGCCTCAAAATAAGGGTGGGGTGGTTTAGATCGGAGTTGAGGAGGAACTTCTTCACTCAAAGGGTGGTGAATCTTTGGAATTCTCTGCCAGTTGAAGTGGTGGAGGATCCTCGCTGAGTATATTTAAGTCACAGGTAGATAGATTTCTGATAGACAAGTGAATTAAGGGTTACGGGGAGAAACCAGGAAAGTGGAACTGATCCACTTCAGATCAGCCATGATCTTATTGAATGGTGGGGCAGGCTCGAAGGAATAGATGGCCTATCCTGCTCCTATTTCTTATGTTCTTTAAATTCACGATATAAATATACATTACTGCTTTGTATAATTCTATCCTGGTGATTTGATTAAATGTGCTCAAGTGATTAGCAGTTCAAGACTAACTCCTGCTGTTAGTTTTAGCTGTTTACCCTAGCCAAGATATGTTTATGGTCAGATTGGTAAATAATGGGAATAAGAGTCTCCTTGTGATCCTCATGCTGCAGGATAAACCTTAGCATTCCATGTCGCATTTAGAGTCAGAGAGCCATAGAGGTTTACAGCGTGAAAACAGGCCCTTTGGCCCAACTTGATCATGCTATTTTTTTTTAAACCCCTAAACTAATCCCAGTTGCCCACATTTGGCCCATATCCCTGTATACCCATCATACCCATGTAACTATCTAAATGCTTTTTAAAAGACAAAATTGTACCTGCTTCTATTACAATTTCTGGCAGCTCGTTCCAGACACTCACCATCCTGTGTGAAAAAATTGCCCCTTGCACACTTTTGTATCTCTCACCTTAAATCTATGCCCCCTAGTTTTAGACTTCCCTACCTTAGGGAAAAGATAATGGCTATCTATCTGATTTATGCTCTTTGTTATTTTATAGATCTCTATAAGATCACCTCTCAGACTCCTACGCTCCAGAGAAAAAAGTCCCAGTCTCTTTATAACTCAATCCATCAAGTCCCAGTAGCATCCTGCACGCTTTCTAGTTTAATAATATCCTCTCAGTTTTCCAAGTGTGGCCTCACCAATGTCTTGTACAACTTAAATAAGACATTCCAATTCCTGTATTCAGTGTTCTGACCTATGAAACCAAGCATGCTGAATGCCTTCTTTACCACTCTGTCCATCTGTGACTCTACTTTCAAGGAGCTACAAACATGTACCCTAGATATCTTTGTTCTGTTACTCTTCCCAGTGTCCTACCACTAACTGAGGAAGCCCTGCCCTGATTCAATCTATCAAACTACATCATCTTGCATTTGTCTAAATTAAACTCCATCTGCCATTCGTTAGCCCACTGACACAATTGATCAAGATCCCATTGCAATTGAAGGTAATTTTCTTCACTGTCCAACATGCCACCAATCTTAGTGTCATCTGCAAACTTACTAACCATACCTCCTACATTCTCATTCAAATCATTAATATAAATTTCAGATAGACATAGAACATAGAACATAGAACAATACAGCACAGAACAGGCCCTTCGGCCTTCGATGTTGTGCCGACCAAAATAAAAAGCAATGCCCCTCCTAACTAAACCATTCCCTTCTCTTCCATATACTTATCAACTAACCTCTTAAACGCCACCAAACTTGGCGCATCTACAACAGCTGCAGGCAGGGCATTCCACTCCCTAATCACTCTTTGAGTAAAGAACCTACCTCTGATATCCGTCCTATAACTCATACCCCTTAATTTAAAGTTGTGTCCCCTCGTGCTAGCAACTTCTTTGAAACAAATACAGCAAACAGATTCTGCTAGCTGAAGACACATTTGTGCTTTAGGAAAGATGTATTAAGGAGAGACTGGAGCCTGGATTTTTGTCCACACTTAAGAGTTGGGAGAAATTCTAGTTCCGTGAACCCAGCTTTTAAAATGGCTGCCCAGACATCAGATTCCTGGTCACTGGAAGTACTGAGGAAGTAGCCTGATACTGTGTCTAAAATTTAAAACAAAATAAAACTCCAAATGGCTCTCAAGCCTCATTCTCCACCTTCTCGCACACATCTGTGCCATATCATGCCCTGTACCCATCCTCTAAGGCTCCTCATTTCTTTGTGACTTCTTATAGTCTATGCCAATCCACACCCTTCCTCTGCCATCCATTGCTGTTGCATATACCATGCAACTCAATCAGTATCTATCATGCGTAGACCTGAGGATCCATGCGAGATGAGATAAAATAAAGTTTAATAGAAAAAGTTTCTAAGTATCGTTTGTAGACTTCACCCTATTGAATAAAACACTCTCATTCATAAAAACCCATTTACTAAATTTAAATTCCTTTGACTACATAAAGCCTTATAACAACAAGCATTGGAATTCCTAATCCACTTCAAAGAGTCTATAAAGACTTGTAGCTGCCAATCAAATGGAATAGTCCTAGGTTAATGGATGTTTGTGAAATCAATCATGCAGCAGTAGTTCAGTAATAGAAGCCCTGAGACTTAGTCAAAGTACAAGCAATATTTTTCGAACAATGCAGACAGCTTTTGCAGAGATTAAGGATGGAAGTTTTAAATGCCTTGACAGCTCCTTTTTACAAATGCTTTTGACAGTTTCTCTTGACACTTTTGACCGTACCCCTAAGCTTAACGTTAATAGGTCTATGCACTTTTTGTGCACATTTATATCTACTTTTAACAATTCCAAAGAGCATTTGAACTCCTCCAAAGATGTCCTGGGACCAACTCTAAAGGTATACCCTGGCTATCTAGGCAAATCCACAACATTTGGACTTGCTCATATCAGGTCTAATTTGCACACTTCAGGTTTCATTCTCCTGGGCTACCAGTTCTGATTTGAATGGGAACAGAGGATGATTTAAGTGGCCAGCTCTTCCAGTAACTGCACCAACTTTGGATGACTGTGCAGACTCTGCACATTCTCCCCATTTCTGCTTGGGTTTCCTCCCACATTCCAGAGATGAGCGGGTTAGGTTGATTGGTTGTGCTAAATTGCCCCTTAGTGTCAGGGATTAGCAGGGTAAATACATGAGGTTATGAAATTCGGGCCCGGTGGGATTGTGGTCGGTGCATGTTCAGTAGGCCGAATGGCCTCCTTCTGCGCTGTAGGGATTCTGTGATTTTATTCGATGTGCAAAATGCAAACACCCCCATTTCGACCACATGGAAGTGGGATGTACCGTTTTCAGGGTGGGACTTTCGGACTTTCGAACTTTGGCCACAGAGGAGAAGCTCCCCATCATGGCAAAAATTGAGCCAGGAAGTTGAATCCCGATTCATAACTTCTTACAGTTATTCTGTTTAGGCAACAGATCGAAACTCCACCATAAATAAGTTAACGGAGATGCAGTTTTGCTGAGGATCTTTGTGGTACTCTTATTAAAGGTTCACTTACATATCCCAATGCAAGACTTATAGCATCTGAGAACCACAGATCTGAATTCAGTCCTATCAGAGTTCCTGCAGCAAAGCTAGATTTATCCTCCTCTCTTTCCCTCCACTGTCAGAAAACAAAGTCCATTAATCCAACACTGCTGTTGTGAACCTATTCCCCATCCTAAAATAGCCCTGTGAAAGGCTGTACCCTCACACAGTTATTAAAGTTTCAATTCCTGTCTGAAATTCTTCAGCCCTTTATCTCTGCTGAAAGGCTTTAATGAACTTTACATTTCCTGCTTCCTTCAAAGGCCTGCCTGCCCCTGAAAAGTGAGGATTTAGTTCCTTCCTGTCCCAGGCCATGTTTCATCAGACAGGTTGTTAGCCTTCCCCTTGCTACAGTTAATGGGCTCAATGTTTACTTAAGCACACAGTGCAGAAAGTAAACTTCACACTTGGATTAGTGCCATTCATAGATTGACTGAGACTTTGCAACCTACCGTTGCCTTCGAGCCAGAAAGCAAAACCCCCTCAGGGCTCTGAGTCCAGTTAGGAATGATATTCATTCTATGTATCTCCTCTCTTTTCCTTTTGCCTATTTACTCTGTCTTTTTTTCTCTCTGTCTTCCTACATTCCCCTCACTCCTCAGGAGCCTGACATCCTGCACGTGTCTTTCACAACCCAAAGTACCAATGTGGACATGACTACTCTCAATTCCCAATCTTAAACCTAACTGCACCTTTCAGCAACTGGGAATTATGTGTGCCAGCATGGTGGCACAGTGGTTAGTACGGCTCTTCACAGCACCGGGGACCCAGGTTCGATTCCTGGTTTGGATCAGTGCAGAGTTTGCACCCTCTTCCTGTATCTGCGTGGCTTTCCTCTGGGTATTCTGGTTTCCACCCATAGACCAAAGATGTGTGGGTTAGGTTGATTGACCATACTAAATTAATCCTCGTTCAGAGAATTAACACGGTAAATATGTGGGGTTATCGGGATAAGGCCTGGGTGGGATTATGATTGGTGCAGACTTGATGGGCCAAATGGCCTCCTCCTGCACTGCAGGGATTCTGTGATATTTCCCGCAGTATGAAATTTAGAATGACACAGTTTAGGATTCAGTCAGTTTCATTTGAACTAATTCTGGATGACTGTAGCTGAAGCACTAAATTGGGGGCAGGCTAATTAAAATAATATTAGGGAGGAACTGAAGAATGTAGAACATAGAACAATACAGCACAAACAGGCCCTTCGGCCCACGAGTTGCGCTGATCACATCTACCAATCCACAGACCTATCTATAACCCCCTATCCTATTCTTTTCCATATACTCATCCAGAAGTCTTTTAAAAGACCCCAGTGAGTTTGCCTCAACAACCTCCGACGGCAGTCGGTTCCATTCACTCACCACCCTCTGAGTGAAAAACCTACCCCTGACATCTCCTTTGTATTTGCTTCCCTGCACCTTAAATCTGTGTCCTCTCGTAGTGACCATTTCAGCTCGGGGAAATAGTCTCTGAGAGTCCACCCTATCTATTCCTCTCAACATTTTATAAACCTTTTTATAAATGTAGATTGGCAGATGTTTGAGGGCAAATCAACATTTGGCATGTGGTAGGCTTTCAAGTGTAAGTTGGTAGGGATTTAGGACCGGCACATTCCTGTAAGGGTGAAAGATAAGTATGGCAAGTTTTGGGAACCTTGGATAGTGAGATATTGTGAGCCTAGTCAAAGGGAAAAAGGAAGCAAATGTCAAAACAACGAGTCTGGGAACGCACAAAGCAAGTGTGGACTAACAAGGAAAGTAGAAAGAAACTTAAGCAAGGAATAAGGAGGGCTAAAGGAGATCATGAAAAATCATTGGCCAGCAAGATTAAGGAACATCCCAAGGTTTTTTATATAAAGAGCATGAGGGTAGCCAGGAAGAGGATTGGTCCACTCAAGGACAGGGGAGGGAATCTATGCGTGGAGTCAGAGGAAATGGGTGAGGTATTAAATGAGTACCATGTGTCAGTATTAACCAAAGAGAAGGACTTGGTGGATGACAAGTCTGCAGAAGGGTATGTAGATAATTTAGGTCATGTTGAGATCAGAAAAGAAAGGATATTGGGGTTCTTGAGAAACATTAAGGCAGACAAGTCCCCAGGGCCTAATGGGATATACCTCAGAATACTGATGGAAACAAGGGAGGAATTGCTGGAGCCTTGAAAGAAATCTTTGTATCCTCAGTGGCTGCACAGGAGGTCCCAGAGGACTGAAGAATAGCCAAGTTTAAAGGAGATGTACGAGGTAAGTATTTTACATAGAGGGTGATGGGTGCCCAGAACTTGCTGCCGGGGGAGGTAGAAGAAGCAGATACAGTAGTGACTTATAAGGGGAGTGTTGACAAATACATGAAAAGGATGGAAATAGAGGATATGGTTCCCAGAAGGGTAGGGAGTTTTAGTTAAGTCAGGCAGTATGATTGAAGGCCCTTCGGCCGAAGGCCCTGTTCCTGTGCTGTAATTTTCTTTGTTCTTTGCATCACTGTGGGCTCCAGAGGTGGGATTTCCCTAAACCAGGTAACAGGCTGGGAGATGGGAAGTTAAATAATGGGAAGTTGCATCACGAAGGCTCCCCAACACATTCCCACTGCTGGGGAAGTTTCTGTATGGTCCCAATACTGGGATTTCAATACCTACAGTAAAATTCAACTTCATGGCTCTCATCTCATGGAATTTGGATCCAAGATCGAGAGTGTTTCCATGACTTTAAATCCATTGCTCACTTATCAGGAGCTTATTGATCAGAGATCTGATTAAAAGTCACAGAGCTGAAGCACTGGCCGCAATTCTCCTATGGCGATCAGCAACCTTTCTGTTGGGTCATGGTGGGAGGTATATGCCTGCAGCTTTGAACAGGGATTTGCGCGTGCACTGGGAATGCATCCGCATCTTCCAAGCCAGCTAATAGTTGCCGGTCAGCCCTCACTGGAAACTGGCTTGAAGGCAGGTAAGTCATTTAAATCTTTCCTGCATGCATTTTAAGTATGTTTATTTGTTCATTATCGGACCTTTCACCCCACGAGGAGTATTTCATTCCGGTTTAGACTAGCTCCCCACATTCGGGGAACTAGCTGGAGACTCTGCCGGAATGAATGGCTAAGCGGACCCCCCCCCCGGGATATGGGCGGTGGGGGTGGACGTAGGTATGCTGGCAGTATCAGCCTGTGCTCCCTGGCACTGCCCAAGGGCAAAGTACCCATGCTCGGGGGCACCTTGGCACTGCCCACTGGATATCAGGCATTGCTGTGGGGATGGAGCCTATTGTGAGCAGTGCCTAGCTGTGATCAGTGAGGCTGAGGTCCCACTGCAACTCTGCGTTGGGATCGGTCTGGGGTAGAGGGAGTACAGCGATGGGGGTGGGGGGGGACCTTTTGTATCTCTCCCTCTCACCTTAAATCTGTGCCTGACTCCCCTACCTTTGGTAAAAGATGTTGACTATCTACCTTATCTGTGCCCCTCATTATTTTATCGACCTCTATAAGATCACCCCTAAGTCTTCTACGCTTCAGAGAAAAATGTTCCAGTCTATCCAGCTTCTCTTTGTAACTCAAACCAAACCATCAAGTCCCGGTAGCATTCTAGTAAATCTTTTTTGAACTCTTTATAACTTATTAATTTTCTTTCCATATTAGGATGACCAGAACTATACACAGCATTCCAAGTGTGCCTTTACTAACATCTTGTACAACTTCAACAAGATGTTCCAACATAGGGTTTTATATCACACCTGAGAGAGCAGATAGGGTCTTAAGTTAGCACCTGATCTGAAAGATGGAGGCTGGAACGGTACAGCTATTCATGCCGACAGGATTTTCCTATCCTGCTGCAGTGAACGGAGATTTGAGTGGCCACCAAATTTTCTGCCTCAACATCTGTGACAGTACAACATACCCTCAGTACCACACTTGGAGTGTCAGCCTAGATTTTGTGTTCACGCCCGTGGAGTAGGATTTGAATTTATAGTCTTGATTCAGAGTGAGAGTGCTACCCATTGCATAATGCCTGGCACCATTCAATTGATTGATTAGTTTTATTATTGTCACATGTATAGTGATACACTGAAAAGTATTGTTTTTTGCATGGTATACAGACAAAGCATATCATACATAGGGGAGAAGGAAAGGAGAGGGTGCAGAATATAGTGTTACAATCATAAAGAAAGATCAGCTTCATATATTGCCCACTCACCTGATGAAAGAGCAGTGCTCCGAAAGCACATATTCCAAATAAATCTGTTGGACCTTAACCTGGTGTTGTGAGACTTCTTACTCTACCCAGCCCAGTCCAGTGTCAGCATCTCCACATCATAGCTTGTCAAAAGTCTGATAGCAGCAGGGAAGAAGCTGTTCTCAAGTCAGTTGGTACGTGACCTCAGACTTTTGTATCTTTTTGCTGATGGAAGAAGGTGGAAGAGAATATGTTGTGGGTGCATGAAGTCTTTCATTATATTGGCTGCTTTTCTGAGGCAGCAAGATACGTAGACAGTGTCAGTGGATAGGAGGTTGGTTTCTGTGATGGACTGGGCTTCGTTCATCACTCTTTGTAGTTTCTTGCGGACTTGGGCAGAGCAGCAGCCACACCAAGTGTGATACATCCAGAAAGGTTGCTTTCTGTGGTGCATCTGTGCACCATACACAAGCCAAACCTCCTTAGATAGCACTTTCCAAGTCCAAGATGTTGATCACCTTGAAGGACAAGGACAGCAGGCAGACTTGTAGCTACGGAAATCCAGTCCCATTTTCAAATGCCAGTGTTTGAGAACACCACCTCCTCTGAGTTCCCCTTGAAGCCGCACACTGCCCTGACTTAGAAATATATTGATATTTCTTTGCTGTTGCTCAGTCATAATGATAGAAATCCCTTGTTTATGGCAATGTGGGTGGACAGCAGTTCAAAAAGGCAGCTCATCACTACTTTCAAAGAGCAATTAGGTCTGGGCAAGAAATACTGACCCTACCAATTATATTCATTTCCCTTGACAGAATGAAGAAAGACATGTTAACAGTCAATTTCCTGATGATGTGTTTCTGATTTTGTTTCAGGCACGATGTGTTGCTTGCTAAAGGGGGTGTGTATGCTGATATGTGGATGAAACAGCAACAAGCTGAGTCAACTGATTCAGCATCTGACACAGAAACCAAAGACAAGAGTACTGAGAAACTGCAGCCACCCAGCAGCAAAAATGACTGAAGGCAAGAAGCTACCAGACAGACATTGTATTGAGAACCTGACCACTGGTTACATTACAAGCTGAGGCCACAAGTTTATTGAGCAATGCTTAGTCAGCATGGAGAGCCACATGATTGATTTCCTTTGAAACCAGTGGTATTTGAGACCACTCCATTGTAGAATTTTTGAGCATTCTTGATGGAGAAGATCTCATTGATCTTGCTTTAGATTTTTCTTAAAGATGTATATCTAAATGATAGTCAAGTTCCTAAATTTACTGCTGCTGTGTATCTACAGGCACAGATCTCATGTGCCTTTTGATGGGGTCACTTTGGTGAGCTTGTAATTCAGGGAGAAACCCATTTTAAAAATTTGTTCATAGATATTAAAGCATTGTCAAAGCTTGGAAAATGACAAGAGAATGAGAAGGATGGGCCAAAGAGCCATCTTCAACCATGTAATTATAAATACAAAGCTTTATCAAAGCTCCCCGAATGAACCCCTTGATGGTCTCCTGCCCTCAATGGGTAGACCTCTGAAAGATTTACCCATTGATCTTCTAAAACATCCAGACCAAAGGAAGATTCTGGTTCTGTGCTTGGTATGGTCTGAGTTAGCTGATCTCAGCCAGAGAAGTTGAGGGAGGAAATATATTACTGTCACCTCATCACTCCTGAGCTAGGATGAAGAGATTCCACTTCACTCAGAGTTTCTGCCTTTGATTACCACTGTTTAACACTTCCCAGAGGAGTGCATGCATGCACCAGAGAAGGAACAGATCAGGCTCCTCTGTCGTGACTGAACTATTGAACTGACATGAATTGAGTAGCCTCATAGCTGAATACCAGCGGAGTATATAATCCAGCAGCGTCAGAGCTTTTGTAAGAGGAAAGAAAATTTCATATGTGGAGAACAAACTGTTAGTAATAGGAACAGAATCCATGAGATAGAAGTACAGCTAGGATGGTAGCTTTAACAGCATTGTAGTGACTGGCTGTTACACTCCAAACCTAATATTCCCTTTTGTTTCAAGTTAATGGGACTGAATGTCAGGCAAGCGGGTATAACCAGCAGCAGATGGGATACCACCTGTATAGTCCTATAACCCAAACCAAATGTCAGCCCCTTCATATGTGTCATTGCAGCCGAATCATTTAGTTAATAATCCTGAGCACAAATGTTTCCATCAGAGGCTTTTTTTTACAAGCTTGTTGTCCTATGAAGGAATGGAGCTATTTATCAATACAATGTGTGGACCTTGAACATTGAAACGCACAGCCTGCAGTCCTGATGAAGCTGTTTCTAAAGGCCTGCTCTCACCTGTAGTTTGGCTTCGGGGAACCACTTTATACTTTGATTATGCAATTCATGGTTCAATCATTTGTGTTGTCATTGTTTAGATGTACTGGCACAGTGGTTAGTATTGCTGCCTCACAGCGCCAGGGACCTGAGAATTCCAGCCTCGAATTATCTGTGG
The DNA here is from genome assembly GCA_024679065.1 of Sphyrna mokarran. Taxonomy (NCBI): domain Eukaryota; kingdom Metazoa; phylum Chordata; class Chondrichthyes; order Carcharhiniformes; family Carcharhinidae; genus Sphyrna; species Sphyrna mokarran. Next base: position 90,929,880 of record JAGIQG010000011.1, read on the forward strand.
GGAAAAACCATTTTCCCCAGGTTCCCTCCACGTACTCCGGTTTTCTCCCATGTTCCAAAGATGCGCAGGTTAGATTGGTTGGCCATGATAAATTTCCCCTTAGAGTCAGAGAGATTAGGAGGGTAAATACATGGGGTTGCAGGAATAGGGCCTGTGTGAGATTGTTGTCAATGCAGGCTCGATGGGCTGAATGGTCTACTGTAGAGATTCTAGTTCTAGAATGTCTAGCCAGGGTAACCAGCCACTCAGTAGTAGCCATTCTACTTCATTTTACTCCATGTTTTGTTTAGTTGGAGTTAAACCCATGTTCGAGTGTGTCTTTTTAAATAAAAGATTCCTTTGTAGCTCCAGTCCATTGGGCTAAATTCTCTGAAATAACACCGAAAAATAATCTTGTTTAGAAAAACATGAGGGAGGGTTTAAAGCCTGGATTCACCGCCGGAGGCCCATTGACTTTCAGTGAGACAAGACAACCCTGTATTATCGGAACCATTTTCTTGTGTTAGTATAATAATCTGTGAGGCTTCCCAAATATTGGACAGAGTGATGTGCCTTCATTCTGACACATTGCCTCTGAACAAAGAAAGAGTTGAATTTGTAAAGCACCTACTTGAATGGATTGCATTTATACAGTATGTCCCAAGATCCATCAAAAAGTAAACTTTAGTTATTCGTCACAAGTAAGGCTTACATTAACACTGCACACTTCGGTGCCTGTAGGGACCAATGCACCTAACCTGCACGTCTTTTGGACTGTGGATGGAAACTGAAGCATCCGGAGGAAACCCACACAGACACAGGAGGAGAACGTGCAAACCCATACAGACAGTGACCCAAGCCAGGAATTGAGCTCGGGTCCCTGATGCTGTGAGAAGGTGTTATTTCAGAGGATTTAGCCCAATGGACTGGAGCTGCAAAGGAGTCTTTAATTCAAAAAGACACACTCGAACATGGGTTTAACTCCAACTGGACCATTCAGCCTGTCGAGCCTGCATTGACAACAATCTCACACAGGCCCTAACCCCGCAACCTCATGTATTTACCCTCCTAATCTCTCTGACCCCAAGGGGCAATTTATCATGGCCAACCAATCTAACCTGCGTACCTTTGGAATGTGGGAGGAAACCGGAGCACATGGAGGGAACCTGGGAAAAATGTGCAGACTCCGCACAGAAAATTCGAGGCTGGAATTCCCAGGTCCCTGGCGCTGTGAGGCAGCAATACTAATCACTGTGCCAGTACATCTAAACAATGACAGCACAAATGATTGAACCATAAACTGCATAATCAAAGTATAAAATGGTTCCCGAAGCCAAGCTACAGATGAAAACAGGCCTTTAGAAACTTCAGCAGGACTGCAGGCTGTGTGTGATGTAGTTTGGATGTTCAAGGTGTCCACACATTGTATTGATAAATAGCTGTATTCTTTCATAGGGACAACAAACTTGTAAAAAAAAAAAGCCTCTGATGGAAACACTTGTGCTCAGGATTATTAACTAAATGATTCGGCTGCAATGACAGATACGAAGGGGCGGACATTTGGTTTGGGTTATAGGACTAAACAGGTGGTAGAGGTCTACCCATTGAGGGCAGGATTGGCACTAAGCCACATAGATATTCGGATAGGTGGCCAAAGGGTTAAAGAGCTATGTTTTTACAATAACATCTCAATTTTATGGAATGGTATAAAAGTATGTGAACAAAGAACAAAACAGCATGGGAAACAGGCCCTTCGGCCCAACGAGCCCGTGCCACCACCCCGATGTCCCCACCTCTACCTGCGATCCCTGTCCATGTTTATAGATGTATGGATTAAAAACCAAATTTGAGACAATTTAGAGAGAATTTGTTTTGCCAATTAGCCTAAGAAGTTATGTGTTGCCACATAATTGGCTGCATTTTGAGTCATAGAATGTGATGTGACAAAGGTGGCAAGCTCTGTGCCACCAGAAAGAAAATCTACTATTTATCACACTACAGAAACTTTGCTTTATTAATGCTGTAATGTATCTGTTTTGAAATTTCAGTACTGTCTCTGTCACAGGCTGATAGTGGATGCATCAGCATCCATTATTATCCAGCAGTTCATTTTCTTCACCTCTTGTGTGCGTGAATGCAGGTTTGGCATGAGAGATGTGTTGCCATGCATGATATTTATTGAGGAGCACTGGATATCTCAGATGTTGGTGTCAGGGTGCAGTTGACTAGTCCCTCACACTGTTTAGAAGCTCTCATGAACAGTTTGTCCAGAGTTACTTGCTTCATTGATTTACTTCTAACATTGTGAATTTTACATTCTAGTGGGGAGATTAATATAACTTCCTGCTGGGAATAATTGGGTCTCAATTCACAGAAATGAAATACAGAGTTTTTACATGATCTAGAAATCATTAAATGACTTTTGAGGCAGTTCTTCACTTTCATGGTCTGCGTCTTATAAGAATAGAATCATAGAATACCTATCGTGCAGGAGGAGGCCATTCGGCCCATTGAGTCTGCACTGACAGTAGTCTAACCTAGGCCATATCCTTGTAATTCCACATAATTTCCCCCTGACACTAAGGGGCAGATCTGATTCCATAACCCCAAGTACGTACCCCACTAATCCCCCTAACCTATACATCTTGGGACATTAAGAGGCAATTTAGCCAATCTATCCAATCTGTCACTTTTGTAGGGAGGTGACTAGTTTTTCTTCAGTCATTACATGTCTGACAGGGACATTGTCATCAAATCAATTCTTCCAGTGCCTCATCAGAGACTTTCTTCATCAGTGTAGAATTCTGCACTCACTCTTTGGTTGCCTGCATCATTTTTAATCTTCAAATACAAAACCCTTCAAATTCTCCTGGTTTGTGATTATCTTCAAACATAATAGCCACTGGCTACAGTTTCTTCCAGCACTCCTGATCATTTTCAAGGGAACACAATCTCTTACAGCAGCAAATTCAAACTTTTCCGACTGTGATTGCCCCAAGATTGGGAATTCCTGCCTGAGGTCAACAGATCTCTGCATGGTCTGCCTCGCCCGCTTACTGTGATTCCCTTGGCTGGCAGGATAGAAAAATTCCATCCAGCATCTTTGATGGCGTGTGATTGGTGGAAGACGTTGATATCATCAATCTTGCTTTTGCCGTCAATCAGACATTCCATAAAGTTGCTTTATCTGATACCAGTTCTTCATGTGCCAATAACTCCTTGATCCATTGGTTGCATCAAGTATATAAGGGAGAGAAACAACAAAGATGATTCCATTGATCAACATGTCTGCAACAGGATTAGTATTCTGTAATTGTCCAAAACTACAATTGCTTTGCTATCACACAGAAGCATTTTTTTATTTGATAAACCACATCATCATCAAACCAGTCTTGGCAAATTTCTTGATTTATCCATGCATTTTTGCAGTATTTATATGTCACTGGTAAATGCTTAACATTTATTAATATGTGAGGATGAGCACACTTTCCAGTGACTCAAAGATTTGAACATGGATCCTGCAGCATATCCACACAGTATCGTAATGACACAATCTTTAAATTCTGCGCCTGCTTTCATCTCCTGCGGCTAGTTTGAAGCAGACAACGCCAGAAAAGGCCTCATCCGTGTTGAAGATTTGTTCAGCAGTCAAGTTTTTGGAAAATTTCAGCATTTACTTCATCAGCCAAACACTTCTCTCCAGTTACCCCATACTTCCAAATACTCCATTTATAATGGGCGCAGTGGTTAGCATTGCTGCCTCACAGCGCCAGAGACCCAAGTTCAATTCCCAGCTTGGGTCACTGTCTGTGTGGAGTTTGCATGCTCTTTGTTTGCTTGGTCCAAAGATGTGCGGGTTAGGTTCATTGACCACAGTAAGTAGCCCCTAAATGCCAGGGGGACTGGCTTAAGTAAGTGGAGTTATGGAGATAGGGCCTGGTGGGATTGTATAGACGCAGACTCAACGGGCCAAATTGGGGATCCTTCTGCACTATAGGCGTTCAATGAATCCTCCAATGGTGAAATCACAAGGCTCCTAATTTCCTTCTGCTCAGGAAACTGCTTACCATTCTTCATTATCAGAGGTTCAGAGAGTGGCTTGGCTTCACTGCATTGTTGTTTGAATCACTCAAACACTACATTGTCTAATCCTGACTTCATTGTTTGCGTTACATATTTTCTTTTCAAATCTGTTTTATTGGACTTGGTTTCGTTGTAGCACATATTATTTACTCCTCCTTAGCCTTTAAGACGTACAAAGAGATGGATGCAATATAACATTCTCTGGTGAATTTGTTTGCTGCTTTACCTGCATCCAAATGATGTAATTTTCCACTTTCTTGCAAATTGTTGGTGAAATTTGTATCTTTGTACTAGGCATTGATGAAGATGTAAAACTTAGATATTGTTTTTTGAAGACTACGGGAAATAAATCTGTTGGTTATTGAACAGATAAGTATGTGTTCAGGTGATTTCATGTGTTTGAAGGGAGCATTCACTGCCACAGCATGTCTAACCATCAACTTATAACCCAATCACTTTCATTCCCTGAAACCGACATTTCCAGCAAAATGGGACTATGGAAATTTGGGATTTTAATGTAATGTAATAATAATTTAACAAAGTGGGTGGGGAGCAGTGGGTTTAGACCATTAGACTAAAGTGCAGAAGTAGACCATTTGGTCCATCAAGTCAGTTGTTCCATTCAATTTCCATAGAACCATAGAACATTATAGCGCATAAACAGGCCTTTGGCCCTTCTTGGCTGTGTCGAACCATTTTTCTGTCTAGTCCCACTGACCATATCCCTCCACACCTCTCTCGTTCATGTAGCTGTTCAAACTTTTCTTAAATGTTAAAAGTGAGCCTGTTTTCACCACTTCATCTGGCAGCTTATTCCTCATTCCACAATCCCACCACTCTCTGTGTGAAGAAGCCCCCTCTAATGTTCCCATTAAACCTTTCACCCTTAACACATGTCCTCTAGTTTTTTTCTCCCCTAGCCTCAGTGGAAAAAACCTGCTTGCATTCATTCTATGTACACCCATCAAAATCTTATAAACCTCTGTCAAATCTCCCCCTGTTCTTCTACGCACCAGGGAATAAAATCCTAAACATTTATTCCGTTTAAGAATTAGCCCCAGATGAAGTTGCCATTGCACTTATGGTGAACCAGAAAAAAATCAGATATCGGTTGCACTGATGATACAAGATCTCTCTAACTTTTATGTGTACATTAGATGACCTGTTGGGGGACATGAAAAGCAAGATCTCAAGTCATTTTCAGGGTGAATTGTGCATATAATCAGATGTCAAAAGGCTGTGTTGTATTTTGATTTGTTGCCAAACTGTTTGGAAAAATTAACGAAATATATAATTTTGTCAATAATCATTTTATTATCATTACTTCTGCGTGTCAGGGTGGGAGCTATTTCCCATATCTCAATGCACAAGAACACAAGAAACAGAAGCAGGTTTAGGCCACTAGGCCCCAAGCCTGCTCACCATTCAATACCATCACGGCTGAACTAGGCCAGCTACAACTCCTTTTCTGTGCCATTCCCCATAGACTTCTACTCCTCCATCTATCAAATATTTATCCACTTCCACTTTAAATAATTCTAATGATCCAGCCTCCACCAACCTTTGGGGCAGACAGTTCCAGGGATTCCTCTGTGGAAAGATATTTCTGTATACCTCAGTTTTAAATGATTGGCCCTATATCCTAGGAGTCTCTGTGCAGAGTCTCCACATTCTCCTCATGTCACCTCATATGGGTTTCCTCCCGGTTCTCTGGTTTCCTTCCACAGTTTCCGTAAACATAGGAAAGGGTCATGGGTGGAAGTGGGAATATTAAAATGGTGGTGCGGGCTCATTGAGTCGAAGGGCCTGTTTCCATTGCTGTTTTGCTCTTTGCTCTTAGTCCAAAAGCTGTGCTAGTTAGGTGCATTGGCCATGCTAAATTCTCCCTCAGCATTTGCGAATAGGTGCCGGAGTGTGGCAACTAGGGGATTTTCACAGTAACTTTATTGAAGTGTTATGTAAGCCTGCTTGTCTCACCAATAAATAAATGTAAAAACTTTTAAACTTAAAAGAAATCTTGTAGCTATGTCCCCTGATTCCAGATTGTCCCACTAGTGAAAATGTCTCACCAGCTATCCTGTCAAACCCCCTCAGGATCTTATATATTTGAATAAGGTCACCCCTCACTCTTCTAAACTCTGAGAAATAGTGACTCAGACTATTCAGTCTCTCTTGGTAGGACAACACTCTCATCCCAGGAATTAGTATGGTCAATCTTCTTTGGACTGCTTCCAATGTTTTTATGTCCTTTTTAAGGTAAGGTTGCACATTTTATGTCTGGTAAATTATTTAGAAACACGGTGAGTGCTGCCTCTAAACCAACCACCCTCTTCCTGTGTCCTGATATTCTGAAAGAAGTTATCACCTGATTCCCATTAGAACCATAGAATTCTCACCTTTTGGCCATTTGTCCCATTTATTCTGCATTGAGTCTTTGAGAGAACAATTTACCCAGGCCTGACCCACCAGTCATCTGCTCGCTCTAACCCTGTAATTCCACATGTTTACTATGGCCATTCCATTTAACCTGCACATCTTTGGGTACTAAGGGGCAATTTAGCCTATCCAACCCTCCTCACCTGCACATATTTAAACTGTGGGAGGAAACTGGAATACCTGGAGGAAACCCATGCAGACATGGGGAGAATGTGCAAACTCCAAAACCAGAATCGAACATGGGTCTCTGGTTCATTAGGCAGCAGTGTTGACACTGCCACTGTGATATCCTACACACCGCTCACTGAACCACAATAAATATGAGTGGATTAAGTTCATACTTTCATATCTGATAGTATCATCGGGTAATATTAATTGGTCTTTAAGGGTGACGTTTTCATGGAATTTTACTAACTTGCCGGCCTGAGGCTCGTAAATCACACCCAACATCAGCAGAGAATGCCATTCTACGAACCTGTCCCGAGATGATAAAATTCCAGCCTTTGTCTCAATTGCTTTTGTTTTAAGGGTATTTTCATGCAAAACCAAAGCAAGAGTAAAACAGCAATAATCATGCTGTAGCGCAATTTCTGTATGTTCAGTTACTTAATCAGAAATCCTAAGATATAATATGAAGCCAGACTAGACAGACTCCAACAATTTTCTATTTTGACATAAATGTGAGAATAAGGTGTTTCACTCCAGGTGCAATTCTACTGACAAAACTAAACTTTATTTAATGAATGAATTAGCTTAACTTTTAACTATTGAACAGTACTTGAGACAAGATGCTATTCTTAACTGCTAACTTGTTTCTATCAGTTCCAATCAAGTAATATTTGTTATAGATGTAAACCCTTCTTTAAAATTAGTTAGCAAAACACAGGCTTACATATTTTGATTTAGTCTAATGGTCTTGGAGCTTTCACGGAGCCCCTGGAGAAAGAGAGGCTGAGGGCCACTTCCTTCTTCCAACAGCTACAGGCAGCAATTGCTCTTTATTTTAAAATGAACATTAAACTTTTTTTTCTGCAAGTTTAGCTTCTCCCATAATGCTGTACCTGCAAGTCAGCCTAGTCAAAGTTCACATGACTCTGCATACCCAATCTAAAATTCTAGAAGAACCTAAGTAAACAAAAGGTACATTAAATCTGCAAAGTAACATATCCTTTGCTAAAATTAGTTATTGTCCTGCTCTTGGCTTTGGAACAGCATGTTTTCCCAGACAAACTGACTTTGTAACAAAACACTGCCTTTTAAAATTAGCCCCACTTAAATGTAAAATATATTGAAGTAGCACAGTATCATCACATCTAATAATATGTTTAAAATCATGGGCAAGAAAAGCAAGCTTTGTGTTTGTAGAGGCTTGATGATTTAAGTCTATAAGGCCAATTTCACAAATACATGATTGTCGTGTTTTTCTGGTATGTTTCTCCCATAAGGTAACTGCTATTCAGGTGTGTGCATTTATAAAATTGATTCTCATATTTTCTTGTTCTTTCAGGTGACACAATAGCTGTGATTGCACTGGCTTGGTATGATTCATCATCATGTAGGATTAGCCATTGACGGCAGGATAATATTTTATTGTTGAGAAGGAAATAGAAGATGCTGAAAATGCTCAGCAGATTTTGGAGACAGGAGCAGAACTAACATTTCAGATTGATGGCCTCATCAGAACTGGCGATGAAAAGCTTGTAAGCAAGCATGGAGGCAGGGAAAAAGTCAAAAGTAAAGGTCAGTGATAGGGCAGGCGACAGGATTGAGTAATTGACCAAACGGGTGACAATGTCAGACAGAAGGTGGTAATGCTATTGGGACCAGTCTGAATTAAAGGTGGCTTCCCAGAAGGTGTGAATGGTTTGCAAAAGGCCATACAGCATGTCAAACCTGTCTCCCATTCCTGACTGGTTCGTATCCAAACTACTTCCAAAGACATGCATTTGCTGTGTTAAATTCTCCCTCAGAGTACCTGAACAGCCAGCGAAGTTTGGCAACTAGGGGATTTTTACTGCAACTTCATTGCAGTGTTAGCATAAACCTACTTGTGACACAAATAAACAAACTTTTAAACTTTAAAAAAAATCTTGTAGCTGCATCCCCTTGTTCGAGACTCCCTCACTAGTGAAAACATCTCACCATCTACCTGGTCAAATCCCTTCAGGATCTAATATGTTGGAATAAGGTCACTCCTAACTCTTCTGAACTCAAAGAAATACCAATCCAAGCTATTCAGTCTCTCTTGATAGGGCAGACCTCTCATCCTAAGAATTAGCCTAATGAATCTCCTTTGGACTGTCTCCAAGTTAATATATCCTTTAGGAAATGGGACAAAAACTCTCTGCATTGTTCAAGGTGAGGCCTCACCAACATCTTGGACAAGCTTACTTGTGACAGTAATGTAAAAACTCTAAACTTTTAAAAAAAACTATCCATTTTGGTTCCATGTTGTTACATTCCATTTGCCAATAAAATAAATCAATCTCATTTTTAAATTTTTTGTAAATATTTGTTGATGGGATGTGGCATTGCTGGCATTTATTGTCCATTCCTGAGGACATTTAGGAGTCTGCTATCGGTCTGGAATCATATGTAGGCTAGGCCAGTTAAGGACACAGATTTCCTTCTCTAAAAGGACATCAGATGGCTTTTTCCAACAATCGACAATTGTTTCATGGTTATCATTAGAATTCTAGTTCCTGATTTTTATTGAATTCAATAATTTTTGAATTGCCAGTATTGGTTTGAATTGCTGTAGGATAAAGGCCAATAATTCAATAGCCTTTAATGTTGCAGTTGTATAAAACGTTGGTTAGACCTCATTTGGAATACTGCGTCCAGTTCTGGTCACCTTACTACCGGAAGGACGTGGAGACTCTGGAGAGAGTGCAGAGGAGGTTTACCAGGATGCTGCCTGGTATGGAAGGTCTGAGTTACGAGGAGAGGTTAGGCAAATTGGGACTGTTTTCCTTAGAAAGACGTAGACTTAGAGGAGATCTGAGAGAGGTGTGCAAGATTTTGAAGGGGATAGATAGAGTAAACAGGGTTAAGCTTTTTCCTAGGATGGACTCAAATAGCACGAGGGGTCACGGGCTTAGGGTGAGGGGGGTAAGGTATAATTTGGATGCTAGAGGGAGTTTTCTCGCTCAGAGGGTGGTGGGGGTATGGAATGCGCTGCCAAGTAAAGTGGTGGAGGCAGGTACTCTGGAGTTATTTAAGAAAAACTTAGATGGACACATGAACAGAATGGGAATGGAGGGGTATAGAAAACTGATTTAAAATAGGGATCATGAGCCTTGGGAGTCCCTGGGAAGTGTGTAAAAAGATGATGATATTGATGTACTTGTTTTTATCCTACAGGTGCTTTGGTCCACCTTGTTGTCTAACGAGGGGCATACACACGATGGGTCGTGAGAGGACTGCTCTTGGATCTTTTTCGAGAGTATCCTACTGCTTCACGTTGTTAGAGTATGCTTGACCTAGACCATCTGATGGGCAACACGACAGTTCAGTGACTATCGCTGTGCTGTGCAGATACTTGGATTTGGGCCTGTGTCAGTGGGAGTTTGCACATTCTCCCCGTGCTTGCGTGGGTTTTCTCCGGGACCTCCGGTTTTCTCCCACATCCCAAAGATGTGCTCTTAGGCTAATTGGCAAAACAAATTCCCCCTAAATTGTCTCAAATTTGGTTTTTAATCCATAGATCTATAAACATGGACAGGGACTGCGGGAAGAGGTGGGAACATCGGGGTGGCGGCGTGGGCTCGTTGGGCCGAAGGGCCGGTTTCCCATGCTGTTTTTGTTCTTTTGTTCTTTGTTCAAATTAAGGATTTGAACATGGGTCCCCAGAGCATTACCCTGAGTCCCTAGCGCAGCAGCAATACCATTCCATCACTGCCTCCCCATTGATCCAATAACTACTGCTTTGTCAGAGGGAGAATTCCACACTCTATATGAAGACGTGTCTCCTTACTTCTCTCCTGTATAGCCTGACTCTGACTTTGAAGTAAGTGCCCTTGTTCTTTGTTCTTGTTCATTGAGGCGTATAAGATGATCAAAGGACTGGATAGGGTGGATAGTGAGAGCCTTTTTCCTCGAATGGTGATGACCAACACGAGGGGACATAACTTTAAATTAAGAGGTGGTAGTTATAGGACGGATGTCAGAGGCAGGTTCTTTACACAGAGGGTGGTGAGGACGTGGAATGCCCTGCCTGCAGCAGTTGTGGACTCGCCTACTTTGGGGGCATTCAAATGTTCGGTGGATAGGCATATGGATGATATTGGAATGGTTTAGGTTAGAGGGTCCACTGGCCGGCGCCACATCGAGGGCCGAAGGGCCTGTACTGCGCTGTAATGTTCTATGTTCTATGTTGTTCTGGGCTTCCAGGTAGTGGAAAACGTTTCTCCCTAAGGAGGCGGCTAAGAGGGGATCTTATTGAAGCATATAAGATGATTAGAGGTTTAGATAGGGTGGACAGTGATAGCCTTTTTCCTAGGATGGAGAAAGCTAGCACGAGGGGACACAGCTTTAAATTAAGGGTATGAGTTATAGGACGGATATCAGAGGTAGGTTCTTTACTCAAAGAGTGATTAGGGAGTGGAATGCCCTGCATGCAGCTGTTGTAGATGCGCCAAGTTTGGTGGCGTTTAAGAGGTTAGTTGATAAGTATATGGAAGAGAAGGGAATGGTTTAGTTGGAGGGGCATTGCTTTTTATTTTGGTCGGCACAACACCGAAGGCCGAAGGGCCTGTTCTGTGCTGTATTGTTCTATGTTCTATGTTCTAACATCCCAACGATTCCTTTCAATGTCACAAAAATCTGAGAGGGAGTATTGGTGGTTGTACTGATCTATTGATGTGAAATACAATATTGAAACTGTAATGTCCCCCATCACAAGATGCACATTGTCCAAGAGCTTGTGTTGAGTGTCATTGGAATTGCAGGATGCCGAGGTCAATATGGGACACAGAATGAGTGTCAAATGACCAGAAGCTGCCATGGGTCATACTTGTGGACTGAATGGAGATGATTAGCTTAAACACTCTCCCAACTTGTGTTTGGTCTCCCCAATAAAGAGGAAACTACATCAGTAAATAATTATACTAAATTAGCAGTTGAACCTTAATCGAGGAACCACTGATATTGGCGATCTCATAGCAAAGGAATCATCCTTTAAATGATACTTTTCGCTGGTATTTTTATACAAAAGTTACTTTATTACAAATATATACAGTCACTTACAATCCAGTGAATAGGATCTACCGTTAGCACCAATAAAAAAAACCCTGGCTGTATTGTGAACACAGGAATCCTGCAATTCCTCCCCAGGAACCAGAACCGTACACAATCCTACAATTATTTACAATCCCTAGCACATGCTACCATTGCTTTCATTTACACTTTTGTATGCATAGTTTGTGCTTTCCAATCAGAATGTCTTCGAGGTGAGTGTGGGGAAAGGAGTATGTAGCTTTATCAGGAATGCAAGTTTCTTTATAAACCTGAAAATACCTGAAATAGATTCCATTATCGCAATTACATTAAGTATGTACAAGATGAAGAAAATTCTTTTGTCTTATTTTAATTCATCCTTATTAGATACCAACTCTGACTTCTCCCCAATCCAGTATCCTGGTCTAAACCACCTCTTCCACCAACTGGATCTGGCTGTGCAAACTCCCAGTGTGAGGAACTGATATAGATTTTTAAATTCTTTCACACATGGTGGGTGTCGCTGGCTAGATCAGCATTCATTGCCCATCCCTAATTGCCCCTTGGCAAATGAGCAGCTCCTTGAACAGCTGCAGTATTGGAATCATAGAATCCTGCAGTGCAGAAAGAGGCTATTTGGCCCATCAAGTCTGCACTGATCATAATCCTACCCGGGCCCCATCCCCATATCCCCATGCATTTACCCCAGCCAGTCATCCCAACAATAAGTAACAACTTAGCATAGCCAATCCATCTAACATACACATCTTTGGACTGTGGAGGAAACTAGAGCACCCAGAGGAAATCCACACAGACAGGGACCCAACTGGAAATTGAACCTGGGTCCCTGCGGCCATGAGGCAGCCCCATGTGGTGATGGTGCATCCACAGTGCTGTTAGGAAGTTTCAGGATTTTGATCCAGCGACAGTGAAGGAACGGTGATGTATTTCCGAGTCAGGACAGTGAATGCTTGAAGGAAAATCTGCCCTTGTCCTAGCTGCTGGAGTTCATATATTTGGAAAGTGCTGTTGAGGACCTTTGCTGAGTTGCTGCAGTGCATCTTGTAGATGCTATGCACTAATGCCACAGTGTACTGGTGATGGAGGGATTGGATGTTGAAGGTAGTGGTTGTAGTAGGCTGCTCTATCTTGGATGATGCTTCTTGAGTCCTGGTGGAGTTGCACACATCTAGGCAAGTACAGAATATTCCATCACGTTCCTGACTTGTGCGTTGGAGATGGTGGACAGGCTTTGGGGAGTTAGGAAATGAGTTACATTCGACATACTTCCCAGCCCCTGACCTGCTGTTGTAGCTACAGTACTTATATGGCTGGTCCAGTTCAGTTTCTGGTCAGTGGTAATGCCCAAGATATTGATAGTGGAGGATTCAGCAATGGCAACGCCTTTGAATGTCAAGGGAAGATGGCTGAATTCTCTTTTATTAGAGATGGTGTGTGGCAGTTGTGTGGCACAAATTTTACTTTTCAGTTACCAGCCCAAGCCCGAATGCTGCCCCCATACCTTGCTGCCAATGGACAAGGACTGCCTCAGTATCTGAGGAATCATAAACAGCACTGAACATTATGTAGTCATCAATGAACATCACCACTTTTGATCTCATAATGGAAGGAAGGTAATTGATGAAGCAGCTAAAGATGTTTGGGCCCAGGACACTACTCTAAGGAATGCTTGCTGAGATGCCCTGGGACTGACAACAGTCTATGGCCATCTTCCTTAGTGGGTCTGAATCCAACCAATGGAGATTTTTCCCTGATTCCTATTGACTCCAGATTTGCTAGGGCTCCTTAATGTTAAATGTTACCAAGGGCAGTCACTCTAGAGTTCAGATCTTGTCAGTGATTGGACCAAGGCTGTAATGAGGTCTCCTCTTTTCCCGAAGGTGGCTCAGGAAGGATTAATCATGGCCTAATTTCTTTATCCCGTCACCAAGTCAATTGTGTAATATCCGGATCAGAACTGTTACATTCCCCTGCACCATCTCTGAGCCCTGGGTCAAATCATAACATATAGTGGCCAGAGCTGTATACAGTATTACACACGTGTATTGAATTGAAGATTGGACCACCATGAATTCTCAGGATTGGGAAGTAAATTCAATGATCCGCAAATGGAACACGAAGGGGGCACAGACAGCAAACTCCGACATGATAATCCAAACTTTACAACCCCTGATCACTCCAAGCGCAGCTTGATAGTACAAGGAGAGATCACTGAATTACAGTTTGAAAGTTGACCGTTCCTGTTGGATGCAGTCGGTCAGTGCATACATTGCTCTTGAAGAGGAGAGGCGCCCACAGCCACGGGACTCTTGATGAGTGTTTAATCAGGAGTTACAGATATAGCCCCTTTCTTACTCTCAGAATATTTCAAAGGTTTTGCAGCCAATCAAGTGTATTCATTGTTATAGGAAACACAACAGCCAGTTTGTCACAGCAAGATCCCACAAAAGCAATGAAGTAAAATTTTGAGGTGCTGCTTGAGAAATGAATGTTCATAGAATCTCTACAGGACAGAAGGCAGCTGTTCAGCCCATTGAGTCAGCACCGACCACAATCGAACCCAGGCTCTATCCTGGGTTTACCCTGCTAATCCTCCCTGACACTAGAATCAATTTAACATGGCCAATCCATCTAACCAGCACATCTCTGGGAGGAAACCCACATGGGGAGAATGTGCAAACTACATATGGACAGTGACCCAAGGCCAGAATTGAAGCCGGATCTCTGGTGCTCTGAGGCAGCAGTGCTAACCACAGTGCCAGTATGCCATCCTGTTAGACAGGTATTGGCAGTGGATACAGTTTTCCTTTCCTTTCCTGGATACATCTCACTTTACCTAAAAATCCCTCAAAATCTGGAACAGAAAAGACAGTGGGCAAGATTTTCCAGGTGCACTCACCTTAAAACTGGAAAAATCCACCCTCCACCCCCCCCCCCCCAATCACCCCACCGAAGTCAATGGACCTTTCCATAGTCCATCCCTCGCCCGCTCGAATTCCCGTGGTGGGCGAGACAGTAAAATTCACGCCAGAAAGTGGTCACTTGCCACTGAAACTGCACAGGCAGCATTGAGGAAAAAGAGAGCAGATATGAGAGTAAAGTTCTGACCTGCTAGGCCCTTTTAGTTTTAGAATCAGTCAGATCAATATTGCAATAGTGACTACACACTTCAAAAATCATCTCACGGGCTGGGAACCACCTTAGGACACCTTGATATTATGAGATACAACATATGTTGACCAGAAGATTCTTATTGATTTCTTGCACCTTCTTCTCCTCAATGTCAAGGTTTTTGTTATGGTTCCTGGAGAAGCTTGAGTGCAGGCCTTGACAGGGAAGGGGCTTTCACAGGCTGATAGTGTCCTCACCCAGTGCAGTACACAGCGATGGATGCTGGGTGGCCCTGGAGGACCTTTTGCTTTCCCTCACTGAGGTACAGTGTGACATCCCTAACCCTGCAGCCAGCTATCTAAGCCTGCACTGAGCTTCATCCTGAGCTGAGACCTTGTCCTAACACTGGGTGCTGCCTCCGCAGTGAAATCAGGAGGGGAACTCACTCAATGCGATTTTATTTTTGCCTTTGAAGCTGAATTTAACTGCGTAACTCGCATGTCTTGTCCTTAGCAAAGCACTTTACTGGAGCATAATCAGACAAAGAAACTGGCACAAAGCCAAAGACTGAGAGCTTGGTTAAAGAGATATATTGTAAGGAACATTTTAAAGGGGGAGAGGTGGAGGGAATTCTAGAGCTCAGGGCCCAGGCAGCTGATGGAAGTGAAGTGAAAAAGTCAGAAATGGGCAAAAGGCCTGAATAACCACTGGCCTGTACAGCTAACTGTCAATCATCTAAAGTAAATCTGATCTCTGACAACAGTTACTCCCCATCAGGAGTCATTAAAACAAGGAGGGAATTAAAACCTTGCACAAGTTGATATTAGCATTTACATCTGCGCTTTGACAAGTTTCCAGTCCCACTAGGAAAAAATTCTGTGTTGAAGTCAGTGGGCGTAGTTAGTGCAGGAGGTCCTTCTGCTGGACTGTCTGGTACCACACTGCAGTGGGGAGATTCTGACAGCCCATGTACTCCCGCTTCACTTCTTCTGGAGTTAGAGGCGGGTTGTTATAACAGGGTCCTCCATAGATGGTGCTGTTCAGGAGTCCAGAAGTGGATTCAACAACTCCATGACTTGAGAGAGCAGTCCATGCAACATTCTGGGAAAATCATAAGTCAAATAGAGTTTAATGCTTTTCCAAGCGGAAGTTAAAGGTCCAATAATTCAATCACAGCTGTACCTGATACAATTGATGTGCCATTCCTTAGCAAAAATATTCCACATCCCCCATTTAACTTGAACTAAAATAAATTGTGTTCTGTTACCATGATAGCTTCTCCCAATTGCAGTCAATAATCGTACAATCCCTACAATGCAAAAGGAGGCCATCTAGTCCATTGAGTCTGCACCAACCATTATCTCACCCCATAACCCCACATATTTACCCTTCAAATCCCCCTAATGTTAAGGAGCAATTTAGCACGGCCAATGAACCTAATCCGCACATCTTTGGATAGCGGGAGGAAACCAAAGCACCCGGAGGAAACCCATGCAGATGCAGGGAGAACGTGCAAACTCCACACAGACAGTGACCTAAGATGGGAATCGAACCCGGGTCCCTGGCAGTGTGAAGCTATCCACTATAACATTGTGTCTCCCTTAATTAATTAACACCAGTCACAAACCATGGTTGCCACTCAGCCAATAGACATCTTGTTCACTTGAACAAGGCTGACGTTTCAATCCGTTCTTCCGGATAACATCTCCCTCAGTTTGTTCCAACATTCACTGGATAGCAAACAGATCCACCAGCCCCATTCCCTTGTCAGTAAGGCACATGTTATACCCTGAGTATTGAAAGAACAATCTTGTGCTCTAACTAGCAAGTGTAATGAACAGAAAAGAGATTCACAGGACAAGAGATGCTTATGCTTACAACATGGTGACAGGGGAAGAATGGGTGTGTCCCAGTAGGGTCTGGGAGAAAGTGAGACTGTTCCTCAGTGTGGGGAGAGAGAATAAGCAGATGGTTCTCCAGTGTGGGGACAGGAGAAATATTTCCAACATAGTATGATGAGCAATACACCCATTTCCCTTCAATATAAGGACATTGTAGTGGGGCCACTCACTATCCTTCCAGAGAATAACATAGCAACACAAATGGAAGATAAATATGGCCCACTTTTTAAGAAAGGAGGGAAAGTGGAGAACTACAGATCTGTTAGTTTGATCTCAGTCGGAGGAAAAATGTTAGAATCTATTATAAAGAATGAGGCAACTGGACATTTAAAAAGTAAAATTGGGCAGAGTTAGCATGGATTTATGAAAGGGAATTTATGTTTAACATGTTTGAGTTTTTAGTAGAATAATTAGAAAACCAGTAGATATGAGGTATTTGTATTTTCAGAAGACTTCTAAGAAGGCCTCACACAAGAGGTTAGTAAATAAAATTAGACCTCATGGGATTGGGATGATATCCTAGAATGGATTGAGAATTGGTTAACAGAGAGTAGCCAGAGACTTGGGCGGTCAAGGGGGCAGCTCTGTCTTGCATGCCATGTACATTTTTAAATAACTTTTAACTGACCTTGAAGACGTAATCAAAGAGACATTGATCGGGCTGAAGTTCTCCCCAAAATTCAGTGAAGCAGGAGGCCCAGGTGAACTCTGACCCCCTGCTGTTGCTGATCAAGATGACATTTGGATGTTTCTTGGAAGAAAGCAGTTTCTTCACCAGAGTCCCAGGATAACTTTGATCGACAAATATTAGAACCCGTCGCGCATTGCACCCTTCCAGATCCATCAGAAACTCTCCCACTGTGTACTTCTCCTTCTGGTCAGCCTGAAGATTTAATTCAAGCACAGTGTTCAAGCCTGAAATATTACATAGAACTGGGACTCCACTTATCTGTACAGCATCTTAGCTGCTCTGATGGCCTTGCTTGCAGATCAGAAGAATCATAAAATCATACAGTGCGGAAGTGGCCCTTTGGTGCATCGAATCTGCACTGACACGCAAGAAACACCTGACCTCCTACCTTGGCCCATAGCTCTGAATGTTATGGCGTGCCAAGTTCTCATCCAGATACTTTTAAAGGATGTGAGGCCACCCACTTCCACCCCCCACCCCCGGACAGTGCATTCCAGACCATCACCATTCTCTGGGTGAAAAAGTTTTTCCTCACGTCACCCCTCAACGCCTCATCTTGAACCAGTGTTCCCTTGTGAATAATTCTTCAACTATGGGGAATAGCTGTTCCTTATCCACCTTGTCCATATCCCTCATAATCTTCTATTGCTTTCAAAAACTGTTTTGAGTGCGCTGACAGCGGTTATAGCATTGGGGAAGCTTGGGAGAACTGAATGACATTGTTGAGCCTCTTTGGTAAGCAGTTAAGAGTTAGCCATGTTGGTACGGGGCTGGAGGAATCGGCTCAGACTAAGTAAGGAGGGCAGGTCTTCTTCCCTAAGTGACCTTAGCGAATCAGTTTAATTTTTAAGGACAAGCTGACAGTTTACACAACCACTTTTATTGCCCCAACATTTTTTAATTTATATTTAATAACCAAATTCATATTTGCAAATGGTCATGACTAGACATGTTTTATTTAGAGGGTGACAGATTCTATGAAACTATTCAAGAGTTCTCCCTAATATCCTGGACCAGTGTCTTTTCCTTAACCACTGCCCAGTCATTATCACATCACAGTTTGTGCAAATTGGCTGCTGTGTTTCCTACATTCCAACAGTAATTCCAAGTTTATTTATTTATTGATATCATAAGTAGACTATGATGGTGCATTGACCTGAACAGGCACCAGACTGTGGTGACAAGAGGAATTTCACAGTAACTCCGTTGCACTGTTAATGTAAGCCTTACTTGTGACTAATAAATAAACTTTAGGCATAGTTTCATGTTTGGTGCAGGTCATTGGAGGGCCAAAGGGCCTGTTCCTTGCTGTAATTTTCTTTGTTCTTAGGCTTAATTAACACTGCAATGAAGTTACCGCGAAAATCCCCCAGGGGCCATATTCTGGCACCTGTTCGGGTACACCAAGGGACAATTTAACTGGCCAATGCAGCCTAACCAGCCCGTCTTTCGGACTGCAGAAGGGAACTGGAGCAGCCGTGTTCCATCGCGTACAAGCATCTAGAGAGATCCTGGGACAGTATGAGGAGCTGTTTGAATGGGAGTTCTTCCTTTTCCACATTAATAGGAGCAGGATCACCTCAATAAGATGATTGGCAAAAAGTGTCATCAGCTCACGGAGACAGATTACGGGATAAACCACCTGAAAGTCCATTGGAGATTAATTAAAACATTCATCCCCAGGTAGAAATAAATCTGCAGCCTGCACAAATCACGGGCGAATTATTGTTGGAGATTACTGAGAAATTAAATTCCAGGCATGCTGTTTATTATCAGGAATTTTTTAAAAATTTAAACTGATAGCCAAACTGTAATGAATTGTTCGAAGCCCCTTTCTGTCTCCTGGATCAGATACCAGGACAAAGAAAACTGGGATTAAGGTGAAATGAAAGTGTTGCTTCTCCAGCTTCACTGGAACTTAGTCCTTGTAGCTGCTGCCTTTTGTGATCCATTTAATCCAGTCCCTGAAAGGGTGCATTAGACAGGCCATTATTCAGTTTTCTCCACTCCTCACTCACTTCTACAAATAAACACTTTACAATTGCCTTTTCCTGCTCTTGAATGGTATCCCTGATGCTGAAAAGCATCCTTTAAAAATAACTTTACCCTACCTGAATAAAGGAATAATGTTATCTTTCCTATTTTCACTTTCAATTTGAGACTATGGGAAACAATCTGGACTCAACCTATTCTGATACATCATGTGTTCAACTTGTGCCAATATGGAGTGTTTGGACAGAACGACCTGTTCTTGTGTCATATGTAACAATATGTGAAAACGGATTTGAAGGGGGCAGTTTGGTCCTTTGAACCTGCCCTGCTGGACAAAGTCCATTTTGATGTCTGCCCCCCATGACTTGATCCTGAGTTCTCTCTGGACTGATTCAAGTCTTAACTTAACCTGTACCAGAGCCAAGAATATAGGGGCCCAAGTAGGTAAATACAGCGAAACCCAGCCAGTGAGTTACTTTCAAAAGTTTTTAAACTTTATTTATTAGTGTCACAAGTCGACTTACATTAAACTGCAATGAAGTTACTGTGAAAATCCCCTAGTCGTCACAGTCCGAACCTGTTCCGGTACACTGAGGGAGAATTTAACATAACATAACCAGCACATCTTTCGATTGTGGGAGAAAGCCTGAGTACCCGGAGGGAACTCACACAGACAGGGAGAGAATGTGCAGACTCTACACAGACAGTGTCAAAGCCGGGAATCGAACCTGGATCCCTGGTGCTGTGAGACAGCAATGTTAATTATTGTGCTACCACGCCTCACTAGTGGAAGATAAGAAATGTGGCAGCTTACTAACATGCTACAAACCCTATGAACAGTAATCCGATGACAATCAGATAATCTGCTAAGATCAAAGCACTAAGCTCAGTCAGGATACTGGGAAAACTCTCCTCGTGATCGGCGGTGTGGGGTCTTTGACATCCACCAGAGTAGGCAACTGCTCAGCATGGATTTCAAAAGGGAAACTCCTTCTTGACCAACCATATTGTTCTTTTAAAGGAGGTTACAGAGAAAGTAGATAATGGTAATGTAATAGATGTAATGTATTTGCATTTTCAAAAGACTTTGATAAGGTGCTCCATAATAAACTATTGAATAAGGTTAAGGAATGTGGAGTCAGGGGATAGAATGTATTTCTACCTGACTTTAATACAGAAAGCAGAGAGTGGGAATAAAGAGTTTAAGTTGATTTATTAGTGTCACAAAGTAGGCATAC
This sequence comes from Sphyrna mokarran, assembly GCA_024679065.1. NCBI lineage: Eukaryota > Metazoa > Chordata > Chondrichthyes > Carcharhiniformes > Carcharhinidae > Sphyrna > Sphyrna mokarran. The sequence continues at coordinate 90,950,549 of JAGIQG010000011.1, forward strand.
AAAATAGGAGTAAGAGGTGGATGCTTGAGCCTGCTCCGTCAGCCAGAGTCTACATTCCTCTCCTGCCCTCCATATCCTGATTCCCTTGTCAGTCAATACTTTATCTAATTCAGCCTTGAATATATTCAATGACCCAGTCTCCACAGCTGTCTGGAGAAGGGAATTCCATATGCTAACAATTCTCTGAGAAATTCCTCATTTTATTGCTCAGAAGACCACTTATTTTAAAACTGCCTTCTAGTTTTAGAATCCCCACAAGGGGAAACATTCTATCAGCTTCTATCCTATCACACCACCTCACTTATGTTTCCTATGTAAAGGCAAAGGCACCTCTGACAGTGTAGTAATCCCTCAGTACTGCACTGAAAGTCTTCTTTATGGGTTTGGGTCCCTGCATTCACTTAAATCTAGTGTTACATTATGAAAGAACAAAATCTCAGTGTTTGTTTAAATACCTACAATTCCATTTTTATTGACGTCCCAGAGCAGCATGGTCCCATCATTTCTTGTGGGGCTGTTGAGATACAGAACCAGAGAATCGGCACAATTGACGGCACGGCAGATGTAGGAGATGTAACTGCGAATCATCACCTTCTCCGTAGCTGGGTAGATGTCCTCAGTCTCCTCATCCACTGGAAAGAAAACAGTGACATCAGGAGGCTGACTCAACTCACTCATCTTTAATCAACATCACCAAATAAATTCTCTGCTCGTTCTCACATTGCTATTTGTGACAAAGGCTCATCCTGACTCGATAAGTTGGCTCTATTCTCTCTCCACAGATGTTTTTTGCCCCGAACCCGGAAAATCCCACCTGAGATCAACGGATTCCTGCTATGAATCCTGCGGGGGCAGGATGGGGAAGCTCTCCCCGCTGAGATTCTCCAGCATTTTCTGTTTCGGATTCCAGCATCTATAGTATTTTCTATTTAATTGCCTTTCTATTTAATTGCTATTTGTGGAATTTGCTGTGCACAAACTGGTGACCATGTTTCTCACATTATAACCATGGTTACACATCAGGAGTACTTCATTGGTTGTAGAGTATTTTGAGATGTCCTGGGGTCTTTGTAGATGCAAATCTTTATTTCCAATTTATTTTCCCCAATTTCTCAACTTCATTTTCGCCTTCTTTCCTTCACATATTTATCCAGTTTTCTTCTGCAGGTTACTATTGAATCTAATTCCAGTGCCTTATTCCCGGCTTGCACATTTTCCCTGTGAGTTTTCTCCGGGTGCTCTGGTTTCAGTCCAAAGATGTGCGGATTAGGTGCATTGGCCTTGCTAAATTGTACCTTAATATCCCAGGTTGGGGGAATTTACGGGGTAAATATGTGGGGCTATGGGGCTTGGATGGAACTGTGGTCACTGCAGACTCGATGGGCTGAATAGCCTCCTTCCTTGTAGGGGTTCTATGATTCTAAATCTCCCTTCAGTGATTAAGTTAATCAGTACAGAGCCCGATATGGCAGCATTTACCAGGAATCTGATTGTGCTGCTGATACGGAATGCAGTTTGGCTGCATTTACTGGGGAATTGCGAATGGTGTGAGTCTAGTTCCAGGCCTCGGGTTATTTTTACTGGTGCAGACTGATATGCTTTGGTATTTACCTGGGACCTGGCCATCTCCTGCAAAGAAGATTTTGATGTTCTCTGTCCGGAAGCCGTTCCTCCGCAGCATTCGGTAAAAGTGTAACACGTTGTACACGTGCCGCTGGTACGTGAGGTGTTCCCTCCACCCTCCTGAAAATTAACCATATGGCAGCAATGAGGAGATAAAGCTGTGAATCTATTGCTGAAAAACTCGGCACACACAGGGATCTGGACCCATGGCCTTGGATGATGAATAATATTCTTGCCTGAGATAGAAGCTTTGGGTTTGAACAGAAACTTAAGCCCTTCATGCAATCATGCTCTCCAGTATGATACTGAGTGCTGTCATTTCCAGATTCTTGTCTTTCAGATGGGATGCTAAACTAATTCTCGTTTCTCAGGTGAATTTAAAGATCCCATAGCTGGTATTGGAAGAAGAGCTGGAACAACATTCACCCTTTAAGCAGCATCACACAACAAAATTATCATCATTACAGCATTGCTCCACTCCATTCCTCTTCCCTACTATCTCTTGTTCTTTGCTCTCCTCTCTACCTTTCTCACTCCTCCCTGCTTCACTCTTCTATCTCCCCTCAACATTTCTGAGTCTCTGGTTCTCTTTCAGCTTTTGCCTCCATTTTTAACATTCTTTTATCTTCCTCCATCACTCAAGGAAATTTGGCTTGACAGCTATGGCTCTCACCAACTTTTACAGATGCACCACAGAAAGCATTTTTTCTGGTTGTGGTACAGCTTGGTAATGGGCTCCTGTTCTGCGCAAGACCGCAAGGAAACACAAAAGGTCATGAATGTAGCTCAACCCATCGTGCAAACCAGCTTCCCATCCATTGACTATGTCTACACTTCCTGCTGCCTCGGCAAAGCAGCCGGCATCATTAAGGACCCCCACGCACCCCGGACATCATCTCTTCTACCTTCTTCCTTCGGGAAAAAGATACAAAAGTCTGAAGTCGCGTACCGACTGACTCAAGAACAGCTTCTTCCCTGCTGCTGTCAGACTTTTGAATGGATGTACCTTGCATTAAGTATCTCGACACCCTGGCTGTGACTGTAACACTACATTCTGCACTCTCTCCTTTCCTTCTCAATGAACGGTATGCTTTGTCTGTATACCTCGCAAGAAACAATACTTTTCAGTGTATGCAAATACATGTGACAATAATAAATCAAATCAAATCAAATCAAAATTAAATTCTTTGCTCTTTCCTCTTGCAATCCTTCTTGTCTTATCCAACAGCAATGCACCCCCCCCCCCCAACAACTTTCTCCTTCACTTTGTCTCCTCTTCTCACTCTCTTTCTCTCCACTCCATTTCTCATCCATTTTCCTTCACACACTCTCTCCCTGTTTCTTTCTCTCTCTCTCTCACTCTTTCTCTGATGAACACACACATATATCTCACCGGAGAGCAGTACTCCATGGTCACATGTCTGGTACATGCGACAGGATTTCTGTGATGACACCTGTTGCCGATGACACCGGCGTGTGTTTTTGTTTAGTTCACAGTTGGCGACGGCAGGGTTGGGGCTGGTGATGCTGAGAGGCTGAGGACATGCTGCAAAACCCTTCTGTTCTGGAAGGAGAAAAGATAGTGTTACTCTGAGCTCATTCCCTCAATCCTGCTGGGAAGGGGGAGAGTGGAGGGTTCCTTAATGCAAATCATTGATATCAGCGTCGTGACTGATACTTAATCCCGAATTGAAATCTGAAATTTGAGGATCAAATTCTACTCCCTCTGAAATATTCTGGGGAATTTGTACTGTAATCTGCCCATGGGGAAACTGTTCGTTTAGATACATTGCTATTTTCACACCTCTCCAATTTTGTATAAGAAAAGGTGGAAGGCATTCACTCTGTTGGTGATAGTTCCACCTTCCTGCACTATTCAATATATCCCAATTTCATTAGTCTCCAAAAATGTATCAATCTTGGTGTCAAATATATTTGGCTGAGAATCGGTAGCTCTCTGGGATAAAGGGTTTTAAATAACCATCTGAGTGAAGAAATTTCTCCGCACCTCAGTCCTAAATGACTAACCTCTTACCCTAACTTCTGAATTTAATAGAACATAAAATGGATTCAAAACAGAAGCAGGATACTCACTCCATCAACTCTGCACCAGCTCCCTGAAAGAACACTTGGAATATCCCAAGGGTAAGGGGTTTGGATGGTGTGGAGTTTGTTAGGTGCGTTCAGGAAAGTTTTCTGACACGGTACGTGGAAAAGCCTACGAGAGGAGAGGCTGTACTTGACCTGGTGCTTGCTAATAGCCAGGGCAGGTGTCGGATCTCACGTTAGGTGAACATCTTGGGAATGGGGATCATAATTCTATCTCTTTCACGATAGCGATGGAAAGAGATAGGATCAGGCAGGCTAGGAAGGTGTATGTCTGGAGTAAGGGGAAATATGAAAACATTAGGCAGGTAATTGGACGCATAAACTGGAAGGAGGTGTCCTTGGGGAAGAGTACAGAAGGAAAGTGGCGGTTTTTCAAGGAATGTTTGTCTAGGGCACTGCAAGACAATGTCCCGAGGAGTCAAGGAGGTTCTGGTAGGACGCGGAAACCGTGGTGTACGAAGGTAGTGGTGAACCTAGTTAGGAAGATAAAAATGGTATATAAAAGGTTCGGAGAGCTAGGGGATGTTAGGGATCTAGAGGAGTATAAGGTGTGTAGAAGGGAACTTAAAAAGGAAATTAGGAGAGCCAGAAGGGGTCATAGAAGGCCTTGGCAGGGAAGATTAAGGAGAATCCCAAGGCCTTCTACAAATATGTGAAAAGTAAAAGGATGAGAAGAGAAGGGACAGGGCCTATAAAAGGTGAAGGGGGAAAAGTCTGTGTGAATCCGGAAGAAATGGCAGAGGTTTAACGAGTACTTTGCCTCGGTACTCATGGTGGAAAGTGAACTGGGAGATTGTACTGCAGGTTTGCGGCATACGGAAAAGATTGAGTATGTGGATGTTAGGAAAGAGGATGTGTTAGACCTGTTAAATTCTATCAAGATAGACAAGTCGCCGGGATCGGATGGGATGTACCCCAGGTTATTGTGGGAGGTGAGGGAAGTGGTTGCAGAGCCCCTGGCGATGATCTTTGCGTCGTCCATGGAAACAGGAGAGGTTCCGGAGGATTGGAGGATTGCGGATGTGGTTCCTATCTTTAAGAAAGGGAACTGGGATAGTCCAGGAAATTACCGACCAGTGAGTTTGACTTCAGTGGTTGGTAAGCTGATGGAGAGGCTTCTGAGGAATAAGATATATGAACATTTGGAGAAGTTTGGACTGATTAGAAATAGTCAGCATGGTTTTGTCAAGGACAGGTCATGCCTTACGAGCCTAGTTGAGTTCTTCAAAAATGTGACTGAACACATTGACGAAGGAAGGGCGGTGGACGTAGTGTACATGGACTTTAGTAAGGCGTTTGATAAGGTCCCACATGCAAGGCTTCTGAAGAAGGTGAGAGGGCATGGGATCCAAGGGGCTTTGGCCTCATGGATCCACAACTGGCTTGCCGGCAGAAGGCAGAGAGTGGTTGTGGATGGGTCTTGTTCTGCATGGAGGTCGGTAACCAGTGGAGTGCCCCAGGGATCTGTTCTGGGACCCCTGCTGTTTGTCATTTTCATAAATGACCTGGATGAGGAAGTGGAAGGATGGGTTAGCAAGTTTGCCGACGATACAAAGATCGGTGGTGTTGTGGATGGTCTGGAGGGATGCCAAAAGTTGCAGCGGGACATAGGCAGGATGCAAGACTGGGTGGAGAAGTGGCAGATGGACTTCAACGCAAATAAATGTGTAGTGGTCCATTTTGGCAGGAATAATGGGATGAAGGAGTACAGTATAAGGGGTAGGAGTCTTAGCTGTGTTGTAGAGCAGAAGGATCTCGGGGTCCAGGTCCATAGGACTCTTAAATCGGCCTCACAAGTGGAGGACGTGGTCAAGAAGGCGTACGGTGTACTGGCCTTCATTAATTGAGGAATAGAGTTTAGGAGTCAGGAGGTAATGATGCAGCTGGAGAAGACTCTTGTCAGAACCAGTTGGAGTATTGTGCGCAGTTCTGGTCGCCTCATTATAGGAAGGATGTAGAGGCTATTGAGAGGGTTCAGAGGAGATTTACAAGGATGCTGCCTGGATTGGGAGGCAGGTCTTATGAAGATAGGTTGAGAGAGCTGGGACTCTTCTCACTGGAGAGACGTAGGTTGAGAGGCGACCTGATAGAGGTTTATAAAATGTTGAGAGGAATAGATAGGGTTGACTCTCAGAGACTATTTCCCCGAGTGGAAATGGTCAATACGAGAGGACACAGATTTAAGGTACAGGGAAGCAAATACAAAAGAGATGTCAGGGGTAGGTTTTTCACTCAGACGGTGTGAGTGAATGGAACCGACTGCCGTCGGAGGTTGTTGATTCAAACTCACTGGGGTCTTTTAAGAGACTTCTGGATGAGTATATGGAAAAGAACAGGATAGGGGGTTATAGATAGGTCTGTGGATTGGTAGATGTGATCGGCGCAACTCGTGGGCCGAAGGGCCTGTTTGTGCTGTATTGTTCTATGTTCTAACAGTTTCGTTAGTCCAGCTCTGCGGTCTTTTTCCGGCAGTCCTGGCTTTCTTTTCCCTCTCTGAAGCTTAGCCAGTTCCATTGTGAAAACTTTGATTGAATGTCCCTCCATGCAGCCCCTCAGACTATGCTGTTAAAAACATTTCTCCTCATGCTGCCTTTTGTTTTCTTGACAATGACCGTAAACCTGTATCCTTATAAAGTTTTAAATTCTCTAGCCAGGGACAAACAGCCTATTCAGTATCTATCTTGGCTAACTCCCAAAGAATATTGTACATTTCTGTGGAATCGTCTCACATCCTTATAAACTCCAGAGAATCTAGAACTACCTTCTTAAACTCTATCATTCTGACAGCTCTTCCCCATCTGGAATCATTGCATCCCCTCTCCATTAACATCAATATCAGATGGGTGTCACACTGATATTCCATTCCATCCCTGTGGTTGCAAGCCTGGCAATCTGGGTTAAAAAGTTCTCAAAATTTTTCTGGAAAACCCCACTTAAAAGAAATAATTTATCAAAGACTATCCAACATTCAATCGAATATACCAGGTTAATTTCAATAATTATAATTGTTGAAAGTTAACCAAGGAAGGGAGATGAAATGAAATGGGCCCAAATTGGAATATCTTACAAATATTCCAAACTTTACTGGGAGTGTTTGATGGGGACAGTGTAGAGGGAGCTTTACTTTATATCTAACCTCATGCTGTACCTGTCCTGGGATGGGGACAGTGTAGAGGGAGTTTTACTCTGTATCTAACCCCGTGCTATACCTGTCCTGGGAGTGTTTGATGGGGACAGTGTAGAGGGAGTTTTACTCTGTATCTAACCCCGTGCTGTACCTGTCCTGGGAGTGTTTGATGGGGACAGTGTAGAGGGAGCTTTACTCTGTATCTAACCCAGTGCTGTACCTGTCCTGGGAGTGTTTGATGGGGACAGTGTAGAGGGAGCTTTACTCTGTATCTAACCCCGTGCTGTACCTGTCCTGGGAATGTTTGATGGGGGACAGTGTAGAGGGAGCTTTACTCTGTATCTAACCCCGTGCTGTACCTGTGCTGGGAGTGTTTGATGGGGACAGTGTAGAGGGAGCTTTACTCTGTATCTAACCCCGTGCTGTACCTGTCCTGGGAGCGTTTGATGTGGACAGTGTAGAGGGAGTTTTACTCTGTATCTAACCCCGTGCTGTTCCTGTCCTGGGAGTGTTTGATGGGGACAGTGTAGAGGGAGTTTTACTCTGTATCTAACCCTGTGCTGTACCTGTCATGGGGTTTATGTACTGAAAACAAAGAGGGAGAATTCAAAGAAGATACCAACCTACACAGTGGAGTCTCTGCTCTTTGTGCACATCCTTTTGTGCCACCACTAGAGGTATGAAATGTATCTCACACAATCCCACAAGCCGCTCCTCTCTCCGGGACCGATCCCCTGTGTTGCGGACCTCCTTGTTCGGACTGCTCCTGGCAGCCTGGGCCTTCAGCCTGCTCCTCACTCGCTCTTTGGCATTGTGTCGCTCATTACGACTGGTCCTCCTCTTCAACAGGTTCTCACAGCGGCTCTTCAGGGCCAGGGTCATGCACTCGTAGTTACCTGGGGTTACAGATCATCTCCATGAGTCACACTAACACACTGTTCACCTCACCAGCAGCACAAGAAACCCTTTAACCGATTGTCTCCCTCCCCCCCATCCAATTGTAAATCTTACTGCATTAATTTATTCAATTCCTTTTTGAAAACGTTTTTGGATTTAATTCCTTCTTTTTGGTTGAGCATCAACTTTGGTTGAGCTCTAAACTTCTCCGCGTCTGTAACTTGTTTTTCTCACTTAAGGTGTTCCTTTAAACTCACTTTTGGTCTCCTGTTCTAACATTCCCTCATTTAGCGTGTCAAATTTTGCTGGTGAATGTTCCTCCTGTCAAGTACCTTTTTTACTATTTTTCTGCATTAAATTTGCTCCATAAATGTTCATTGAACAAGCAAATCATTCCTTCTTTACACCTGTGTTCTCTGTTCTTATTTATGATATCTTTAAATAGTCCATCTACCTTTAAGTGATCAATTAGTTTGGTTCCAGTGATCACATTGCCCTCACATTGCCAAGAATAGGATACCTGCTGATTAGAAACGCAGTTCGCTGTCTGTCTGACCTCGCTGTCTGCAAAATTAATTACCCACAGTGTAATTATGTCGTATTTCTATCATTTCTTCCACATCCCGTAATTCTTCACAGCTTGAGAAGATGTGAAACAAGACAAATATCTTGTGCACACTGAGATCTCATAGAGACACCAAAACAAACATGCAAAATAGGCCATTCGGCCCCTCGAGCCAGCTCTGCTATTCATTACAACCATGGCTGAGCTGTTTGTGTTTCAAATTCCAAATTCCCATCTACTCCAATAAGCTTTGATTCTGATTGCACTGCGGCATGGTGACTCAGTGGTTAGCACTGCTGCCTCACAGCGCAAGGAAGCCAGGTCTTTGTCTGTGTGGAGTTTGCACATTCTCCCTGTGTCTACATGGGTTTCCTCTGGGTGCTCCAGTTTCCTTCCACAGTCTGAAAGATGAGCTGGTTAGGTACATTGACCTGAACAGGCGCCAGAGTTTGGCGACTAGGGGAGTTTTACAATAACTTCATTGCAGTGTTAATAACGTAAGCCTTACTTACGACTAATAAATAAACTTTACTTTATTCCCTTATTGGGAGTTAGGTGGATTTGTTTCTTTAGCGATGTTTGCTGAGGTGCAATTATTGGCCCAGGGCAGCAGGAGAAACTCCCCTTCCCTTTTTAGGAAGAGTGCCAAGAAATCTTTCACATCCACCTGGACGGGCAGGCTGGGCCATATTTAAAAGACAGCACCTCTGACAGAGCAGCATTCCCTAGTTGCTTCATTGACAATTATCTGGGAGCTCCTGTATTTATGATAAGGTATTTTTAAAATATTAATTACATTCCTGTGTCTGTCCTCTCTTATGGAGGGAGAAATTCAATTTAGATTGCCTTTCTCACTGCGTCCATTTGAGCTGCTGGTGTGAATGTGGAGAGAGAGAGCTTCAGCCTCAGCTCTGATACTTTCCTGGTGGAATAGACAGCACTCCATGTCAAGGCTGAAACTTTTTTAATCCATTCACAGGTTGTGGCTAACACTGGCAGGGCCAGCATTTATTGTCCATCTGTAATTCACTGAATGGTTTTTGGGTCATTTCAAGGAGCAGTTGTGAACCAGTTTAGGGAGAGGCGATGGCCTAGTGGTATTATCCTAGTGGATTTTTTTTTTCAAGAGTATCCTAGTGCTTCACGTCGTTAGTGAACGTTTGACCTGGACCATTTCATGGGCAACACAACAGCTCAGTGACTATCGCTGTGCTGTGCAGACACATGGATTTGGGCCTGTGTCTGTGGGAATTTGCACATTCTCCCCATGTTTGCGTGGGTTTTCTCCGGATGCTCCGGTTTCCTCCCACATCCCAAAGATGTGCTCTTAGGCTAATTGGCAAAACAAATTCTCCCTAAATTGTCTCAAATTTGGTTTTTAATCCATAGATCTATAAATATGGGAATGTTTATAGATCTATAAATTATGGGAATCTTCCACAATAGGCATAGCCTAAAGTCATGGATATATCATTAAGACGTTAGGACGGCGGCGCGGGCTCGTTGGGCCGAAGGGCCTGTTTCCCGTGCTGTTTTGTTCTTTGTTCTTCGTTCTATTAGCGTTTGACTATTAATCCAGAAACTCAGCTAATGTCCTGGGAACCTGGGTTTGAATCCCGCCATGCCAGAATGAAAAATATCTCGAATTAAGAATCTACTGATGAACATAAAATCATCATTTTATGATCATCATAATTGTCGGGAAAACCCACCTAGTTCACCAATGTCCTTTAAGGAAGGAAATCTGCCATCTTTACCCGGTCTGGCCTACATGTGACTTCAGAGCCACAGCAATGTGGTTGACTCTCAACTGGCCTCAGGCAACTAGGGATGGGCAATAAATGCTGGCCAGCCAGCAACACCCATGTCCCATAAAAAAAACCTGCATTGGGTGTGTCTGGAGAGATCGGGTAAAGAGAGCAGCTTGCCTTTCTTACAGAAATAAACTTGTAGTTACAGGGTCACCATTACTGCTATGAGCTTTTTGTTCCAGATTTATTGTACTAAAGTTCCCTGGCTGGCTCTGGTGGGGACATAGGAACAGGTGTAGGCTGTTCAGCCCATTGAACCTGCTCCATCATTCATTAGATCATAGACTCATAGAACCTCTTTTGTGCTTTGGTCCATCAAGTCTGCACCGACTCAGAATCTTATCCAAACCCTCACCCCAGCCCCACGCCTGCCCATTTGTCTGATCCCTGTAACCCTTAATCCACCTTACCTACACATCTTGGGACACGAAGGGGCCAATCAAGCTAACCTGCATACTTTTGGAATGTGGGAGGAAACTGGAGCACCTGGAGGAACCCGTGCAGACATGGGGAGGATGTGCAAACTCCACACTGTCACCCAAGGCTGAAATCAAACCCTGGTCTCTGGCAAGCCCTGTGCCACCATACCACGTATGGCAGATCATCTACGTAAATGCCACTTCCGCGCAGTACCTCCATATCAACTGATGCCATTGATCTCCAGCAACCTATCAATTTCTGTCTTGAACATGCTTCCGCTGCCCTTAGGAATTCCAAAGATTCATCACCCTCTGCGTGAAGAAATTCCTCCTCATCTCCACCTTAAACAGCCAACCTCTTATTCTGAAATTCTGACCCCTGGTTCTGGAATCACCAACCAGGGGAAACATCTTCCCAGCCTCTACCTTGTCCCACTCTGCAGTGAGAACATCGCATTCTTCAAAATTCTCAGGACTACAGCCCGGGTTCCTCAATCTCCTTATTAAACAATCTGGTCATCCCAGGAGGCAGTCCGGTGAAGTTCCAATGTATTCTCTCTATGGCAAATATCTCCTTCCTTAGATAAGGAGAGCAAAACTGTGCACAAGAATCCAGTTGCAGCCTTACTGAGGCGCTATACAATTGCAGTAAGACACCTTCTGTCCCCTAATCCCCTCACAGTGAACACCAGTATATCATTTGCCTTTCTTACTTCTTGTTGCATCCTGAACACTGATTTTTAGGGATTTGAACTCACGTTTCAGATCCGTGGCACTTCTAGCTCATTAACATAACCATATTGTTATCATACTATTAGGAAGGCTGGCTTGTTAGAGAGCAGCTGGCTCTAATGAGACCCTCTGTCCCACTGACAGTTAATACCCCTGGGAGGGAGTGAGGGGGAATGACTCCTGAGCATCTGTTATACTCTACGTAACCTGATCAAAAATTCAATTCTCACAGAATGCCATCATCTCCTCTCACTCAACTTTCTCTGTCGGTGACTTCAGCATCAGAAGTACAAGTTAAAACCAAAATTATAACAATAGCCAGCAATATAAACATAACCAAATATATATATAACTGGAATATACCCAGCAATATAACAATGATAAACATGATATAACAATGATCCAGAAAAAACTGTCAATATATAATACTAAACAGCAATATATCACCATAACCAGCAATAACTAGTGATTACAACCATATCCATCAATATATAACTATAACCAGCAATAAATAGTAATTTATAACCAGTAATATATAACCATAACCAGTGATAACTAGTGACTTATAACCATAACCAACAATAACTAGCAACTTATAACCATAACCAGCAATACATAATCATAACTAGCAATAACTGGTAACCTATAACCATAACCTGAAGGATGGCAATCCATGAACAATGATGTAAAAACACAACTGTGTGATAAATAAAGATGGAAATATCCACAATCCCGCACACACATTAAAACAGCACAAAACACCCAGTACAACAAGCTCAAAACTTCTGAAATTTTTCCAAAAACATGAAAAAAACTTCTGGCAATTGCAAGAACCAAACTCCGCACTCGATTAGGGCACTGACTCCAGACACAGTCCCGCACAATCAGACACAGTCCCCACAATCAGACACAGTCCCCCACAATCAGACACAGTCCCGCACAATCAGACACAGTCCCCCACAATCAGACACAGTCCCCCACAATCAGACACAGTCCCCCACAATCAGACACAGTCCCACACAGTCAGACATAGTCCCACACAGTCTGACACAGTCCCATGGAATCTGACAACAGTCTCACACAGTCAGACACAATCCCGCACAGTCTGACACAATCCCACACACTCAGACACAGTCCACACAATCAGATAATAGTCCTACACAGACAAACTCAGTCCCACACAATCAGAGACAGTTCCACACAATCAGACACAGTCCCATGCAACCAAATACAGTCCCACACAGTCTGATATGGTCCTCAAACAGTAAGAAAATGTTCCAAAGTGTCCTCCACATTTGGACACTGTCACAAGTCCATCCAATCTCTTCTATTCCTCTCTCTTCTGTTTAGATTTTGTTTTCTCTGATCTCTGTTCTTGGTTGAGAAATCCGATTTCAATAAAGCACAAACCAGAGCCTGATCATTTATTAAAAATTAATGAGCAGTCCCCACTCTCTCAGTCTTGGCCCATGTTCTAACTATTTTAACCTTCATCATTTGTTTTGAGTTTGAATCTGTCAGAGGTCTTTTCTCTCCAGATTGAGTCTTGACTTTTTTATTTTACATTCTCAATATTATTCTGCTTTATCTTTCAGTGTTTTTTTCAGTCTTGCTGTAGTCCTCTCTCCCGGAGTCTGATTCTCTAACTCCCTCTCTGCTTATCCCAAATCATACAGTCAGTAAATCTCTAACCTCCATAAGTCAACAGGAACGGAACAAATCCAACAATATACAAAAACAACTTGCATTTATATAACCTCCTTAACACAATATGGACAAAGTGAAAATGTTTTCACAGGAGCTTTATCAGACAAATGTTTACCATCAAGCCGAACAAGGAGATATTTGGACAAGTGACCAAGAAGTAGGTTTTTACTGAGCATCTGAGAGAAGGAGGAAGAGGCTGAGAGGTTTAGTGAAGGAGGTTTAGGATGGCACAGTGATACAGAGGTTAGCACTGCTGCCTCACAGTGCCGGGGACCCGAGCTCGATTCCCATCTTGGCTCACTGTCTGTGTGGAGTCTGCATGTTCTCCCCATGTCTGTGTTGGGTTTCTTCCAGGTGCTCCGATTGCTTCCCATAGTCCGAAAGATGTGTTGGTTAGGGTGCATTGACCCAAACAGGCGCCGGAGTGTGGCAACGAGGGGAATTTCACAGTAACTTCGTTGCAGTGTTAAGAACAAAGAACAACACAGCATGGGAAACAGGCCCTTCGGCCCCACAAGCCCGTGCCGCCCTTTTTAACATTTAGTGGGTGCCTCATTACCATTCTTCTCCTACTTACAACTTTTATTTACGCCTCTTGGACTCCGAATAAAGGGGTGCAAATGTAGAGAATTATATGTGTGCCAGATTAAGGAGGTCTAATTTAGGGACAATTTGTTAACACTAATCAGCCTAAAAGCACGTTTTTGGGGTGTGGGAGGAAACTGGAACACCCGGAGAAAACCCATGCAAGCATGGGGAGAACGTGCAAACTCCCACAGACACAGGCCCAAGCTGGAAATCTGACCCGGGTCCATGTATCTGCATAGCAAACAGTGATAGTCACTGAGCTGTCCTGTTGCCTGTCAGTTGGTCCAGTTTAAGTGTACACTAACAATGTGAAGCATTAGGCAACTCTCGAAGTGACATCCAAGAGCAGCCCTCTCACAACCCCTTGTTGGTCAACAAGGCGGATCGAATCACCTGTAAACCTTACTTGAGACTAATAAATAAATAAGCTTTTGAAGGAATCCTCGGGCTTAGGGCCCAAGGGGCTGAAGACACGACCATCAATAGCAGATCAAAGAAAATTAAATGGTGATGCGAGAATAATTCTCTGCTGCTTACCTAAATACAGCCCCTCACGAATCCCACACCTCCGCTCATTCACGTTGAAGTCGATGTGGAAGACGGTGACGGGATGGCCAAAGCTGAGCTCTGGGCTGGGGTCAAGGGTGATGACCGCGTCATGTGGAGATCCCAAGGTGAGGCCAGAGTCTGGCAGGATGGTGATCAGCTTCTCCCCGGTCCGGGGCTCTGCTGCATACACCGCCACAGCCGTCTGCGGGATCTCCGCCAGTCGTTTGCACTCGGAGTCTGACAAGAAGGAGACTCGCTGACACAGGCTGGATTTGAGGTAGCCCAGGCTGGCCGTTGACCAGCGATGCAGGCGGGCAGCTTTGAACTGCGACCCCTTGGCTCCCAACAGCTTGATGAGAATCACCGCGGGCAGCAGCCATTTCCAGAACCAAATCATGACCAGAGTCAAGAGGCAGCACAGAGTCTCGGAGGAAGGCGAAGAAAAAACACACACACACAGATACGGACACACACACAAACACACACACACTAACACACTCACACACACACACTTACACACACACTAACACACTCACACACACACATATACACACACACACTCTAACACACATACACACACACACGCTCTAACACATACACACACACATACACACTTATACACACTCTAACACACACACACATACATACACTCATACACCAGTGATACCACTTCAAGAAATGATTAAAGTCAATCTTTCAGGGATGCAGAGGGTCAGATGCACGTAGGCAGAGTGGCAGCTGTCTCTGTCAGTGAGCTGAATGCAGACACACACATACACACTGAGCAACAATCTCAGCAGGGATCAGGCTGCACCAGTGACTGCTCCAAACTGTGGGGAGCCACTGGAGCAGCTCGAAGTTAGTTCTGCGAGTGCTGGTTCCAACCCCACCCTCCCCAGCCTGACACCAGCACTGGGCGGGACTTGGCAGCTTCTACCCTCTCGACCCAGCTCACTGCATTGACCCAAAGCACAGCGCAGCAAGCAGAGACTCTCTGTCAGAGACAGACTCCCTCACACACACACACCCACACACATTCACAAACTCACACTCACACACACACACACATACCCTCACAGATGCTCACATGCACACGCTCACACACATTCACAAAGTCACACATTCACACACACTCACACACACACACTCACTCACATATACACTCACACTTACATTCACATACACACACACTCACTCGGACACACACACACACATATACATTCACTCACAGGCACACAATATACACTCACTCACACACGCACTCACACACACACACACATACACACACACACTCACATAGACACACACACACAGATTCATGGCATAGTGGACAGTGAAAAAGGTTATCTCCAATTGCAACAGAATCTTGATCAATTGGGCCAGTGGGCTGATGAAAAGCAGGTGGAGTTTAATTTAGATAAAGGTGAGATGATGCATTTTGATAGATTGAACCAGGACAGGAATTACTCAGTTAATGTTAGGGCACTGGGGAGAGTTACAGAATAAAGAGAATAGGGGTATATGTTCATAGCTCCTTGAAAGTGGAGAAACAGGTGGACAGAGTGATGAAGAAGGCATTCGGCAGGCTTAGTTTCATCGGTCAGAACATTGAATACTGGAGTTGGAATGTCTTGCTAAAGTTGTACAAGACATTGGTAAAGCCACACTTGGAATATTGTGTACAGTTCTGGTCACTCTATTATGGAAGGGATATTATTAAACGTGAAAAAGTGCAGAAAAGATTTACTAGGATGCTACCAGGACTTGATGGATTGAGTTATAAGGAGAATGTGAATAGACTGGGACTTCTTTCTCTGGAGGGTAGGAGGCTGAGGGCAATCTTATATATGTCGATAAAATAAAGAGGGGCACAGATCAGCTAGATAGTCAATATCTTTTCCCAAAGATAAGGGAGTCTAAAACTAGAGGGCATAGGTTTAAGGTGAGAGGGGAGAGATACAGAAGTGTGCAGAGGAGCAATTTGTTCACACAGAGAGTGGTGAGTGTCTGGAACAAGCTGCCAGGGGTAGTAGTAGGGGTAGGTATATTTTTTTTTTAAAAAGCATTTAAATAGTTATGTGGGTTCAATGGATATAGAGGGATATGGGCCAAATGATGGTAATTGGGATTAGCTTAGAGGTTTTTATAAAAAGGGCAGCTTGGGCAAGTTGGGTCAAGGGCCTGTTTCCATGCTATAAATCTCTAAGACTCTATGAGATTCACACACACTCACGCACACACACACACTCACGCACACACTCACACACACACACTCAGACACACACACACATACATAGACACATGCATTCATGCACACCCACACACACGCATACTCACACCCATACACTTGCACATACACACATATGCAATCACGTACACACACTCACACACATTCACATACTCACACATACATATTCACAGACATGCAGTCACACACATTCATCACACGCACTCACACACACATACGTATACATGCTCACACATTCACACACACACACATTTACACATTCTCACACACACACACACTCATGCACACGCACATGCACAAACACACACCCACACACACATTCACACACACTTACACACAGACTCACGCACACACACTGTCACACACATATACACACCTCACTCAAAATGAAGCGGGGAGCAGACTCAAAGGGCCAAATGGCCCAGTTCTGCTTGTATTTTCTATGTTTCCATATTGCTGGAGGAGATTACAGAGATAGGGAGGAGTGAGGCGATGGAGGGATTTAAAAACAAGGATGAGAGTTTTCAAACGGAGGAGTTGCTTCGCCAGAAGCCATTGTCGATTATCAAGTTCAGAGCTGACAGGTGAAGTTAGAATCACAGGCAGCAGAATGTAGAAGACTTGAAGTTTACGGAGAGTAACATATGGATGTCCAGCTCGGAGTGCACTGGAATAGTCAAACACAGAGTTAACAGAGGCTTGGATGAGGGCTGCGGTGGCGAGAGAGCTGAGATGATGTTACAAAGGTGGTCTTGGTGGTGGTGCAGATACTTGGCTGGAAACTCATCCTAAGTTTAACTATGGTGCCAAAATTACAAACAGTTCAGATCAGCTTCTGACAGCTCCCAGGGAGAGAGGTGGAGTCCATGGCAGCATAACCGAGTTAGTGAACGGATCAAAGTTAATGGGTGGGATTTCCTGGACTTTCCTGCTGATGGGATCTTGCAATCCTGCCAAAATTGGACCGTCCCCCTCCTGAAGTGGATTCCCCCGTGGCACAGAGAGCAAGCAACGCAAACAGCTTTCGACTTCTCAGAGTGGGCGGCACGCTGATACAGTGATTAGCACTGCTGCCTCATAGCGCCAGGGACCCGGGTTCGGTTCCCGGCTCAGATCACTGTCTGTGCGGTGTCTGCACATTCTCCTCGTGTCTGCGTGGATTTCCTCCGGGTGCTCCAGTTTCCTCCCACAGTTGGAAAGATGTGCTGGTTAGGATACATTAGTCATGCTAAATTCTCCCTCGGTGTACCCGAACAGCCACTGGAGTGTGGCAACTAGGGGATTTTCAGAATAACTTCATTGCTGTGTTAATGTAAACTTCATTTGTGACACTAATAAATAAACTTTAAACTTCCAGCGGGATTGGAAAAAGCCAGCAGCAGCCATTAACGTGCTATCTCCACCGTCAGAAATCCTGCTGCGAGGGGACTGGAAGATCCCAAACAGTGTTAATATTTAGTTAGAGGAAATTCCTGCCTGTCCTCAATGCAGACAAACCAAACTACTGGGGACTTGAACGAGGTGGTAATGAGGAAGAATTGGGTGTCAGTGTACATGGAAACGAATACTTTGTTTTTGAATAATGTTGCCAAAGCACAGCCGGTAGGAAGAGAGTCAAGGATCGAAACTTGGGAAACTCCAGAGATAACAATGTGGGAGTGGGATTCTTGTAGTTTACATTTTGTAGCTAAGTTAGAATTTCATCAGGATGCCGAAGGGAGGCCATGGTGGTTAGCACTGCTGCCTCACAGTGCCAGGGGACCCGGGTTCCATTCCAACTAGGGTCACTGAGAAGTTTGCACATTCTCCTGTGTCTGTGTAGGTTTCCTCTGGGTGCTCTGGTTTTCTCCCACAGTCCAAAGATGAGCAAATGAGATATATTGGCCATGCCAATAGGGGATAGGGTGGGGTGTGGCCTGGCCCCTGGGTAAGATACTGACTCAGAGCAGACTTGGCAGGCCAAAAGGCCTCATTTAGCACTGCAAGGATTCTACAATTTATCCAGTTCGAGAGGATTGATCAGGACTGACTGGATCCATCAGGATTCTATCAGAACCAATGGGATCTATCAAGACTGCTGAGAATCTTAGTGTTTATCGAGATCCTGGGATTTATCAGATTCATGGGAATCAGTCATTTATTAAATCCTTGGAACTTTATCAGAATCATGGGAAATCATAAGGTTCCAGGGGATCCTGTGGGTTAGTCAGGATTCTGAGAATTCAGTCAGGATCCTGGGATTTATTAAACTGAAGTGATTTATTTGAATAGATCTGTTGAAGGGTGTGATGACACAAACCTTCAATGTCTCAAAGCAGGTTCCAAAAGCGAGAAGAATTAGAACATATCTTTTCCTGGTTTGATCATGCTGAACCCCCATTTCTATTGAACATTTCACAGCTTACACTGTCGCAACACCCAATGAAGTACTTTCAGAAGTCAGGTCCCTGGTTTAATATCAGAAACACAGCAGCCACTTAGTACACAGCAAGCTCCCACAAATTCAATGACAGATAATCTCAATTTTTTTAATCACAAAATGGTTGAGGGACAGATATGGCCCAGAAAATTGGGAAGAGCTTCCTTGCTTATTTTCAAAGGGATATCATGGGATAAGTTACGTCCACTCGAGTGGGTGGACTGGTCTTCAGTCTGATCTCTGATCTGAAGGATGGTGGGTCTGAGAATCGCTATAGCATCTTACAGTCCAGTCCTTAGATTGCTGAGATTTGAAGGAAGTCCATAGTCTTGAGTTTTCATCCCTTTGAACACTGTCAATCCCTCTGCTCCCAGTCCTTGACTGATTAGCTCAGTGGGATAGAGTGATCTCATCCTTATGGAACAGAATGCAGCACTGTTGTTATCTTGATTATTCATGTGCAATACAAGTTTTGACCACAGGTTGCACCAGGGTAGTGGGATATGTGTGTGAGGTATAAGTGTCAAGAGAGAGTTCAGGGATCCCACTGCGCAAATGAATAAAGTGCTATAATTCAGGTCAGAAACTCCAAAATGTTTTATAAAGTCCATCTGGATCATAGTTTTGCATCTTGAATGTGGCTAGGATAAGCATGATAGGTTTCGCTCTAGGATGATTCAAATAACCCAAGAGGAAGCTTTTATCAAAGTTTATTTAAGAATATAGTTAACATGTATAGTAAGAAAATTAGCAATAACCTTTACCAATTACAAATAAGAAATAAACAATCATGATATTGTATAACTCTTAATAAATATATCCAAAATGTTCCCATCAAACAAAACTTTCCATAGACAAAAAAATCCCTTCCTCAGATTTAATACAGCAAAGACTAATGCTCATGTGATACTCAAACTGAGTCCTTTGGATGAATGCTGCGGTTCTATTGAGGCACACACAGACAGGCTTGGAGTCAGAACTGCTTCCCAGAATACCAGAGAGACACTCTGATTGAGCCACTCACAGCAGGTTCTCTAGAACAAAAAACAAAGAAAATTACTGCACAGGAACAGGTCCTTGGGCCCTCCAAGCCTGCATTAACCATGCTGCCCAACTGAGCCAGAACCCCCTACCCTTTTCGGCACCATATCCCTCTATTCCCATCCTATTCATGTACTTGTCAAAACGCCCCTTAAAAGTCACTACTGTATCTACTTCCACTACCACCCCCAGCAGCGAGTTCCAGCCTCTGTGTAAAAAAGTCTGCCTCATACAGCTCCTTTAAACCTTGCCCCTTGCACCTTAAACCTGTGCCCCCAAGTAATTGACTCTTCCACCCTGGGAAAAAGCTTTTGACTATCCTCTCTGTTCATGCTTTTCGTAATCTTGTAGACTTCTATCAGGTCACCCCTCAACCAAGTTTTTCCAACCTTTCCCCATAGCTAATGCCCTCCATTCCAGGTAACATCCTGATAAATCTTTTCTGTACTGTCTCCAAAGCTTCCACATCCTTCTGGTAGTGTGGAGACCAGAATTGAACATATATTCCAAGTGCGACTTAACTAGAGTTCTATAAAGATGCAACATGACTTGCCAATTTTTAAACTCAGTGCCCTGACTGATGAAGGCAAGCATGCCGTATGCCTTCTTGACTATCTTCTCCTCTTGCATTGCCATTTTCAGTGACCTGTGTACCTGTACACCCAGATCCCTTTGCCTATCACTACTCTTCAAGGTTCTACCATTTACATTTCCTATCTGTATTAAACCTTCCAAAATGCATTACCTCACATATTAAATTCTATCTGCCATCTCGCCACCCAAGTCTCCAATTGATCTATATCCTGCTCTATCTGCTGATGGTCCTCATCGCTATCTGCAAATCCACCAACCTTTGTGTCGCCCGCAAACTCAGTAATCAAACCAATTACATTTTCCTCCAAATCATTTATATATATTACAAACAGCAAAGGTCCCAGCACTGATTCCTGAGGAATGCCATGTAGCACAGCCCTCCATTCAGAAACGCACCCTTCCACTGCTACCCTCCATCTTCTATGACTAAGTAAGAAGTCTCAGAACAACAGTTTAAAGTCCAACAGGTTTATTTGATAGCATAAACCACAAGCTTTCAAAGCACTGCTCCTTCACCAGGTGAGTGGGATTTGTATTTACAAACGGGATATAAAGACACAAAATCAATTTACAAGATAATAGATGGAATGCAATTCTTTACAAGTAATCAAGTCTTAAAGGTGCAGACAGTGTGCATGGAGAGAGGGTTAAGCACAGGTTAAAGAGATGTGTATTGTCTCCAGACAGGACAGTTAGTGAGATTTTGCA
The DNA here is from genome assembly GCA_024679065.1 of Sphyrna mokarran. Classification (NCBI taxonomy): domain Eukaryota; kingdom Metazoa; phylum Chordata; class Chondrichthyes; order Carcharhiniformes; family Carcharhinidae; genus Sphyrna; species Sphyrna mokarran. The sequence goes on from JAGIQG010000011.1 coordinate 90,971,686, forward strand.
AGTCCAGACAAGTCATGGGGGCTACAGATAGTGTGACATGAACCCAAGATCCTGGTTGAGACCACCCTCATCTGTGTGGAATTTGGCTATCAGTTTCTGCTCAGCAATTCTGCATTGTCTTGTGTCGTGAGAGGCCGCCTTCATGTCCGTGAACACGATTCCCACTCACCTAATGAAGGAGCAGCACTCTGAAAGCTTGTGGCTTGTGCTACCAAATAAACCTGTTGCATTTTAATCTGGTGTTGTGAATCTTCTTACTGTGCTTACCCCAGTCCAATGCCAGCATCTCCACATCATGGCTTCTATGACTGATGTAGAGATGCCGACGTTGGACTGGGGTAGTAAGAACTCAGTAAGAATTTAGCAACTCCAATTTTAAATCCAACCAATTTATTTGATAGTAAATTTGCGAGCTTTTGACACTCTGTGTCTTTGTCAGGCAGTGTTCTGGTCTGCAATAGCACACATATCAACACAGACAGTCACAGATTGCTGATTAGAATGCGAATCCTTACATCTAACCTGCTATTCAAATGTTAAAGTGGCTAACAATGTGTGTGAAGGGAATCCTGAGCATTGGTTAGAGAATTGTGTATTTTCTCCAGACAGCACAGTAAGTGAGGTTTTTTGCTAACCCAGGCAAGTTACGGGGGTTACAGATAGTGTGTCATGAAGCCAAGATCCCTATTAAGACCGTCCTCATGTGTGCGGAACTTGGCTATCAGTCTCTGCTCAGCGACTCTGCGCTGTCGTGTGTCACGAAGGCCCCCTTGAAGAACATTTACCCGCAGGTCGGAGGCTGAATGCCCATGACTGCTGAAGTGTTCGCCCACAGGAAGGGAACTGTTTTGCCTGGTGATTGTTGAGCGATGCTCATTCATCCGCTGTCGTAGTGTCTGCATGGTCTCCCCAATGTACCATGCTTCGGGACATCCTTTCTTGCAACGTATTAGGTAGACAACGTTGGCCGAGTTGCAAGAGTATGTACCGTGCACCTGGTGAATGGTATCCTCACGTTTGATGATGTCGTCCATGTCTATGATCCGGCATGTCTTGCAGAGGTTGCTGTGGCAGGGTTGTGTGGTATTGTGGTCACTGTTCTCCTGAAGGTTGGGTATTTTGCTGCGAACAATGATCTGTTTGAGGTTGTGCGGTTGTCTGAAAGCAAGAAGTGGGGGGGTGGGGATGGCCCTAGCGAGAACAGTGACCACAATACCACACAACCCTGCCACAGCAACCTCTGTAAGACATGCCAGATCATAGACATGGACGACATCATCAAACGTGAGGATACCATTCACCAGGTACACGGTACATACTCTTGCAACTAGGCCAACGTTGTCTACCTAATACGTTGCAAGAAAGGATGTCCCGAAGCATGGTACATTGGGGAGACCATGCAGACACTGTGACAGCGGATGAATGAGCATCGCTCAACAATCACAAGGCCAAACAGTTCCCTTTCTGTGGGTGAACACTTCAGCAGTCATGGGCATTCGGCCTCCGACCTGCGGGTAAATGTTCTTCAAGGGAGCCTTCGTGACATACGACAGCGCAGAGTCACTGAGCAGAGACTGATGGCCAAGTTCCGCACACATGAGGACGGTCTTAATAGGGATCTTGGCTTCATGACACACTATCTGTAACCCCCTTAACTTGCCTGGGTTAGCAAAAAACCTCACTTACTGTGCTGTCTGGAGAAAATACACAATTCTCTAACCAATGCTCAGGATTCCCTTCACACACATTGTTAGCCACCTTAACACTTGAATAGCAGGTTAGATGTAAGGATTCGCATTCTAATCAGCAATCTGTGACTGTCTGTGTTGATATGTGTGTGATTGCAGACCAGAACACTGCATTTGCCTGACGAAGACACAGAGTGTCGAAAGCTCGCAAATTTACTATCAAATAAATTGGTTGGATTTAAAATTGGTGTTGCTAAATTCTTACTGAGTTCTATGACTGAGCCAGTTCTATAACCCTCTTGTTAGTTCACCTTCTACTCCAGGAAGGCAAGAAGCCTTGCTTTCAGCTAACCAGCAGAATTTCCAAAAGCCAGAGAGGGGCAGAAAAACTCTTCTTTTCAGCTTGATGTCCCTTCTAAAAACTTAAACTGCTACCAGCCAAACAGAAAATGAAACTATAAATTCACTTGAAAGGAAAAAATAACTGTCCAAAAACACATGACCTTCCTCGTAGCAATGCAGGGTCATAAAAAAAACACAGTAAAAATGAACAAACTCTATTTAAATCACTGAAGGAGCAATAAAAGGACTTCTCCAGCCAGTCCGGCAACAATGAGAAAAATAACTTACAACTGCAGAAAACGTGATTTAAAAAAACATTTCTTAAATGTACGCTAATGTCACATAAGTTAGTCATTGCTCCATGTTGCTTGGCTTAATAAAATGTCTAGTAACTCAATCAGTTTGCAACATGTATTAAATCATAGTCTGGCAAAGTGGCATCCACTATTCTGATTTGGAAATATATCACTTTTCCTTCACAGTCACTGGGTCAAAGTCTTGGAACTCCCTTCCGAACAGGAATGTGGCTGTACCTACACCACAGGGACTGCAGCAACTCAAGCAGGCAGCTCACCACCACCTTCTGAAGGGGTAATTAGGGATGGATAATAAACTCTGACCTAAACAGCAAAACCCACATCCTTTGAATGAAGTAAGTAAATATACAAATACTGCAGCTACAAGAGCCGGTCAGAAGTTTGCGATTTGAAATGATTTAATTTATTATTGTCACATGCATTGGGATACAGTAAAAAGTGTTGTTTATTGAGCACTATACAGTCAAAACATACTATTCATAGAGTATATATGGGAGAAGGAAAGGAGAGTGCAGAATGAAATGTTACAATCATAGCAAGGGTTAGAGAAGATCAACTTAATATAAGGTAGGTCCATTCAAAAGTTCAGCTTTCTGTGGCGAGTAACTCCCGTCCTGACTCCCCAAAGCCTCTTCACTATCTACAGGGGTGGGAAATAAGTGCTGGCCCAACCAGCGATGCCAATACCCTATGAATTCATTTAACAAGTGGACCAAATGAATGACAAGAGCATTGAGTGGCAGAGTGGATTGAGTGGTAGGAGCTCTTGGGCTTTGATTTAATTCCTCCCCTAACACAATGGTCAACATCTGAACGCTTCCCCAAGCTGCCACGTTCTGGGCACTGCAGTTTGAACAATGATATGAATTGAAATAGATTGATCTCTGTTGCACGAGTAGCGAATCGCTTGACTATCTGTAACTGTAATTAGAATCCTTCACTGGAAAGTGATGGTGGCATGGTGGTACTATCATTGGACTGGTAATCGAGAGATCCAGGGTAATGCTGTGGAGTCCTGGGTTCAAATCCCACCTTGGATGGTGCAATTTGAATTCAATAGAAATCTGGAATTACTGATGATTATGGAACCATTGTCAATTGTGGCATCGTTATTCAAGCAGGAGGGAGGGAAAGATCAAGTAATTACAGTCCAGTGAGCCTAACATCATGTGGAAGGTAAGGTCATGAATTCACTGATGGCATGAAAACTGGAGCCATGGGAAATAGTGAAGAGGAAGGTCTTAGATGACAGGAGGAAAGAGAGGAGCTGGTCAGACGGCAGGACATTTCAGAGGAGGAGAGACAGCACAGGAATGCACAATGAACAGTAGGGAGCAGGGAAGAGGACCAGAGGGAGCTTGGCAAAGATCCCTGAAGACAGCAGGAAACGTGTATGAGATGTGGAATTATTACTCTTCACATTTTTAAAATTCTTATATTGCTGTATCATTGATTATTGTAAAACCCATCTGGGTCACTAATCTCCTTTAGAGAAGGAAATCTGCCATCCTTACCCATTCTGGCCTACATGTGACTCCATCCCACAGCAATGTGGTTGACTCTCAACTGCCCTCTGAAATGGTTGAGCGAGACACTCAGCTCAGGGCGATTAGAGATGGACAATAATTTCTGGCCTAGCCACTGATACCCAATAAGTAAATAAATTGTGATTGCTGCTTGTTTTGTGTGTATTGTGGAGAATCTGGTTATAGAAGCTGCATTAAAAGATTATGTGAGTTTGGAGCCAGAGTAGACCATTCAGTCCCTGAAGCCTCCATTTCCCTCTTTACCCCAATAGCCCTTCAATAATCTATCTTACTCTGTCTTTAATATATTCAATGATCTAACCTCCACTGCTCCCTATGGGAGGGAGTTCCACAGACTAATTACTGTCTGAGAGACAACATTCCTCCTCATCACCCTCTTCAATGGAAGATCTCTTATTCACACACTGTTCCCCCCCCCCCAATTTTAGATCCCCCCATGAAAGAAAATATCCTCAGAATCTTAAATATTTCAATAAGATTGCCCCTCACTCTTCTAAACTGCAGTGAGAACAGGTCCAACCTCATCAACCTTCCATCCTATGATAATCCTTTCATTCCAGGAATTAGTGAACCTTCTGTGATGCCTCCAATAGATGTACATCAAAACCCAAAACTGTATGCAGTCCTCCAGCGATCTGTACAGCTTCAGCAAGACTTTCGTACTTAGATACACTGGGGACAAACATTTGTGACAAATACACCTATGTATACATACATACAAACACACATTCATACACACACAGCTCCCTCTAATATTGAGTTCTAATACATGTTTTGAAGTCAGCAATTTAAATATTGAACAAAGTACATTTTCCAACACCAACGATTCAATTAATTCTCTGTCACTGAGTTTGGATGATTCTCGGACTCTGAGCGCCATCAAGTGGAGGGTTAGACACTGGATTGTGAAATCTCAGGCCCTCAATCTGTTTATTAGCATCAATCTTCATGTTGCTTTTTCTGTCAGCCTGCCTTTCATTCTCTCTCAACTTTCAACCTTTTATTTTCTGTCAACTCATGACTCCCTACCCCAACACTCGCTCTCTCCTTCTGTCTCTCCCTCTCTCTCTTGCTCTCTCTTGCTCCCTCTCTCTCTCGTTCTCTCCCTCTTTTTCTTCTCAGTTGCTGTTTGAATCGCTTCATTCAACCCACAGAGCAATTCAGGAGGGAGTTCCAGGATTTTGACCCAGAGACAGTAACAGAATGGTGATATATTTCCCAGTCGGAATGGAGAGGAATTCGGAATAATAGAATTTTAAATGTAAGCCAGTCATTCAGCCCATTGGGCTTGTGCTGGCTCTTGAAAAAGCTATCCAATTAGTCCCACACCTCCTGCCCTTTCCCCCATCCTCCTGCAATTGCTTCCCCTTCAATTATTTATCCAATTATTTTTGATTGCTATTGAATTACCTTCCAGCACCCTATCAGATAGCACATTCCTACCCTTTCTCTCTCCGCCCGTCTCCCCACCATCTCCCTCCCCTCACCCCCTTCCCTCCGCTCTCCAAATCCCTCTCCACCCTCCCCTTCCCCCATCCCCCCTCCCTCATTCCCCCTTCCCATGTACCTCCTTCTCAGGGGGTGGGAGCAAAAGAGACCACAACCACAACAGCCATGATCTGAGTGAAAAGCAGAGCAGGCTCAAGTATAATGTGGGCGTATGGTAGCACAGTGGCTAGCATTGCTGCTCCACAGCTCTAGGGTACTGGGTTCGATTCCCAGCTCAGGTTACTGTCTGTGTGGAGTTTGCATGTTCTCCCCATGTCTGTGTGGGTTTCCTCCAGGTGCTCCAGTTTCCTCCCACAATCCAAAAATGTGCGGGTTAGGTTGATTGGCTACGCTAAGAAATTGTCCCTTAGTGCCCAGGGATGCACAGGTTAGAGGGATTAGTCGGTATAATATGTAGGGATATGAGGGTAGGGCCTGGGGTGGGATTGTGTTTGGTGCAGAATTGATGGGCCAAAGAGCTTCTTTCTGCACTGTAGGGTTCGATGGTATAACTATCCCTGAATGCTGAGTCCATGGGTGGCATGGCAGCACAGTGATTAGCACTGCTGCTTCGCAGCTCGGGTCGCTGTACGTGTGGAGTTTGCATGTTCTCCATGTGTCTGTGTGGGTTCCCTCTAGGTGGTCAGGTTTCCTCCCACACTCCAAAGATCAAAACAGCATGGGAAACAGGCCCTTTAGCCCAACGAGATGTGCTGATGTGCTGGTTAGAGTGCATTGGCTCTGAAGCTGTTCATAATTTTGAACATAAATCTCCCTATAATCCTCTTTACTTAAAGAACAGCAATGCCAGTTTCTCTAGTCTGTCCAAACTTGGAGCTATGGATATGCAATTGCAATTGCAGCCCAGTCCTTGGAGCTATGTTAGGTTCACACTGGATAGAAAAATTAGAAGCTTAGGTGCATTTGCCATGCTAAATTCTCCCTCAGTGTACCCGAATAGCTGCCAGAGTTTTCACAGTAACTTCATTGCAGTGTTAATGTAAGCCTATTTGTGACTAATAAAGTTGAATTACAATGGGCTGAATAACCTTCTTTCTGATATAGTCAATAACATGGACTGTCCCAATGGTGCCCGATGAACAACTAAAAAATGGGGGTGTGTAAAATACAGACTAGAGTATCAGAACAGAGAAAGGGGCTGATCGCGCTGCAGATCAGTGACTAACAATGACTTTGAGTATTCCCATTCCAAAGACTTGAGCAAAGCACAGTGCTGAGGGAGTGCTGCACTGTCAGAGGGTGAGTGCTGAGGGAGTGCCACACTGTCAGAGGGTCAGTGCTGAGGGAGTGCCGCACTGTCAGAGGGTGAGTGCTGAGGGAGTGCCGCACTGTCAGAGGGTCAGTGCTGAGGGAGCGCCGCACTGTCAGAGGGTCAGTGCTGAGGGAGTGCCGCACTGTCAGAGGGTCAGTGCTGAGGGAGTGCCGCACTGTCAGAGGGTCAGTGCTGAGGGAGTGCGCACTGTCAGAGGGTCAGTGCTGAGGGAGTGCCGCACTGTCAGAGGGTCAGTGCTGAGGGAGCGCCACACTGTCAGAGGGTCAGTGCTGAGGGAGCGCCGCACTGTCAGAGGGTCAGTGCTGAGGGAGTGCCGCACTGTCAGAGGGTCAGTACTGAGGGAGTGCCGCACTGTCAGGGGGTCAATACTGAGGGAGTGCTGCACTGTCAGAGGGTCAGTGCTGAGGGAGTGCGCACTGTCAGAGGGTCAGTGCTGAGGGAGTGCCGCACTGTCAGAGGGTCAGTGCTGAGGGAGTGCCGCACTGTCAGAGGGTCAGCTGAGGGAGTGCCGCACTGTCAGAGGGTCAGTGCTGAGGGAGTGCCGCACTGTCAGAGGGTCAGTGCTGAGGGAGTGCCGCACCGTCAGAGGAGGCCACCTTTGAGTGCTTTGTGAAGCAGATCCTGTCTGTTACCTCCATGTTATATATTAAAGATCCTGTGACCAGTACTGAAGGAAGTGCAGATTTCACTCTCCTGCTTTGTCTATTATTTAACCTTCCAGATACATTACTGAAATGTACACAACGATCATGATCACGTTTCTACTTGTGAGAGCTTGCTTTCTCATAATGATTATTATATTTCCTACATTATAACTGTCAGCAAACTGCAAAGGTAATTAATTGACCTGAAATTGCAAAAGACTTGACATCACAGTCTGTCACGGAGTGTTTTTTTCCATCATGTACCGGGGATTTTTATGGTCCATGTTCTATAGTCCGATGCCAAAGAGGGAATATCTTTATGGGCATTCGATCCCATAGTGTCAATGTCAGACACAAAGGGGTGATCTAAACTCTCCCCAAACCAAGGAGCATCTGAGAATCTGTGGGGTGGGGGAGTAGGGGTTTCTGTAAAGCATGGATCCTCTGTGACTGTAAACAGGAGTGGCCCCTCTCCTTCACATGGAACCATGGCAACAGAATGGGTGTGGCTTCGGAGAGACAGAGACAATTTCCAACATGTGAATCTCGGATTGAATGATCTTGGAAAGGTTAAGGAATTAATCCTTTTCCTTGTTACGAATATTTTGTTCTGGAAACAGGTTTGTCTTCGTTGAGTTTGAGATCTTAAGCTCAGTTTTCCTCCACCCACTTGTTATGTTTTATTTGATCATTCTCAGGATTTGGCAATCATTAGCTAGACCTCATTTATTTCCAATCCCTAACGACACTGAGTTGCCTTCTCAAACCCACTGCAGCCCACATAGTGTAGGTGCACTTAACCAGCACATCTTTCAAACTGTGGGAGGAAACAGGAGCACCCGGAGGAAACCCATGCAGACACAGGGAGAACGTGCAAAGTCCACAGACAGTGATCCAAGTCGGGAATCGAACTCGGATCGCTGGCACTGTGAGGCAGCAGTGCTAATCACTGTGCCACCGTGCTGTCCCCAGTTAAAAATGTTTTCTGATGATGAGAAATCTGATCAGTGTGACTGATGTGGTGAGAGGGAGTTACAGGATTTTCACTCGCTGACAGTGAAGGAACCTGGGAGAGTCAAACTGCGGAGTGGGTGGGGTGGTGAGCTGGATCCTGCAAGGGTTCAACTATGGCAAGGAGGGTGAGGTGAAACAGGGAAGACAAAGTCGGGTCAGGCCCAGGGAGGTTTATCTTTTTGGCCAGAATGTGATGGAGACGGTGGCTAAGTGACAGTGTGGGAGTACGGGACTGGAGTCACGTGTAGGTCAGATCAGGTAAGGATGGCAGATTTCCTTCTTTAAAGGACATGAGTAAACTGCATGAGTGGCCCTCCTTCACCTCAGAGGCTGCAAGTTTTTTTTAAAGAATATTTTTATTTGTTGCCACAAAATGCAACAAATCCAAGAATCTTGCTCAGGACGGAGTGACTATTATTCCACAGATACACACAGAAAAGACCAGCGAATATTCATACAAAGGATTCCAATGATCAGACATTGAATCCATGGTAGGCATTGTCTCCTCTTGTACGGATAAGGAAAGGATATCAGAAAGAGTGAGGGAATCTCAGGATAACAGGATAAAACCAAGAGTAAAGATAAACGGGAAATACAGCTGATGCTGGAATCTGAAACAGAAACAGAGAATGCTGGAAAACCTCAGCGGGTCCAACAGCAGAGAAAATAAACTCTCAAAAACCATAAGGATGTGGCCCCATGATTCAGCTCCTCATCAGGATGTCAGAGACAGAACTATGTAATATATAGAACTCTCATGGAGAACATACAACCCAACCAGTCCCTAACTTCTCATCCCAAGATCACTTACCAAGAAAAAGATAACCCAGGAAAAGGGAGACACCAGGTTACTGCCATCAGTACAAGATGTGACCTGCCAGTGTACGCTCTCATATACAGGAGCCAGTAAGCCGAGGGTGCAGACACCTTGGTTAGGCTCACATCATTACAATCACATCTCTCCACCACATCAGTCACACTGATCAGAAAACATTTTCAACTGAGGGCAGCACGGTGGCACAGTGGTTAGCACTGCTGCCTCACAGCGCCAGCGATCCGAGTTCGATTCCTGGCTTGGGTCACTGTCTGTGGAATTTGCATGTTCTTCCCGTGTCTTCATGGGTTTCCTCCGGTTGCTCCGGTTTCCTCCCTCAGTCTGAAAGACATGCTGGTTAAGTGCATTTGGCACCAGGAGTGTGGCAACTAGGGGAATTTCACACTAATTTCATTGAAGTGTTAATGTAAGCTTTACTTACAACTGATAAATAAACTACTTTAACCAAGGAAACCCTCCCTACAAGCAGAAGGAGAATCATCAAGACATCATCCATACAACTGTCCTCCCAGAAAGATAAGGGAGCCCTATGGGATTAACTAAAATAAATCAGAGACTACACTAACCAACTGAATGAAGAAAGGAAGCCCCAGAGAGAGAGAGGGGAGCATCAAAACTAACCAACAGACACCAGACGTGACTTTGCCACATAGACTTTTGCAGAAAGGATACCAGGAACAGAATAGCACAACCTCAGAAGATTGCCCCCCCTCCACTCCCCACTCCCACCCTCTTCCAAACCCCCTCCCCACCCCGGAGCCCAAACCTAGAAGACAGACAGATTGGAAGTCTCCATGTAAAACCAGTTGGAGGCGGCAGTCTCCAACCAGGTTAATCTCTAATCAGAGTTTGTAGCAATGGTGAACTGAAGCCGCCCCAGCCTTGCTCTCAGGCCCTGCGACCAACAGGACATTACAACCCCAGGAAAACCAAAACTCCGAATAGTGAAAACCCACAAAAAAGGGACGTCTTGGCGAAGGATATCCTACTCCCCATCCAACATCCCCTCCACCTGACCTAGATATAGATAGCCATGACTGCCCTAACCTATTTAAAGACACACCAGAATAAAGGCCAACAAGCCAAAAATATTCACGTCACTTGTATAAATTGAACGAAGCAAACTACCCCTGTCTACAGGCACTGCAGAGACACCAGTTAGGCCCTGCTATCAATGTGATTCGATCCATGTACCCCACCATCAGAGAAACCCTAATAACTAGTTAATATGTTCACCATATATTCCCTGGGGCAAGTAATCAGGTACTGTCACCACTCACACAATCAAATCAAAATAGAACACCAACCCAACAAGGCGAGGCAACCAAAGGATTAGTCAGCTGTGCCCAGGCATGCACCAGAATGTAATCCCCGACTCCAATAACACCAGAGGTGCCAACAACAAAAACAAAACGAACTTGATGTTTTTTAGGAATCACGATCTTGTTTTTAAACTCAGAGAAGCTCCGCAGTGCGGAAGGAGAACATTCGGCCCATCGAGCCTGCACTGACAACAATCCTACCCAGGCCCATAACCCCACGTATTTACCCTGCTAATCCCCCTGACACTAATGGGCAATTTATCATTTGGCAACACTTCTCAGGAAACAAGGATTCTTAAATCCCAGAACAACAAAAAGAAAACATGGAGTGGGGGGGGGGGGGGGGGGGGGATGGGGGGGGGGGGGGGGGGGGGTCTTCCCACCCACATTGAGAACTGAAATGGCCACATTGCCCATCTCCACACCAAACCACCCGCCCACCACCCTGCTGTGCAGCAACTCATCTGAAAAATAAAGTGAAAAGTCCTAAACATCATCACACATCAAAAATAGCAAATCAGGTAAATACCAAACACCCCTCATATCATACAAACCACTCAGCATTCTCCCCAGTAGAAAGAGAAAGGCATTATAGTTGAGAATTCTGATTAATTCTAAATATGCAACCTGAGGATAATTAGCAGCTAATGTTTTAACATGTAGTTTGAGAATAATACAAAATATTTAAGTAACAGCTTAATAACGTCTCTAAGAAATAAATTTGTGATGTGCCATTAAAATGAAAGATGCATTCATAAGAGACAGTAGCACAAGTCAGGCACAAATAATGCAATAAGTAAATTATCAATACATATCTAAATCAGAGGAGTAAGTTTAATAAATAAAGGTGCCTTCAACAGATCTGGTTTAAACTGGTCAGAGAAATGCTGAAATCATAAGAAATCATTTTTGGGAGAGAACTTCCATAAAACTGACGGACAAATGATAGGTCAATACTTGAAGGGATCAAAATATGATTGATTGAAGGACATGGCATTGTTAGATTAACAGATCAGTGAATGAGTGAAATTGCTTTTAATTAAAAGCTGGACTGATTAATCTGATAATGAAAATTTACAATCAATTCTGCTCTTTGGCATGAAATCAGAGATCTTTTTGAAAGTTGCTAGCTCATTCGCTGTGTAGGTGGAATCATTCGGCCAAAATGAGATTTGTCTTGTCTTAATTGTATGTTTGTCTGAATATTGTTAATTTGTGATGTTTTTGATTTGAACATTTCAATGTTTTAAAAATATCTACTTTAATTGAAGAATTTCATTGAACTGAATCAACTGTTTTTGTCTTTGTAAAATGAAATGTTTAATGAAAAGATTTAGTCTGTAAATTAATCAAAAGAATTTCCCACAACACTCCCCAATGGAAGGAAGGTGAACCATTTACTACAGCCTCCCCGTTCCACCTTTGAGCACATTAGTGGCTGATTACGATCAAAAACACAAAATTAGACAATCCTGATTTTCACAGGGTAATTGGCTGTAAACATTCGTGTGCTGATATACCAAAACCCTTTCTCCAGAAAACGGATAACATCACAAAATCAGGATTAAAATCTCAAGGGAAGAAAGTTCAGGATAAAATAATCATCCAGGGAGTTTGGAAAGTCCAAAGCCGTGACAGGATCATAGGACAACATTCAGGATCTATCCAGGGTTTCATCAAAGTCCCTGTCATCTTTCCGAAGCCCCAGTGAGGAAAAGCCCAGGCCCTGGCGGGCGACCCAACACATCCAACCCCACCCCACCCCCGACTCTTCTGGATGAACAACGAAGACATGACAATGTAAAACCAGCTGAAGTCTTCGATCAATCCCAGGCCTTGAAGGTCAGATGCAATGTGCTCCATCAAACTCCAAACACCCTCCAGATTAAGATCATTGTAGCCAGTTCTCCAATGCAACTGGGAATTTAACCCAACTCTCTGAAAATAACATGATTTTCATGTTTGTACCAGTCTGCAATATGGGACTTTGTCAAACGCCTTACTAAATTACATAGAAACTACATCCACAGCCCTTCCCTCATCAATTTTCTTTGTCACCTCTTCAAAAAATTCAGTCAAGTTGGTGAGACATGACCTTCCCCATAAAAACCCACACTGCCTGTCACTAACTGGTCCATTTTCTTCCAAATGTGCATATATCCTGTCCCTCAGTATGTTCTCCAAAAGCTTCTCCACCATAGGCATCAGTCTCACCAGCCTATACCTTGCTGGATTGTCCCTGCTTCCTTTCTTAAACAAGGAAACAACATTAGCTATTCTCCAGCCCTCTGGAATCTCACCTATGGTCAAACAGGATGTGAAGGTCTCTGTTAAGATCCCAGCTATTTACCACCCCCCTTCCTTCACCCCGCTTACCTCCCGGATAGATCCCATCCAGTCCTGGAGACTTGTCTATCTTTCAATTTGGGATACTCAACACTTCTTCCTTCGATATATTGACATTCCCTACAGCATTCACATACCTACCCTTGACCTCAACATCTGCCAATACAAAGTACTCATTAAGAATCTAACTCACTTCCTGTGGCTCTATGCATAGCTTCCCTCAATTGTCCTTGAGTGGGCCTACACTTTCTCTTGCGACCCTCTTGCTTCTAATATAGCCATAAAATAGAACATAGAACATAGAACATAGAACATTACAGCACAGAACAGGCCCTTCGGCCTTCGATGTTGTGCCGACCAAAATAAAAAGCAATGCCCCTCCAAACTAAACCATTCCCTTCTCTTCCATATACTTATCAATTAACCTCTTAAACGCCACCAAACTTGGCGCATCTACAACAGCTGCAGGCAGGGCATTCCACTCCCTAATCACTCTTTGCGTAAAGAACCTACCTCTGATATCCGTCCTATAACTCATACCCCTTAATTTAAAGCTGTGTCCCCTCGTGCTAGCTTTCTCCATCCTAGGAAAAAGGCTATCACTGTCCACCCTATCTAAACCTCTAATCATCTTATATGCTTCAATAAGATCCCCTCTTAGCCGCCTCCTTTCTAACGAAAACAACCTCAAATCCTTCAACCTCTCTTCATAGGACCTGCCCTCCATACCAGGCAACATCCTGGTAAACCTCCTCTGTACCCTCTCCAATGCCTCCACATCTTTCTTATAATGTGGGGACCAGAACTGCACACAATACTCCAAGTGCGGCCGCACTAGAGTTTTGTACAGTTGCAACATGATGCTGCGGCTCCTAAATTCAATCCCCCTGCCAATAAAAGCTAAGACTCCATATGCCTTCTTAACAACTTTATCCACTTGACTGCCTAAAATGCCCTGGGATTCTCCTTGACCCTGTTTGCTAAAGACATTTCATGGCACCTTGTAGTCCTCTTAATTCCATGTTTAAGTTCCCTCCTACCTTCGCTGTACTCCTCAAGGACTTTGTCAGTTTTTAGATGCCTAGACCTATCATTTGCTTTCATTTTTCTTTTACTAAGCTTACAATCTCCTTATTCATTGATAGTTCCCAAATCCTGCCATTTCTACCTTCATTTTCTCGGAGACATGCCTGTCCTGCACTTCAATCAACCTTTAAAAGTCTCCCACATTCCAGACGTGGATTTGCCCTCAAATGGCTACTCCCAATCCACATTCTCCAGTTCCTGTCTAATTTGGATGTAATTGGCCCTCTCCCAATTAAGCACCTTCACCCAAAGGTCACTCGTGTTCGTATCGAAGTCTACTCAAAATCTTATGGAATTATGGTCACTAAGCTCAAAATGTTCCCCCACTGAAACATCAATCATCTGGCCCGGCTCATTCCCCAGTACCAAATCTAGTCTCATCCCCTCTCCTATATCAAAAAGCCCTGTAATAAATTGCCTTCCGTCCAAGCCCCTGGCTGTAAGGGATTCCCAGTCAATATGGGGACAGTTAAAATTACCCAGCACAACTGCCCTGTTTTTTCCACGCCTTCCCAGTATCTGAGTGTATATCAGTCCCTCTTGTTTTCTACAGGCTGCTGGGTGGTTGTAATACACTTCCAACATTTTGATTTCACTCTTCCCATTCCTGAACTCAATCCATAATGCCTCAGTGAAAGATCCCTCCAGTGTCTCCTCCCCCCACACAGCCGTGCTCTGCTCCCTAAGCAGCAATGTAACTCCCCCATCCCTTTGTTTCCACTTCTGTCCCGTCTAAGACACCGATATCCCAGAATGTTAAGTTGCCAGTGCTGTCACTCCTTTAACCATGTCACCATAATGGCAATAACATTATAATTGAATACAGTATCCAGGATCTCAGTCCATCAGTCTTATCTCTTATGCTTCTTGCATTGAAGCAAACACACTCCATTCTCACTGAACCCTGCGGATTCCCTCTGCCTGCTCTTACTCTGCCCTATGTTTATCTCAGGCTCACTTTCTTCCCCAGTCTCTACACTTACAGGCCTGCACTTTTAATTCCCACCCTCCTACTGCACTAGTTTAAACCCTCCTGAACCGCACTGGCAAACCTCCCACTCAGATTAAATATATTTAATAAATGCTGAATATTTCATGGAGTTTATGGAAAATGCTGAATTATTGTTATAGTAATAGAACTGTTATTAATTGCAAGTAGTAAAAACAAGAGAAATATTGACATTCTGATTAGCACTGTTGCCTCACAGCGCCAGGGACCCAGGTTTGATTCCCAGCTTGGGTTACTATCTGTGTGGAGTCCGTACGTTCTCCCTATGCTTGCGTGGATTTCCTCCGGGTGCTCCGATTTCCTCCCACAGTTCAAAAGTTGTGCTGGTGAGATGCATTGGTCAGGCTAAATTCCTAAATTCTCCCTCAGTGTAACCCGAACAGGCGCCAGAGCGTGGCGACTAGGGAATTTTCACAGAAACTTCATTGCAGTGTTAATACAAATAAATAACAAAAGTGACAATATAGTACCAAGCAACAAAAGGAAATATTTGGGCAAATGACCAGAAGCTTGGTCAAAAATGTATTTGTTAATGGGAGTCCTAAAGGGGGAAGAGAGGTGGAGAGGTTTAGGGAGAGATTCCAGAGGTTGTGGTGCAGGCAGCTGAAGGTATAGCCTCCAATGATAGAGTGATTAAAATTGTGGATGTGGATGAGGCTGGAGTTTCAAGAATACAAAGATCGGGGAGGTTTGTGGAGCTGGAGATTACAAAGATAGAAAGGGCTGAGGCATGGGAGGCCAAGAATGAGGCTTCATATCGAAAACTGCCAGCCAGAGATCCAGGATAAGTGAGCAAAGGCAGGAGTGAAAGATGAAGGGGACTTGGTGAGGTGTTAGGCTTTAGTTAATTAAGTGCATGTTGTAAGGCTCAGAAAGTCAGCCTCAATCAAAGAGAAAATGCCTCTGAGGTTTGGAAGCAGATTAAATGGTCCCAACATTAAAACACAAAAGTCACTCCAGCTACACATGTGGGGGCCTTTTATCCAAAGGCTAAACAAATAAAGGGATTGAATGCAGAGTTCACCACTCAGATCAGAACTTCCTGTGATTCCAAATGCATAAACATCTGGGGACAGGAACAGATCAGCACATTCATCCACAAGCTGCTGTTTCGTCCTTGTCTGGACATCAAACATTGGTGCAGTTTACTCAGTTTACAGCCTCCACTAAGTAAACAGAGAAACCTCTCCCCCTGTGTTCAGAAAAGCCCCAATTATCAAATTAACCCTTTGGCTGCTGTGCTCGTCAAACGCAGAGACACTGTGTGCAGGGAGAACATGTTTGAAGGTTCATCAAATACAAACATATCAATAGAATAAAGGGGAGTTCCTGGGAATAGTACAGTCTCCCAAGCAGTCAGGAGGATAGAAGAGTAAGTATCTAGGCACATCTCTGAAAAGACAACAGGACAATAAAAGTCAGGGATTTTAACCACCTGGGTATTGACTGGTATAGTTTTTGTGTGAAAAGCATGGAGTTGCATTCAGAAGAATAGTTTTGGTCAGTGTGTAGCAGGTTCAACAAGAGTGGGTGTGGTTCTGGGCTTAGTTTTCAGAAATGAAGCTGGGCAGGTGTCACTGGTGGACCCATCCCACCCTCTACTTCTGAGCCCACGACAAACCCCCTCTCCTTGTGAAAGTGATTGCCAATTGGTTGTCTGAATGTTATCCCAGTTACAATAAGAGATACTGGTATCGTCACCAGCTGGACATTACTCTGTCATTACAACTCTACAGAAATTGGCCAAAACCAGCTGGTGGCCTGAACTGGCCAACTCTGTCCATCAGTACGTCAACAGATGCCTCTCATTCCTTCAGACTAACCTCCCATTGGGTTCCAACACTTCCCCAGCCTCTATGAATGGGCCTTGGATACAGTTTCAAATTAACTTTATGGGACCCCCTGATCACAGAATAACTTCCCCAGTACACCCCTGGTGACAGTGGACCAGATAGTGGACCAAGTGAATTAAGGCATTTCATACCAGGGATTGTAAGACAAAGGTACCTGCCAGAACCCTTTCCCATGATGGGTTCCGCAGGTGAGACTATCCATACAAATGGATTACTACCAAGGGCCCCACTTTTACTGGTGACATTTTTTTTGTCCTGCAGAATGTATGGTGGGATGGCACGGTGGCACAATGGTTAGCACTGAGACCCAGGTTCGATTTCAGCCTTGTGTGATTGTCTGTGTGGAGTTTGCACGTTTTCCCCGCAATGCTAACCACTGTGCCACCGTGCCGCTGGGTACATGATGGTGTTAGAAACGGCGTGAGGAATGTATACAGCTTTTGGATCCAAGCAATGTCATGGCACTTAATCAACACAAAGATAGATGGTTTTTCTTTTGAGTGTGTATATTGAAAATGGTATTTCCCACAGGTGTGGTAGGACAGTAATGTAATTTATAATTTTTGGGGGTTTGATAATGATGATGGCGGCAGAGGCTAAATGTGTCAGTGAAGCCAGCTTCAGAGTGTTTGTGGGGTCAATTTAATCGATCCCCTCAGCGACACCCCCCGACCCACCTTCCCTCCACTCCCCTCCCTGTAGTGTCTCTCACTGGTGTGAGGGCAGACCAGCGACAGGGGGAGTATCTGGGAGGAAGGAAGCAGCCATGCCAAACTCGGGAAGTACATTGAAATGGGGTCAGTTTGATGTTAACAGGCATCGCGCTCTCACTGGTGAAATGGACACAAATCAGATTCCTGGCGTCTCGCGCTATCTCACCGGTTCAGCACATTGACTGACCAGCACATCGAGCCGGTAACATCACGCCCGTGGCTTATAAAGTAATGACCATTATAGATATCAGATTTTTAAATCCATTCATGGACGTGGGGGTCACTGGCCGGATCAGCATTTATTGTCCATCTTTAATTGCCCTGAACTGAGTTTCAGAGGGCAGTTAAGAGTCAATCACATTGCTGTGGCTCTGGAGTCACACGTGAGCCAGACTGGGTTTCCTTCCCTAAAGAACATTAGTGAACTCGATGGGGTTTTCCGACAAGCCACAATGGTTTCACGTTCATCAGTAGATTCTTAATTCCAGATATTTTTATTGAATTCAAATTCCATCATCTGCCAAGGCGGGATTTGAACCTGGGTCCCCAGTACATTATCCGGGTTTCTGAATTAATAGTTGAGCTATAATACTGCTAGGCCATTGGCTCCCCCTCAGTGCCACCATCACCAGCTGGTGGTAGCTGCAGTCCCCCCCCCCCCACTCCTCCCCACCTCCATGTGCCCCCATGTGTGCCAGGCACTGTCAACCAAATAAATCCACCTATACAGACATGCCCAATTAAACTGGCCAATCAAAACTGTCTGGACAAACAAAAGCTGAGTAAGTTTAATATAAATAGTAATTTGTGAAACTCACCACAGTTCCTGATGGAACTCCATGTGCGATGTCCTTTTGATCTGAGCGCATAAACACATTTATACTTACAGTGTACAGTTCTGGTCACCCTATTATAGAAAGGATATTATTAAACTAGAAACAGTATAGATTTACTGGGACCCTACCAGGTTTGACACTACCAGGATGATTTGAGTTATAAGGAGAGGCTGGATAGACTGGGCCTTTTTTCCCTGGAACATAGGAGGTGAGGTGTGATCTTGTAGAGGTCTATAAAATAATGAGCAACATAGATCAGCTAGATAGGCAATATCTTTTCCCAAAGGCAGGGGAATCTAAAACTAGAGGGCATTGGTTAAGGTGAGAGGGGAGAGACACAAAAAGTCCAGAGTGGCAACTTTTTCACACAGAGGATGATGAGTGTCAGACCCAAGCTGCCAGAGGTAGCAGTAGAGAGAGTACAATTTTGTCTTTTAAGAAGCGTTTAGATAGTTACATGGGTACGATAGGTATAGAAGGATGTGGGCCAAATGTGGGCAATTGGGACCAGCTTAGGGGTTAAAGAAAAGGGTGGCATGGAAAGTTAGACCAAAGGGCCTATTTCCATGCTGTAAACCTCTACTGCCTACCCAAACCACCCCCCCACCCCCCACTCCAGTGTCTTCAATTTGTCTTCAATTCGATGAATTTTACTTTTAACTAACAGCCTTTAATGTGGAATCTTTTTGAATGCCTTCTGGAAATCCATAAAACCAATCCACAGGTGTTCCCCTGGTGACTATTGTGGTTACTTCCTCAAAAAGTTCAATCTGTTTTGTTTGATGTGTTCAAAGATGTATTTACAAGTTCACATTGGCTCTCCTTCATCAACTCAAATTTCTCATTGTGCTCAATTGCCCTGTCTTTAATTACAGATTCCAATAACTTGCCCACAAAAAGTGTTAGACAACAGGTCTATAATTTTCTTGGTTTCTCTTTCAGATCTTCTGAAATAATAGTGCTGTCTTTCAGCAGCGACCAGTATGTCAGAGCCAAATGCGTGACTCGGAATAATCTAGTGTTTATCCTGAGTTTGAGCTTGTTAGGGCTTCTAAACATGAACCCAAACAGCAGCACCTTAACTGTTTAAGAGATTTCCAACCTCAGCATTGTGTGGAACAGCTTTAATTATCACTGCCCTTTCTTAGGCAGCAGTCACTGGGTGTTGGAAGGTGACTGAGAATGGGCTGGTGGGGCTGCTGCCTGAGTTGGGGTCCCTATCTGTAGGATGTGTTGTTGGAGCAGACCGCGTTCAAGGCTAAGGGTTAGACATGGTCAAAAGATCACCAGAGACAGGGTAGATTCAGAAAGAATTTTCTCATTGGTGGCGGGGCGGAGGGGGGGGGAGCAGAATCAGGGCTCATAGTTAGAGGATAAACCTTTTTAGAACTGAGGTGAGGAGAAATTTCTTCACTCAGAGAGTGGTGAATGTGTGGAATTCACTCCCACAGAATGTAGTTGAGGCCAAAACATTGTGTGATTTCAAAAAGTTAGACATAGTTCTTGGGGCTAAAGGGATGAAGAGATATGGGGAAAAGGGGGGATCAGGATATTGAATTCAATCATCAGCCATGATCAAACTGAATGGCGGAGCAGGTTTGAAGGGCCAAACGGCCTCCTCCTGCTTCTGATTTCTGTATTTCTATGCCTTTCTTCACCATGAAGCCAGGTTATAGAGTCTTGGTGGCTTTGTCAGATTTTCCATGTTCTCTGCCCTCTTGTTTTTCTGCAGTTCCTCCGCTCTCAGCCTCTCTTTTTTATTTGCCTCATTACCATCTCCTTTTGCATTTTTGTCATTTGATCTCTCCTCCTTTCCTGCCTATTCTGCATATTCCCCGTTTGTTCGTGTCTGTTTCCTGGGATTCTGCATTTGCCGAAAACCTTTCCGTCCCTTGCATCTTCCACTTCCTGATGACAGGTGATCGGCCTGACACACTGAGCCCAGATTTCCATCCTCCAGGTGGGTAAGTAGGAGTTGGGAAATTTCCCATCTCAGCCCATCCACCCCCAGAGAAAGTGTCACCAGCCACAGGATCTCCTCTTGGGGCAGGGGAGGTGCGAACTAGCAGAGGGCTTGCCACCCCCGGAAAGGGTGAAGAGGCAGCTGCTTGGGCTGTTGTGTGCCAAGGTAATGGTGATAGTGAAATGGAGAATAACCCTCTAACATTCCTACATTCTGTCCCATCAATGCCACCCCACCCACCCTTCACATCCTCCACGCCAAGCTCCAGCACTTTCATGCCCATTCACCAATTATACACTTTGCACAGAAACAATGAACTCAATGGTAGCAATGGTTGTGTATGAAAATTAAAAATAGTCATTCATTAATAATTTTCTACTTTCTTTAAAGCAATCCATTCACTACAGCCCCATGACAGTGTCACTCATCCAGACCCTTTAAAGCATCAACAGGAGAAACTGCAAGCACTCAACATCTCTTTATCTTTTGTAAATAAATAGAGTGCAATTGACAGGATAGATCACAGAAAGAGCTGCTTTGCCTGGGCACAACTGGTTCAAAGATGTCTGGGCTCTCGTTAATTATTCTTGGCCGAGGAATTAACAATGGAAGATAAGGAAATGATGATAAACTGATATTTTGTGTCTGTCTTTACTGTAATGCAGCAAGATAGCATCTCAGGAAGAGGAGATGGCCCACCAATCCTTGCCCAATACAGTGGAGATGAGGAGGGGTGTCTTGTACTCTGAGGACAGAAGGACGAAGCTGCACTGTGACCAGCTCTGCATGGAGGGAATGTCGCCCTTGGCCTCCACTGGAGGAGTGCCTGACTGTGCTGGGAATAAATGATCTTATCTGTAACGCCAGGATAAGCGAACTCTCAACCGCTCACATTCACTTCACTAAGAGGGGATATGGTTTTTTTATTCATTTGTGGGACATGGGCATCGCTGGCTAAACCAGCATTTTTTGCTTATCCCTTGTTGCCCTTGAGAAGATGGTGGGTGAGCTGCCTTCTTAAATCACTGCACTCCACGCGTTGTGGGGCGACGCACAATGCTTTTAGGGAGGGAATTCCAGGATTTTGACCCAGAGGTCTAAGTGGCATGGGCATCATCGATGAGCTACTCAGGGTGATAGGGTGACGTCTCACAGCCCCATAGCAATTCTCCCAGTCTGTTAGCCAATCTTTGAGAAGATATTGGCACTGTCTTTGGTAAAACTGAAAATGGTTGGGTCTAGGCCTCTATCCCGAGGAACTCCTGCAGCAATGTCCTGAGACTGAGATGATTGTGCACCAACAACCATCATCCTTTGTGCTAGGTACAACTCCGACCAGTAAAGAGTTTTCTCCTTGATACCCACTAGCTTCAAGTTTGCAGGAGCTGCTTGATGCCACACTTGGTCAAATGTTGTCTTGCTGTCGAGGGCGGTCGCTTTCACCTCTCCTCTGGAGCTCAGCTTTACTGCCCATGTTTCGAGCAAGGTTGTAATGAGATTAGGACTGACCACCAGTGAGTAGGTAATTTGTGAGTAAGTGCCACTTGATGACACTGTTGATATCCATTATTATTCTGCTGAAGAGATGAGAGACACTGCAAGGTGAGAAAGCTTGGTCTTGAGATGCTGTAATAGCTGTAGAAGTGTTTCAGGTTTTTGCCAGTAATTCAAAACAACTGATTCTTCAGCAACACATTCTCAGCTCAACCAACACCAAGAAAGCAGTTTATCTTCAATCACCTCATCAATGCTCAGTGTCAGCACCAGGGCCTTGCAGAAGTACTCAGTGCTCACTTGAACTATATTTCCCGCAAACGCTGGGCCTCTGTCTCAGCACCAGTCAGTTCCTTTGAACTTAATTCCACTCTCTGAAGTCACTGCTGCCTTTTCACTGCAGTTGCAGATTGAAAAACAAAAGCAGAACACGTCCCATGTCAGTCTCCCATCCTCAGCCATCTCACTTTGGCAATCGTTTACATAGACAGACAAAAGGAGCCTTGTCTCAACCAGTAAACCAGCTTGGCATGGCCTTTGTTAGAAGAGCACTATCCTTAATCTTAACTGGTGAGAAAACTGACCTCCCCTCACCCACCCCCTCATAGGTCAGAGGGTGTTCAAAAGATGGCATTTAACTCTGTCGCTTTAATGTGGCGCCAACACATTTCTCATCACGAGGAGCTCACAGGCTCTTTTGATATCCTTCGAAACTGGTTCAGGAAACAAGGGAAAGAGGGCAAGCAGCAAGGGTTTTGTTTAAAAGGCAGATCTGCCTGTTTCTAAAAAGAGAAAAAGCATAGACGAGGCTGAATTTCCTTAGAATCTGTTCAGAGTCAAGGCAGCTGTTGCCGCAGGCTCATGAGAAATCTCACAACCAAAAGGTGCTCAATATCCCAGTGATGGAGAAAGAAAATATTCCCACAGTGTTTGTAGGAGGGGGACAAGAGAGAGAAGTCCCCCCTCGACTCATCTCCCCCCACCTCATCTCCCCCCACTGCCTCATGTGCCACTTGTGCCCCACTGTTTGATCAACTATTGTTGCATCAGGCATTAGCTCAGCGCCGTACAGAGCACCAGGGACCTGGGTTCGATTCCCGGCTTGGGTCACTGTCTGGGTGGAGTTTGCACATACTCCTCGTGTCTGTGTGGGTTTTCCTCCAGGTGCTCCAGTCTCCTCCCACAGTCCGAAAGACATGCTGGTTAGGATGCGTTGACCTAGTGTGGTAATTTTCCCAGTAACCTCATTGCAATGTTAATGTAAGCCTATTTGTGTCACTAAATAAATAAATTTAAACATTTTAAATTTTGAGAGAGTGTCATGTGAGCAGAAAATCTGAGTGAGGCAGCAGCACTTAAAATCAAGACAGAACCTGCATTTATATACCACCTTTCCAATAACTAATTTTTCCAACAATCCATTTTCCAGCAACTAATTCACAAAAATCTGGAATATAAAGCTAGTTTCAGAATCAGTGACCACGAAAATATCAGCGATTGTCATGAAAATCCTACAGTGCAGAAAGATGCCATTCAGCCCATCGAGTCTGCACCGACAACAATCCCTGTAACCCCATATATTTAACTTACTAATCCTCTGACATGAATTTAGCACGGCCAGTCCATCTAACCTACACATCTTTGGACTGTAGGAGGAAACTGGAGCACCCAGAGGAAACCCACACAGACAGTGATCCGAGCCGAGAATCGAACCCCTGCGCTGTGAGGCAGCATTTGTGATGGCCAACCACTGTGCCATCTCAAATAAACAATCAAAAAAGTGAACTGGAAAAACTAGAATGTATTGATTGAAATGTAATAAAAACTGCATCCACATACCAGGCGCAATGATAACCGTGACAACATTGCTTAATTATATCCTCACAAACCTGTGGCAATTCAAAATGTGCCATTAATTCAGGATGTCCCAACACAGCTTCTAAACAGTTTCACTGTGAGGAAACAGGAAATAGTAGTCGGTACACAGCAGGATACCACAGAAAGCAATATGGCAATGACAACATAATTTGTCATCATGATGTTGAATGAGGGATAAATATTGGCCGGAGCACCTGGAGAATTCCACTTTGAAATTGGGATCTTTCAGATCCAGCTGAGGGGGCACACAAGTTGAACGTTTCATCCAGACAACGGCGATCACAACAGTACGGCACTCCCTCAGTACTGAACCTCTGACACTGCAGCACTCCCTCAGCATTGACCCTCTGATAGTGCAGCACTCCCTCAGCACTGACCCTCTGACAGTGTGGCGCTCCCTCAGCACTGACCCTCTGATAGTGCGGCACTCCCTCACACTGACCCTCTGACAGTGCGGCACTCCCTCAGCACTGACCCTCTGACAGTGCGGCGCTCCCTCAGCACTGACCCTCTGACAGTGCGGCACTCCCTCAGCACTGACCCTCTGACAGTGCGGCACTCCCTCAGCACTGACCCTCTGACAGTGCGGCACTCCCTCAGCACTGACCCTCTGACAGTGCGGCACTCCCTCAGCACTGACCCTCTGACAGTGCGGCACTCCCTCAGTACTGACCCTCTGACAGTGCGGCACTCCCTCAGCACTGACCCTCTGACAGTGCGGCACTCCCTCAGCACTGACCCTCTGACAGTGCGGCACTCCCTCAGCACTGACCCTCTGACAGTGCGGCACTCCCTCAGCACTGACCCTCTGACAGTGCGGCACTCCCTCAGCACTGACCCTCTGACAGTGCGGCACTCCCTCAGCACTGACCCTCTGACAGTGCGGCACTCCCTCAGCACTGACCCTCTGACAGTGCGGCACTCCCTCACTACTGACCTGATAGTGCGGCACTCCCTCAGCACTGACCCTCTGACAGTGTGCGGCACTCCCTCAGCACTGACCCTCTGACAGTGCGGCACTCCCTCAGTACTGACCCTTGACAGTGCGCACTCTCAGTAATGAGCCTCTGACAGTGCGGCACTCCCTCAGCACTGACCCTCTGACAGTGCGGGACTCCCTCAGTACTGACCCTTGACAGTGCGGCACTCCCTCAGTACTGACCCTCTGACAGTGCGGCACTCCTCAGTAATGACTCTGACAGTGCGGCACTCCCCAGTACTGACCCTCTGACAGTGCGGCACTCCCTCAGCACTGACCCTCTGACAGTGCGGCGCTCCCTCAGCACTGACCCTCTGACAGTGCGGCACTCCCTCAGCACTGCCCTCTGACAGTGCGGCGCTCCCTCAGCACTGACCCTCTGACAGTGCGGCACTCCCTCAGCACTGAGCCTCTGACAGTGTGGCACTCCCTCAGTACTGACCTCTGACAGTGCAGCACTCCCTCAGCACTGATTCTCTGACAATGCGGCACTCACTCAGTACAGATCCTCTGACAGTGCGGCACTCCCTCAGTACTGACCCTCTGACAGTGCGGCACTCCCTCAGCACTGACCCTCTGACAGTGCGGCACTCCCTCAGTACTGACCCTCTGACAGTGCGGCACTCCCTCAGCACTGACCCTCTGACAGTGCGGCACTCCCTCAGCACTGACCCTCTGACAGTGCGGCACTCCCTCAGTACTGACCCTCTGACAGTGCGGCACTCCCTCAGCACTGACCCTCTGACAGTGCGGCACTCCCTCAGCACTGACCCTCTGACAGTCGCGCTCCCTCAGCACTGACCCTCTGACAGTGCGGCACTCCCTTAGCACTGACCCTCTGACGTGCGGCACTCCCTCAGCACTGACCCTCTGACAGTGCGGCACTCCTCTCAGCACTGACCCTCTGACAGTGCGGCTTCCCTCAGCACTGACCCTCTGACAGTGCGGCACTCCCTCAGTACTGACCCTCTGACAGTGCGGTACTCCCTCAGTACTGACCCTCTGACAGTGCAGCACTCCCTCAGCACTGACCCTCTGACAGTGCGGCACTCCCTCAGCACTGACCCTCTGACAGTGCGGCACTCCCTCAGTACTGACCCTCTGACAGTGCAGCACTCCCTCAGCACTGAACCTCTGACAGTGCGTCACTCCCTCAGCACTGACCCTCTGACAGTGCGGCACTCCCTCAGCACTGACCCTCTGACAGTGCGGCACTCCCTCAGCACTGACCCTCTGACAGTGCAGCACTCCCTCAGTACTGACCCTCTGACAGTGAAGCACTACCTCAGTACTGACCCTGTGATAGTGCAGCACTCCCTCAGAACTG